>OZ005754.1:3808204-4408204 GCA_963930835.1 Spongia lamella
CCGTAGCTTACTTTAACTTCTACCGTTATTACCCAATGATGATCGATGACAACGCCAACTTAATATTGATAGCGATATCGACGACACTGATGATATCCGAAAACCATCTACGAAAACCAGAAATTAAGAAAAATGGCGGAATGGGAAGTAGATAGTTGTGCGCGTGGTTACCACGTATACGAAAGCATTTGGGCAGCAGCACATGGAGAGCGGATTGGTTGCATAAGAGAACCTCTTAATGCGAATGATAGATATGCAGTAGCACTGAAGAAAGATGGTGCAGTGATCGGGCACTTACCTCAAAAAATATCACGAATATGCTCGCTATTTATTAGAAGAGGAGGAACAATTGAGTGTATTGTCACAGGTACAAGAAGATACTCATCAGACTTACCGCAAGGAGGGCTCGAGATACCATGCAGCTTATTATTTAGCGGTGAGAAGAAGGAAATTAATAAAGTTAAACTCTTATATACAAAGAAAATGAAATCTTAAGTACAATATTATTAAGTAACCATGTATTATGTATATACCGTTATGTATACTATGATGTAATATTTATTTCAAAATCGTGTTTCAGTCAATTACAATAATCTCGTCTGATTGTCCCACACCCTCAGGATCATCTGGGCTCTCTAAGTGTTCCTCTTCATAATTGTCAGGACCATCCTCATCATCTAAATCTTCCTCATCTAAACTTTCCTCGTCATCTAAACCTTCATCATCATCTAAACCTTCATCATCATCTAAACCATCCTCACTGTCAGAATCTACCTGGTAGTCAGAATCTTCATCATCATCATCACCACCATTTGTGATAGGTGATTCAACAACATTGCTATCATCATTGTGGTCTAAGGCATGTGTAACACCAGAGCGAATGAATCCATTAACCATGAACTGTGGATTGGCTGCCAGATATTCAGCCATGCCTGTAAGCCATTTGGCACCCAGTTCCTTCATGCTAGGTAGAGACAGATCTACTGGTTCAAGTACAGCATTAGCCATGTCTTGACCTTCTAGCTGATCCGAAATTTGTTTCGAATACCAATCTTGGAATTGCTGCCGGAGGTAATTTTTAGCAGGCTTGTTTACTGCGATATCCAAAGGCTGCAGTAAATCAGTGGTGTTTGCAGGCAGTAAAGCAACAAAAATGTTGTTTTCCTCTAACAACATGTGGATGGCATCTGTGACCTGGCCTTTAAAATTATCCATAATCACCAGGGCTGAAGCACTGTCATCCTGCTTTAGTTCTCTTATCAACTTCACATAGGGCAAGATAATGTTATGTACGTACTGTACCATGGTCTGTTCGGTGGACCAGTGTTTCGGTGCATGTGTAATATGCCATCCTGGTGGAAACCGAAATTTCTGGTGGCATCGACTTGTCTTCCCTTGGTAAATCAACTGCACAGGAAGGAAATCACCTTGAAGTGTGCAACAAAATACTGCAGTGATTTGGCGCTTATCCTTAGCACCAACCATCTCAATGCGACTAACTCCTTCTCTATCCATGGTCCAAGTGGAAGATGGAACTATCTGTACTCCAGTTTGGTCCCAGTTCAGTATCAGCTCAGGACATACTTCCTCCATCTCCACTGTTTCCGCCACATCATCTAAGAACTTCCGTTTTACCTCAGCAAAATTTGTTGCAGTATATTTACTTTGCGATGTAGTGACTTTTCTTTGGACAAACTTCATTCTGTGAAATAAAGAGTATGCCCAGTGTCTCGTAATTTTAATATGCCCTCCATACTTGGCCAATGCACCTCGGTTTAGAGATAGCAGTAACCCTTTTGCTGCTGCCATAGCTACCCGAGCAGAAACAATGCCTCCATTACTTCTTAAGGTGGTTAGATACTGCTGCAATTTTTGATCGAGTTGCTCACCAAGCAAAACTTTTCTCCCTCTTTTCTTCTTAGGCATAGTTTCAATGTCTTCATCCACACCTAAATATCTTCGCTTAGCGGATTCTTCGCGGAACGCATCCCTGATGGAACGTGCTGTTGTTTCACTGATATGCTTTTGTAGCTTTCGCGAATATACTCGAGCTGCAGCTGGCACTCCATGGATACAGGCATACTTCCCAATTTTAGCACGTTGAGATGAAGAATACCTAGTGTAGATAGTCAAAATAACGATACGCTACGTTCATAAGCTTCACACCTGTTGTACGGAGCACGTGCTTTTCTGGATGTTTGCGATCGTGCCAGCTCCACTTCAACTTCCCTGTTGGCTGAAGAAATGGCTTGAGAGCCGATGATAGACGACAGTGACCCTCTCGGATTAGGCAAACCATCATTTAATTTGAAATAGTTGAACAAAGTGTTCATTTTGACAAACCTCGACCTTGAGGTGACGTCTCGTGACCAGATGCATTCTTCTTTTATATTCGGGCAGGTGGAATCTATCCACGCGAGCCTACAGGTAATTACTAGACTATTAATACATAATATATATAATCGTTGTATAGTTTTTTCGTGTAAGTATTTTTTGTGGGTGTGTAACACCCACGAAATATTCTTACTGTCGAATATTTCCCAAACTACGGTATTCCATAAATACTTAGTTTCTCGACATTACTACACTACCGTCTCGAAGATAATCGTCTAAAAATGTATTAAACTTCAGACCTAAAAACGAATCCCACAAGCAAATGCGTATGCCACGTAACGGGTTATTTATACACTTTGTAATCCTCTTAACCCAATAATCCGCAAATTCTTTTAAAACGCAATGATATGCAAGCATACCTGAAGAAGGCATTTAAAGACCTAGCCACAGACTGGTGCCATAACGCAAGCGCTATTTATTATCTATGAAACTAATCTACAACTTATAACCTTTCTACCCATATAAAAACTTACAAGATATGTTAAAGAACTCGCTGGTTATGAAGCAAAGAAACAGCGCGTGTTCTTTTCGCCAGAAAGAACCGGCGTAACTCACTGTAACAGCCGCCATTTTTTTATCACAATAACCGACACTTTTTAGATGCAGAATCACGTGAGGAACAAGATGGCATAAACCATTTTTTGATAGGAGCCACGGCAGCTTATTTATGACCGTTTTAACATCAAGATGTGGCATAAAAGAAAGAAAAGATGATTATTTTGTATCTTCTTCGCGCTTCAAGCTCCTCCTGAGGAAGACGCTTTTATCGGAGCTGCTTGCCAACTTGATGGATCCAATCGGACTGTAATGGTGAACAAAACAATATAAAAACTATTATTCTAGGCCTGTTAGGATTGAAACTACGGGAGTTTGTTTGATTGCATGTGTGCTCTCAGTATACCGGTGATTGCAGGATAAAGGGAAAATCTAGCCATAGATCTGTTGGTACATTGTTATCAATCCCAAAAATGTATTCAAACATTGAAAATACGCTTTAAAAGTTGAGTTACAGGATTTTAAATTTTCATAAACAACAAGAGTTTCGTTTGCCAGCCAGCCAGCCTGACCAGACCTACCACCTGAACTGCTATGCATATACGTAGCCTCCATTCTTTCTCAGGGAAAAGGTTATTTCAGCCCGATTGAACCTTTGTTGTTCCAATGTAGATTCTTTCACTGCGCCATGGTGTTGCAACTGTTTACCTCCATCTCCTTTCTTCTACGCATCAAATAAAAAGGTGTGAACCCCATATATGGCTTCTTGCTGAAATGTCACGTCAAATAATAGATCTGCTCCACGTGATCTATATAAGTCTGAAGCATGAGGTGATGTACGCATGGGGAACGGGATAAGTGAGTAAACGTAGCTACGGTAGGTGTCAATAAAAGGTAACGTAGCATAGTAGTAATTACGGCCGTATTACGATTATCACACTGCTATATTACACATCGTATTTACGGGCGTATTACGTACGTATTACAAGCGTAAATATTGGTGCATAACAAATAGCTACATACTTAAGTATACTTGTTGAATTGTACCATAAAATGAATTTTATAATTATTTTTGCAGGTGATTCACGTAGGCAACCTCTGGATTCAGTCAGTGCATGGCATCGAAGAAGCCCATGCATAAATTTTATGTACCTACGTATAGCTAGCTATATGCATACATTACTTTGTATATTTATTGCAATCATTATAGTAATAGCTAATAGCTGCATAGCTATACCTGTAAACATCCTGTATGATCAATAGACAAGAAGGGATAGTTGTAACTAAGTTGTATGTACACTGAGTAGCTACGGCCGGATTTCAAATTTCAGATTCCTCGGTGAGTACCTTTCTCAATCAGGAGCTTATGAAGCTGAAGTGCTGTCGTTTTATTGTCTTAACATTTGTTGTTCAATAGTTGTTGTTACTTGACGATTTATCTTTGGAGGCTTTCTTTTCGCTTCAGTATACAACCACTCGTCATACAGAAGCGTAAGAATCTCCAGTCATTGTTACGACTTACAACTATAGCCATCCCTTCTTGTCTGCACAACTTTGCGATAGTTGGGGCTCTATAAATGCTGCAGGATCCCAGCCTTGATTAGAGTAATTCGTCAACACTATATTACTTAAGCCGCTAATAAAAATAATTGTATTATTACTTGCCCAATACTTGGATTGTTGCATGGAACTCACAGGTACTTACGTAGCTATGTATATATAGTATTAGCTATTACAAGGAATATATAATATTATTATATAAACAAAGAAAATGTGTGCATGCATATATGAAATCTTAATGCATGAGCTACTTTGGGCACCATGTATTCTCGACGCCATTGCCGGACCGAATCTAGGAGCCATCCAGAGGCTATGTATGTGAATTACCTGCAAGGATAATAGCAAAATTCATTTTGTAGTACAATTCAATGATTATACTTAGCTAGTTATGGAGTGTAATTATTCACGTATTACGTATGTAATTATGCCCGTAGTACGGTCGTATTACATGTGTATTAAATAGCGTAATTACGGTATACATCTACCATAACTACAACGTAATTACAATTACAAACATTACCTTTTTATTGACACCTACCGTACATTGTTATATTAGCGTTTTATTCGTGTAGAACTGCACAATAAAAAGTAAACATACAAAAATATTTAAAAATTATGAATTTAAAAAGGCAGTAGGGATCGACCTTCGCAACAAAAAGTAAGGAAAGAAGAGCTGCGAATACAAATCCTACAAGATTTAATCCCTACTTTAATTTGTCCTGATGTACATATCGCTTTGTATGATTATGCCAAAGTATGTAGGGATTAAATCTTGTAGATATAACTAGGATTTGTATTCACAGCTCTTGCTTCCTTTATGTTGTGATGGTCGATCCCTACTGCCTTATTAAATTATATTAGTTATGTATATACCACAGCTCAAGGTTTTGTTCCCTTTGATCACAACAAATCACACTTGTGCTGCAACCCACACAGACACCATTTCTGTGAGAACGTAATTGTTAACACCTATCCATGTGACTACACAAATATGTACATTGAGCTGTTGTTAATATTGTTAGTCAAAAATAGGGATGGAACCATAGTTCACTAGCTGAAACAGTAATAAATGTACAAGTTAATATACATGTGTCTGTAATAATTACTGATGTATGTATTAATAAAAATTTAAATATTTAATTTTACGTAGATAAAAAAAGGGAAAAGAAGAAGCCTGTTGAAATCATAGAGCAGGCCTTGCCTGTTGAAGTCATAGAGCCAAACAGAACCAGTAACGCAGGTTAGCTAAGTTGTTACAAAGAGATGAACATATGTATATATGTAGATGACAGCATTATATTAGTTTGTTTGTCTATCATAGTAAAGCTCTTTGCATTCAATTATTACTGTTGTATATGTGACCAGGTCTGCAAAAATTGACCATGTAGATGCAAAAACTGATATCCATTTTATTGCACAAGATTATAACTACACTCAGGTACTATCCATACACAGTGTCTCCATTGGCCAGTGTGAAGAGGTCTGCTTTTCTGGAGGGCATTTTGCTGACCCTGTGAAGTCACGAATGTGATTATGGCGCCAATGGAAGGCACCAATTGGATGGATGGGACATGGAACTGCTCTCACTGCTAGCTAGACGTCTCCTATGGCCTTGTGGTGTGGTATGGGCGCCTTCTGGCTACTTTCCAACTCTAAACAGTGCTGTATGGTTGGCTGAGCCACCTCTCACCCCTCCCTCCTCTCCCCTTCCACCCGCCCACCCCCTTGTTCCGCTGTCCTAAAATTAATGCGCACCTTTAAAAAATCACCTCAAACAGCCTGAAATTCAGCCATCAGCTGTTAACAAGGTTAGCTATATGAAAGTTAATAGATTACTAAGTTTATTACTGATAATAAAAGCCAGCAAGTTACAAGCTGTAGTCTGTTTTAATTAACTGAAAGTTTTAAATGGGGATTTCTCGAAATACAATGCACGTACATGGTCGATTTTCCCAGACCTGCTCACATACGTATGATATGTACGTAAACAGCATGTTTATTTTATGGATCGAATGCTCAAAAACATACAATTCCCTGCATCGAAAAAGCGGTCTGGCTACGCAATACTACTTAAATTACTGGTAGCTAATACCATATGGCTCACTCCCTTGAATGTTTTGATTCTTGAAATGTTTCATAAACATAGTATTCATGAATCTGTTTCATATTCCTCCATTTTATTGTAATCGAATACGCAGCATGTTATTTAAATTTATGAGTTGTCTAATTTTCGTTTCAATGGTATTTTAACATGAATTTTTAAAAATTAACCTGTTCTATGGTATATAGCAGCAAATGGTAACATGAAACTATAAACACCTTCAATAGCCGCATGCTTATAATACGCCTGCTGTTACTAATTAGCATTATGTATGGGCTTGAATCGACAGTGTGGTAGTAACAACACGCGTAATGGAAGAAGGTTAAGGTGAGCTGCATGGTTATTAGTCTTTCCACTTGCAGTAAGAGTTGTATTGCTTAGTGTCATGACAAAACAGTTCAACTATAAAGGTGGGCATGGCATACACACATAGAAGCATTTAAGGAATACTAGATTCCAATTCCTAGGAAACTACCGTATGAGATAAAAAATTGGCACGGAATTTATTTTGGTAGTTTGGCGAATTGCAAAAATCCACCAAATTTAATGCCGCCAATGTTCTTTTTAATGCCTATGCGTGCTGGAGACAATGGCACTTTTAAAATACTTGAAGAAGAAGGAGAAACCATTACAACAGTTGACTTTGCCAACTATCCAAAATTGTACCAATACATCATTAACAGAGAAGGATTTAGAGTGTGCCAATAAAAATGTGAGTACAATATTACTATCAAACGATTACGTTAACGAGATAAGAAGGGAGAAGTACAACAGCTATACACCCAAAGAACAAGCAAAAATTGGACAGTATTTCATTCCAGCTCTTCGTTGATTAGTGGATGTGGCCAAATATCTTTATAAATATGGTAACCGTGAATGCAGCTTTCTATCTCGAACTGACACGTACGCCTGTCCATAATGCAGTTGTAACACGACACACATAATTATATCGATCAACCATTATTTTTGCAGAGTTGGTAATGCCACCATTCGTCAATATTAAATTCGCCAATCTCTTATCAAATGGCTATTCGCCAACTTAAATTCTCGCCAATTTTTCATCTCGTATGGTACATCAGAACAACAGCGATTTGAGCCAACTGAAATGACCTTTTTCATGAGGAAAAATAAACATACTGTAGTTACAGAGCATGAAATAACAGTTGGACATCAGACATTTTCCAAGCACTTTTGGGGTTGACCTGTACAAATCCCAGCTTGGTCTGACAAATGTTTGAGCCAAAATATAATGCTACAGTATATATTTCTACTAATGTCTGATAATTTTGGAGAATGTCAGAACAAATTTTATAGTGGGCTGACATGTGTCCGAACACTTTTCAGTCCTTATTTCATGCTTTGTAGTATACTATCTACTAGCTAGCTATTTATCATTAACAACTTTAAATACGTGCATATGCCTTCAAATATTTACAAACACTCAAGAAAAGTAAATATGCACACTCAAGAATCATAATAATTTCTTAGCAATTGGAATGTAGTCCTCTTTAAATGGTATGCCAAGTGTGTGTCACACCCACTTTTATAATAGACACATTCTGTCATGGTACTAAGCAAAATACCCACTACTGTGACTGAAAGACTGTAGCTATAGTCTCTTGTAGGTAAATGGGATCGTAGCCAGGCCAATTTATGTTTTCGTTGGTCTATGTTCCGATTATTATCACCAGATGTAAGAGTGAATTTCACTGCTTTCTTTGGAGTGACGTTCACTAAATACACAATTTTATGAAGTGTGAATTACAACAAACCAGTGAAGGATGCATATTAAGCATGTAGAGATATACCAAGTTAGGTACTTGTTAGTTAGCAATCTCCCTGGTGTATTTATAAGGTGAGGTATAGGGATACGCAAGCAGTAAACATTGCATCATATATTTCCATACCATGTTAAAGCAGTTTTGATGATGCAGCGATTGTAGCCAAGGTGGGGCCTAGCAGGTTTTTTTGTTCAGCTCTACTACGCAGACATTCATAACCAAATTTTAGTGTCATCATTAAGTACGGTAGTACTTAATACTAGGGATCGACATGAAAAAACATGGTGTCCAACTTTCACGTGCCTCCATAACACATCTTACAATATACTTTTCACGAAAAAACCGACTAAAATCTGTTTGTAACACTTAACAAAACTGTACCTTCATTAAACTCTGTGAAAAACCTAACGATACAATCTGTAGAGAAATTTGAAAATTCTACCAGAATTTCGTCTGACTGCCTGCCTGCCTGCCTGCCTGCCTGCCTGCCTGCCTGCCTGCCTGCCTGCCTGCCTGCCTGCCTGCCTGCCTGCCTGCCTGCCTGCCTGCCTGCCTGCCTGCCTGCCTGCCTGCCTGCCTGCCTGCCTGCCTGCCTGCCTGCCTGCCTGCCTGCCTGCCTGCCTGCCTGCCTGCCTGCCTGCCTGCCTGCCTGCCTGCCTGCCTGCCTGCCTGCCTGCCTGCCTGCCTGCCTGCCTGCCTGCCTGCCTGCCTGCCTGCCTGCCTGCCTGCCTGCCATAAGACCCACTAGCACTAGGAGTATGGCTCCAGATTTTTCACACAACAAAGGAAATTGAAACTGCTGTTCCGCTGAAGATTCATCCACTGCGCCTTAGTGTTCCTTTTCATCCCTCACTATCTCTTCATTTAGTTTGTAGAAAGGTGAGAAAATTATGAAAGAAGGTGTCGATAAACTTGTACCTTCTGCTTTTACTTCACCAAAACAGCCACTTACACACGTGACATAATTAGTAATGCGTCCGCTGTTAAATACTATGAATAGACGCAATGTTTTGTATGTACTTTATTACATTGTGAACTATAGAGTACATGCCGATATACGTATAACTTAGACAAACATATTTTCAATGTTTTTCGAATGTATTTCACTGCAATGCAGTGGCTTTGCCAGTGTTGTTAACATGCGCCTGTAAAAACAATTAAGTAATGTTTTGGCACCTGGAAGGCGATTACTTTTGCAAGTATGCTAAGAGTGATAAAAAATTAAAAATTTAAAAGGTAAGTAGGGATTGAATTCAATAATGCTACAAAAAGTAAGGAAACAAGGAATAAGATTTTAGGACGAGAGAACATTCTGGCATGAGATAATTTATAAAAGTTTAATCCCTACTTTTGGCAAACCTACTGAAGTGAGCCAAAAGTAGGGATTAAACTTTTATAAATTATCTCATGCCAGAATGTTCTCTCGTCCTAAAATCTTATTCCTTGTTTCCTTACTTTTTGTAGCACTATTGAATTCAACCCCTACTTACCTTTTAAATTTTTAATTTTTTATCATTCTAATTTGTTTGCTTTTTATACATGCTAAGCATTCATAATAATCTTTCAGCAGGCGCACAAATGTTACAGGCGCTTACATAATAATTATGCTTGTTTTCCTTGTTTTCAGGCGCTTGTTAACAACGCACTTACATGGCAAAGCAGCTGTGTGATAGCAAATAACGCTCGAAAAACAGTAAAAGCTATTTGTCCAAGGCTATAATCTCGAAGTTCACGATGTAATAAAGTACAGTGGCCACTGTAACTAATTATATCAAGTGCGAGTCGGGTTTTAGCGTGACGTAATAAGCAGACACTGTAACAGGCTATCGTCACCTTCGAAGGTGAGATTCACACCTTGCTAGGAATATAGAAGAACAAGGAAGGGAATGAAGGATAAAAGGAATCGCCATGGCGCAGTGGGTAAATCGTCTTCGGAACAACATTTTCGTAAATCCGCCGCCATTACCTTTATTGTGTGAAAGTTCTGGAGCCCTACACCTAACGCAACTGGGTCTTATGGCTGGCAGGCTGGCAGGCAGGCTGGCAGGCTGGCAGGCAGGCTGGCAGACGAAATACAGGTGAATTTCTAAATTTTCAAAGTTGGCTGTAGGTCGAAATATTCGACTTGTTGCTTCGTTTAACCAAGGTACAGCATCATTACAGCCTTAGCAATGCATTCCAGTCGGTTTTTTCGGGTAAAGCCTATTGGAAGGTTGTTTTATGAAGTGCGAAAAATCGGGAAATCATACAATTTCTTACCAATCCCTACTATTAAGTACTACCATACTTAATGATAAAAGCAAACAAACTAGAATATTTAAAAATTTAAAATTTAAAAAGGTGAGTAGGGATCGCTCTTGCTATACTGTACTTGAATATTCTATTGACACTCAAATGCGACTTGACACCTGCACATGGGGTTGGGTGACCTGAAGAATTCACAAGGGTGCCTGTAAAGGTTCTTACTTGTGTCAAGTAACCTGAAACACCTGTCAGGTCTCTGCAATCAAGAATTTATATTGTTTGTTTTGATACAACTTTAAAAAAGAAATCCATTAAACAGCTATTGACTCTTGGTGTTTATTCCTCAATTTATCACACTACTATAGTGAAACCTCGAGTGAACCCAATTCAATTCCTGAAGGTGTCGACTATTATTGATTGCAAGGAAAGCCTTCTGGCTTATCCGAGGTTTAGTCTTACTAGCACTAGCACTAGGACTAGCACTAGGAGTATGGCTCCAGATTTTTCACACAACAAAGGAAATCGCATCCGATTTATGAAACTACTGTTCCGCTGAAGATTCGTCCACTGCACCTTAGTGTTTCTTTTCATCCCTCACTATCTTCCTTTTCTTCATTTAGTTTGTAGAAAGGCGAGAAAATTATGAAAGAAGGTGTTGATAAACTTGCAAATTAGTAATGCACCTGCTGTTAAATACTATTAACAGACACGGATGTTTTGCATGCACTTTATTACGTGCTGATGTATAACTTAGACAATCATATTTTGATGTTTTTCGAATGTATTTCACTACAATGCAGCTGATCTGCCATGTTAATTCTGTTGTTAACAAGCCGCTGTGCAAAAAATTTAGCAGGTGTCTATAATGTTTTTAGGTACTGAAAGATGATTACTTTCACAAGTAGTATGCTATAAAAAATAAAAAGCAAACAAACTAGAATATTTTAAAAATTAATAATTTAAAAAGGTGAGTAGGGATGCTCTTGCAATGCTAGCTTAAAAAGGTAAGGAAACAAGGGAAAAGATTTTGGCACAAGAGTACACTAAAGATTCTAGCATGAGATAATTTATAAAAGTTTAATCCCTACTTTTGGCTCATTTTCAATAGGTTATTAAGAGTAAGCCAAATGTAGGGATTAAACTTATATAAATTATCTTATGCTAGAATCTAGTGTTCTCTCGTGCCAAAATCTTTTCCCTTGTTTCCTTACATTTTTTTAGCAAACATTTCAAGAGCGATCCCTACTCATCTTTTTAAATTTTAAATTTTTGAATATACTTGAATATTACAGCACAGAATAATGGTCACCACATATCAAGTCTACCAAGCTTGAACATGTAGCTACAAAGACAGGCAGCTAGATTTGTCTTTAATGATTTTTGCCGATATAGTAGTCCAACATCTATGCTAATGTCTTACTTGAAGCACTGTCAATTTTGTAAAATTGTTATAGCTATAGCATGTAAGATTGATATACAAATGCATATAGCTAGCATATATATGTGCGTATATAAAAGCACTGTGACAGACCTGTACAGAATTTTGATTTACAAATTAGCTGAAATAATGTAGCTAGAGTTATCACAGATGTGTACTAATACCTTAGGTCTGTCACACCTCTGTGATAATACGTACATTCAACAGACTTAAAAATCTGTGACAGATCTGTAACAGATTGATTTTTTGTGCATGAGCAATGTTCAAATAGACAACTCCACCGGTCAAAAAGCCTTTTATGTGAAAAGATTAGAATACGGCAACTCATTGTTGTCTACAATAGCTGGCTCTTCACAGCAGGTACCCTACTTTTGTGTGAACTTTGCTTTAATTTACTCTACAAATGTACACCTATAGATATCGATACGTACCTAGCAATCTAGCATGCGCATTGCCTTCTGGCCCAGATCCAGAACATTCGGTTGATGTCCTGGCCCAAATCATTAGAATACAAATTTCAGCACATAATCGTCCATAACTTCCTTACTTCTCAAAAACTTACAAAACCACTTCATGATAAACATTCTGTTACTCATCTATCACTATGCGTTGCAGCGCTGCACATCACCTAGACTATAACCCAGGTATGTTCATATGACGTCTTTGTTATTAATACTTTTCCTCGGCTTCACCTTAACATATCAGTACAAAAGTTATATATATAAAATAGCAGTGTAGCTTGTAGCTACAATTGATGCCTGTAGCTAAAATAAATTTATTATAATAAGTTTGTGCTGACAAGTAGGTAGCTAGCTATGTATAAGTTATAACACAGGCAAGAGTGCTTTGCCTGATATATATGCACGATGCCCGAGGGCACTGCGCACCCGAGGGCGAGTGCATATATATATCAGGCAAAGCACGAGTGCCAGTGTTATAACTAATATATTCCACTTCTGGCACTCTAAAAATCTGCCCAAACTCAATGAAATATTTTGGTCTCTTTATATAGTAGCAGGTGCTCGTTGTGATTGTGGGTCTCTATTTTATCATTGTCATGACGTTCTTGCAAGGTAGTACTGGTGATTGTGGGTTTACCTTAACTTTTTATAAAGCTGCAGGACTTGTAAATAGGCAAATAACCACTTATAATTGCTTCAAAAGGATAAACTAATGGTGAGTGTTGTAAATATAATAGATTAGAGTAGATTAAGTATTTATTTTTCAACTAGAATAAAGATTAAATTTAGAAAACTAAAACCCACAATCAATATTGCATTCGTGCACCTATATAAAAGAGTGGTAGTTTCATTTCCTGCATCAAAGCATTGTAACAATGCACTAACGAGATATCAGCCACCTAAGTGATATTTTTTATATCGCACGTTAAGTGTACGATATAGAAAATATCGCACACCTACATGTGCGATATGACATTTATACACTGGCTTTTCCCTTTGATCTGAGGTGTTAAAGTGGTATATTACATTATATTTGTCATATTGTATTATAGGTACGTAAACTACAAACACAATAAAAATTATAACACATTCTACAATAACTACACTAATTTAAATGTAAAGGTCTACAATAACTAAAACTTGATCACCATACGGTACAGCTCGATTATAACTTTAAAAAAACTCGCGTGCGCAATTACACACGCACTACACGAACAGCAAAAATATCGTGGCGTGTTTGCGAGTGCACGAGAAATTGATGACGTCTCAACTGCTCGCAGAGTGTTAAAAACTCCTCGCGAGTCTAAATAAACTCGTGCACTCGACGCGTGGAGTCTGCTTGAGTATAGTACAAACGCATGTAAACGAGCAGCAACGTACGTGCGTACCTTGAAACTGGCCGGGAAGGTTACCTGCAAGTCCCAACTTCTTTAAGATAAGGTGCTACGTGCCCTTCCATTATCTCTTGTTAAGAACAAAACGCATATCACGTGCGCATGTGATTCTAATAAGTTTATGCGAGATTTTTTGTGACTAACACGTGCTTGTCAGCAGGCGCATTTATTTAACAGACACGATGACTGAAAGGATCAATTGGAATAACGGTAACAATGTTTTATGTTTGCTTTTTAGCCTTCCCATCTTTAAATCACTGGCGTACGCATACTAAACGCGCACGTGTCCTTTGTCCCAGTACACTCGTGTGGTGCAGCTTACAGATTACTCGTGGCGATCACGAAGATAACGTGCATGTACTGCACGCGAAATTCTCGTGCAGTTGTGTACAAACACGCGAGTTTTTAAAAAATACTCGAGTAGAGTTACAAAATACACGCGTGTAGGTGACACACGTGTTTCAAGTTATAATCGAGCTGTACCGTACTTTTACAACACTAATGTTCACTATACCATGTTTACAGTGTATGTGTTTGTAAAAGTTATCAAAATGATATACTACTAGATTGATAAAAAAATTAAAAATTTAAAAAGGTAAGTAGGGATTGAATTCAATAGTGCTACAAAAAGTAAGGAAACAAGGAATAAGATTTTGGGACGAGAGAACATTCTAGCATGAGATAATTTATAAAAGTTTAATCCCTACTTTTGGCAAACCTACTGAAGTGAGCCAAAAGTAGGGATTAAACTTTTATAAATTATCTCATGCCAGAATGTTCTCTCGTCCCAAAATCTTATTCCTTGTTTCCTTACTTTTTGTAGCACTATTGAATTCAATCCCTACTTACCTTTTTAAATTTTTAATTTTTTTATCAATCTAGTTTGTTTGTTTTTATACATGCTAAGCATTCATAATAATCTTTCAGCAGGCGCACAAATGTTACAGGCGCTTACGTAATAATTATGCTTGTTTACAGGCGCTTGTTAACAACGCGCTTACATGGCAAAGCAGCTGTGTGATAGCAAATAGCGCTCGATAAACAGCAAAAGCTATTTGTCCAAGGCTATAATCTCGAAGTTCACGACATAATAAAATATACACGCGAAAACATCGTGCCAGTGGTGCCATTGTAACTAATTATATCACGTGCAAGCCAGGTTTTTGCGTGACGTAATAAGCAGAAGCCGTAACAGGCTATCGTCACCTTAGGTGAGATTCACACCTTGCTAAAGGAATATAGAAGAACAAGGAAGGGAATGAAGGATAAAAGGAATCGCCATGGCGCAGTGGGTAAATCGTCTTCGGAACAACATTCTCGTAAATCCGCTGCCATTACCTTTATTGTGTGAAAGTTCTGGAGCCCTACACCTAGCGCAACCGGGTCTTACGGCAGTCAGGCAGGCTGGCAGGCAGACGAAATACAGGTGAATTTTGAAATTTTCAAAGTTGGCTGTAGGTCGAAATATTCGACTTGTCGCTTCGTTTAACCAAGGTACAGCATCATTACAGCCTTACCAATGCATTCCAGTCGGTTTTTTCGGGTAAAGCCTATTGGAAGGTTGTTTTATGAAGTGCGAAAAATCGGGAAACCATACAATTTCTTACCAATCCCTACTATTAAGTACTACCGTACTTAATGATACATACATTGTCAAAAGTCATGTTAATGTATTAATATGTATGTGTAACTACAATGTTATGTTTTAAATCTTTTTTCAAATTTTTCATAGGCATCCTCTCACTTAATTTTTCTGAAGAAGATGATATATATGTTGCCTTTAGAAAATTAACAAGGATATTTAATGAAATACTTCGAGCTAAGTCTGACTCAGTTAGAAGGGTTAAAAAAGAGTGCTATTCATACTGTAAGCAGTTTTATAAATCAGATGGAGAACTCTTTTTGAAGAATTTAAAAGAAGCATCTTCTATTGATGATTTGTTTGACATATTGGATGATTCACCATTTTTCAACTTTCTCAATTTAAAAATGCTTAAATCTTTAGCAAAACTGCTTGACTTGGAAGACTTTTTATGTTTGATTGAAGATTTTGAATCAGCTTTTGCCAGTATGCCTTTTAAGGAAATTTTGAAAATACCTGGCATAGAAAAGTTGGTTGTGGAAGGAGGTGAAAATGCTAATTTGGTACAAGTTAAAGCTAAATTCAAGGATGGCAATATTACATATGGTTACGTAGCTGAAAAGTTTGTTTTCTCCTTAGCAGATCAAGTCTTACGAGTGCATGTTAATTCTATATTGCCTGATGGATTCTTGGAAGGCTCGATAATAATCAAATTTAGTATTCCTTTATACTTAAAAGGTTGTGCAATCCAATCTGCTTTTTGTAGCATGCAAGCTTTATCATCACTAAATATATCATTCATTGAAATTGATTCATACAGAATTGAATGTAATTCAAAGAATACTGATGGTAGGTATATGATATGTGCTTGCATGCATACTTTGTTATATTGTGATGTTTAAGCATTATGCATGCATGCATGACTTTAACAACTCATAAAATGTAAAGCACGTACATCACATAAAAGCACTGAAGGGCATACACTGTACATATATATGTAAGTATGTAAAATTGTATTAGGGCATGCATGCATGTATGTGTGAGTGACCTGATGATGCATAGGCAACTTAAGTTATACTATAATGAAAATGTGCAGTACTACATAGCTATGTATTATTGATTAACGCATACCAAACTTACAGCATTATAACAACATTGAGTAGTTCATTTATCTTTTATTAGGTCGTAGCGCCCGAGGGAGAGTGTATATATCAGTCAAATCACGAGCAAAGTTGTGTTATAACATATATGTTACACTTTGCTTAGGCCAACCTGGCAAAAAGTTGAAGGTGCCTCTGGTAGATGTGCCAACTGGCCTCTGGTAGACGGTGACTGTTGTGTAGTTGCTTAATTAGACACTCTCCGGCACGGTATCAGCCAAGATACCATTACTACTAATATTATTACACTCACCGTCTCGAAGATAATTGCCTAAAACTTATTAAACTTCACCAATTTAATAATTATTTGCACAAATGTATTAGAATCTCAGTAAACACATGCCATGATTTTGTTTGGCGGTAAGTTACATACGTACTTGCAGAAGAAATAAGAAAATATTACATATGTGAATGGTAAGCAGTCTTCTTTAGCTGAGGATATTAAATTCCTTCTGAGATTCCTTCGTGCATCATTGTGTTGATCGGTATCGTTCTGCATAATATATTCCTGTACACAGCTGACATTTAGCTAGGCATTGAAAACTAGGATAAAAGAATTGAATTGAATGGTATTTTAATGAAAACATTTCCTTAAAGTCCAGAATCAAACATCTTCATGATCTGTAGTTTGTGATCCGCCAAATACAGACGTCCAGTGCTTGTTTTTATGAAATCTCTATTAAAATTTAATTTTTGTGGTACATAGATTCTGCACGCAAGTGAGCGTGTGTAAAGTATCTCCAATACAAAAAACAAGGTTGTACAAGATCATGACAAGGTTGTAATAAGGTTGCTTATAATGTACAAGGTTGTTCACAATGTACAAGATGGTGACAAGGTTGTGACAACCTTGTAGCATTGTAGATCACAAGGTTGTGACGAGGTGGTTGAATTATGTAAAATGAAAACTAAATATCACAATGAATACTGGCACTTGTTTGAAAGGTTACATATACAAATTTAAACCTTTTATATACATAGTAGATGAACTTGGCAAGCTACGTAGCTACTACTTAATGATACATATAGCTATGTAGCACTTTACATGGGCGACATAAAAGCCTCAAGCTGTGGCATATAACTGATATACCACAGTTGTCACATGTTTGCCGTGGTATATCAGTTATATACCACAGTATACCATAGTTGCCTTATACGGCCTATCCGCTCTTAAAGGGATAACTAAGCGTATAAATAACCCATTACATGACATAATACATTTGCTTGTGGGTTACGTTATTTTGTTTGTTTTTGAACTACCTGACTACTCATCACTTCAAGAAGCAATATTAGACCTGAAATTATGAAACTGCTTGTATACTTGCTAGTTTTAATCTTGCTATATCTGGCCATTGGTCATTTAGTAAAACATCTAAAGCAGCGGTTGGCGGCAAGCAAAAATTGTATAAGTGCTGGGCACATAATGCAGAATATAAACCAGCTGTATAACCCCAGCTGTTTGTATAACTGTCAAAGAATCGTTGAATTCCTTTGTGGGGGTGTCAATCAGAATCTTTGCTCTTGGCATTACGCGGTGGCACCTCCCATATGCAACTGAAGTTACCCTTTCCTTAACAGTAAGTAAACGTTTATGCATTGAGAGCTAGTTGAACTGCCCTAGCTCTATTTTACTGGAAAAGTGTCCTTGAAGTCCAGAATCGAAAATTTTCGTGATCCATTGATCCATGGTCCGCCAAATACAAATGCCTAATGCCTGACAAGTACCTGCTAAAATTTTGTACCCTGATTAGTATAATTGATAGTCTAAAATTTTTGTGGGATGAAAATCCCTTGAAAACCCTAAAATTATTCACAAACCAGGTAGCATCAGCCACCAATTAACCAGAAGAAAAAGCAACCTGATTTTTTTTGCCAGTTAAAATACCTTATAGAATGCACAGTAACCTCGATACATGTAGAATAATGCAATGACGTATAATTCCCACAAAATAAATTGATGTAATAATCGCAACCTCAAATATTTTGTGCAAAATCAATTATCAATTCTCGCATCAGTTATCGTTTTCGCATAGACTAGAATACATCAATTATCAGCTGACATAACCAGCAGTATATCAATTATCGTTGTAAGAAACAAACTTACTGTTATTCTTTGTGTTTACATATTAGCTTTATATCTTACCTGCATAAAGCGACTGTTCACAGACCTGATTTTGTTCCACTTTCAAACAAAGGATATCGCATGTGTATGTGCACTTGTGGTCGTCACACGACAGTGACAGAAACCAGCCAAACAAGCCAAACAAGCCAAGCAATCAACCCGTTATAACAGGCTTTTGTATTGGTTAGCAAACTTACTCATCGATATAACTTTTTTCTATTGGCAAATTTTTTCAGGCGGGTGAAAGAAACCAATGAAACAACCAACCTTGAAGGCCGTTTCTTTTATAATTTGTTTTATATTGATTAACAAACTTATCTGTCACTATAACTTTCCCTATTGGCAAGTTTTTACAGATTTCGCGTGAACGAATGTATTTGCTTGAATATGCACCATTTTTACTCCATTGATAATTGGTTACGTGTGCCGATAACCGATAATTGGTGGCTTATGCTAGGCTTTGTAACAGAGTTTATATTATTTTATAGTAATATATTCACAATTCAATGGTAACATCCAACAAGGTACAGTAAGCTTTTACATAGCTATGTATGTAAAAGTATCAATGGCACTTATAAGCATCCCATGTTTTGATACATATGTATCAGTAGATTTTTTTGTATAATACAGCAAATATACAAAACGTATACATATACGTATTTAGATAAAACAAGGAACACTGTTATAAGAATTTATTATATATGTAGCTATGTATACATAGCTATAATTAGCTAGTGATGTGTGTGTTTTGTACATAGAATCACCATTTCAAATCCTTTACAAGAGTTACGATTTTTTGGTGAAGAATTTGAAACCATCAATAGCAACCGAAATTTTGTCTAGGAAGAAGTTATTGCACCAAATTGAAATAGCAATTATTAATATTGCTCCTAGTCAATGTGCACAAAATATAATAATTTTGGAACATCTTCGATATGTAGATTTTCCCAGTTTATTTGTTTTCTGCTATGAGCTAAAGAAAAATGATGAACAACAGTGCATTGGTTCTTTTATGCTTGATGGTAAGCTACGTATGTAATACTGCATATAATTATGTGATGCCCATTACTGTATGCATCTACGTACATACATACCACATAGCTAGCTGTTATATTAGTATCAATTTGTGCAGTGGTTATTTGCAGTGATAATCAAATGTATTGGTATATCATATAGCTTTAGAATCTGCAGGATTTTCAGTCATAAATGTACCTCAGGACCATCAGCTGATGCATTATAATTCATTTAATACAACAGTTGCACAAGAAAATGAGTTTAAGAGCTTAAGATATGAAAGACAATCATTGTCACGTAATTCTGACTGTTATCAACTTAGTTTTATGGATTTTATTGATCAATTATGTGAGACTTTGATGTCAGATATGCCAGATGCTACAATAATCTTCAAGAAGAAATGTGGTGAATTAATGGCTAGTGTTTTACTTAGAGTAAAATTATTTACCTCTGCTTTTTTAAATGCCCTATATCAATGCATTGATATTATCATGTTACTGAGAGCTCTTTCCCCATACTTGACATGGCATAGTCATTCCATTCTTAGTGTACTAGTAGAATCTTGTAATAATCCTAAAGCTTCTCAATTACTTAATAGTTTTAACTCTAAACTCAATGATACTCAGCCAATTGCTAGTGGCTTGATTCCAGTTCCAAATTACATCATGACACCTGATGAGAAGAGTTCACATACAATATTAACCACTAAAGTTAGCATAAACATTTTATTGGTAACATTAAAATACATCAACGAAATGAAGCGTACAATGGCAGATAAATTTAAGATTATGGAACATTCTTTTCAACTTATGGCTGTAAACGAAGATCCAGTAACTTTTTATTGGATGATTTTAAAGGCCTTAGTTCCTGTAATCTGTAGGCAGTTGCAAAATTGTCTGAAACATTTTAAAGAAAAGGGTTGGATTGAAATATGCATTTATCCAAACACAGTGTTTAGGATTGATGGATATGTAACAGTGGGATCGCTAGCATATTTAGAAAAGCAATTTTCAGAAAAATGGGATGACGCTGTTAAGTTTCAATTAGACAGAATTGAAGTACGTATGTGCATCCATATATACATGCATACATGATATATTTGTGGTTGTACAGAATAATTAGTTTTTATAGCATACTTGCATAAGTATATAGTTTACATTATAAATCAATCTGTCCTTACCTTCCAGGCGCCTAAAACATATGACAAAGCTGTTGTATTATATAACAAAATACATTCGAAAATCATCAAAACTATTTATATATTTGTATATTGGTGAGTAATATGAAGCTCATGATGCAGTGAAAACATTGTCTGTTAATGGTTAATAGTATGCTAAACAAAAACACCCTGGGTGTAAAAAAGTGCGAGGCCAATCAGAAGCAGCATTGCAAATAGGTATGTACGACCAAAAACTTTGATATCAGTTGAGGCCAAGAAATTACTTATCAAAAACCTACTTGAATGACACAATAGTTTATAGCATATTGTCACAACTATGATTGACTTTGTCACTTGGCCATGCACCTTTTTGCCAAGTGACAAAGTCAATCATAGTTGTGACAATATGCTATAAACTATTGTCATTCAAGTAGATTTTTGATAAGTAATTTCTTGGCCTCAACTGATATCAAAGTTTTTGGTCATACATACCAATTTGCAATGCTGCTTCTGATTGGCCTCGCACTTTTTTTATACCCAGGGTGTTTTTGTTTAGCATATCACTACTTTTTTGGAAGATGTTATTACTAGCAAGCAGCAGAGAAGTACTGCATTGGCATAACTTGTACTTGCCTAGCACACAATATTGCAAATTAAACTTTGAAGCTTAATTTTGAAAAAGTCAAGCCTGAGATTTTTTTTTAACTTTCACTACAGAGTGATACATCAATATAGATTGTGTATCTGAAAGTTTATGCAAATCATTCGAAGGGGGTCCAAGTTATGACAACTATCAACCTGCAGTGTAATAGTCCTTCTCAAATACATTCAAGTGTTTACTTCAGACTGATAATAGTATGACAGGTAGAGCATACATAGGAGAAGTGCTGATACAAATTTGGCTGAAATCCATGAAGAAATGAGTGAGTTATTAGACAAACAAGTGAATGTATAAAAAGGGAGTTTGAAAAAAACTTCCAGGGTTCACGAAAGCTCCCGCAAGCTCCCAAAAAAAGTGTGCGATGAAAGAAAGAAAGAAGAAAAAAACGACTGTCACGTAAAAAATTTTTGTGGTGACAGGAAGGCATTTATAAGGCTGTATCGGAAGAATGGCTGAATAGATTTCTACGAACTTTGGGATATTGATTCTTCAAACAATGAAGGCACTAATTGTCTAGTAAACGGGTGAATTAGGCGGGAAAGGATGGTTCGTCGTGCGTAGTCGCACAATGGGCGCCATAAAACTTGCAATGGCTGGTACTTAGTAATGGTGGCACATATTTCCTCCATTCTCGGTTTATTGATTCTATATAGTAAGAATGTTTTAGGTTGGTAATAACTAAGCGATAGCTTTAATGGCGGCTTAGCTAGAGCGTTTGCGAGTTTGAGGGCGGTGCTACGTGTAAATAACTCACTCAGTGGTCGCGTTGCTGTGCTTCTTCTTGGCCTCGCGACTCACTATCGTGAGTCTTGATAACTACGGGTGCATGTGCAAGCGGCTGTTTTGTGTGACGTAATAAGCAGAAGGCACAAGCTTAACCACACCTTCTTTCATGATTTTCTCATGAACACAGAAAGATAATGAAAACACTAAGATGTATCTTTATTGGAACAGCAATTTCATATATCGGATGCGATTACCTTTGTTGTGTGAAAAATCTGAAGTCATATACTCATAGTGCTAGTAGGTGTTACGGCAGGCAGGCAGGCAGGCAGGCAGGCAGGCAGGCAGGCAGGCAGGCAGGCAGGCAGGCAGGCAGGCAGGCAGGCAGGCAGGCAGGCAGGCAGGCAGGCAGGCAGGCAGGCAGGCAGGCAGGCAGGCAGGCAGGCAGGCAGGCAGGCAGGCAGGCAGGCAGGCAGGCAGGCAGGCAGGCAGGCAGGCAGGCAGGCAGGCAGGCAGGCAGGCAGGCAGGCAGGCAGGCAGGCAGGCAGGCAGGCAGGCAGGCAGGCAGGCAGGCAGGCAGGCAGGCAGGCAGGCAGGCAGTCAAACAAAATACTGGTAGATTTGAAAAATTTTAAAATTCTCTACAGATCGCATCGTTAGGATTTTCATAGAGTTTAATGAAGGTACGGTGTTATTATAGTGTTAACAATGCACTTTTGTCGGGTTTTTGGGTAAAGCTTATTGTAAGGTGAATTTTTAAAGCATGTAAAATTATGGAAGCAATTAATACATTTTCATAGTGATCGTACTACTATTAATTACTACCGTACTTAATGATATAGCTATATACTGAGTATTTGTGACGACTGCATAATTGTAGGTAATTTCTTTGTTGCTACAAATTTTATACGTATAGGTACTCCCAGAGCTATTAGTCAACTACAATCAAGAAATGGATGTTACCAAAAAGGTGGAATTCTTTGTACTTATTTATATATTTTGTATATTTTATCTTGATATTCCAGCTGCAAATTTAGGTTACAGTAGCTATAATACATAAATATAGTATGGCATAGGCCCTTCGAAGGTAGCATTGCATGTTGCAGTATGGGAATGCTTATGATAAGGAATAAAATTTGTCTGGACATTTTCCTATTGTAATTTTATTTACCTGATGTACGTATAGTAAATTTGTCTGGTCTAATTTGGTTTGGTCAGTGAAATGCCCAAGTTGGCTGGAAAATGTCTGATGACCATATCATAGTTCACGGTATGATGTTTTGTGATGATACGTGCTTCCACTGAATAAACCGCAAAAATGGCAAAGCCTCTTTAATTTCATATGCCAATACTTATTTCTCTAGAATTTAAAACAAATTCGATTTTCTTTTGTAGATGACCTTTAACCCTGAGTTTATTGGCATCAACTTTATCGGTGTGTTAATTTAGCCATTCAATTGGCCACAACAACATTAGTATATAAAGTGACCATTCCTGGCCACTTTTTGGGCATAAGCAGCTACATACCACATTTGCTACATAGGTATAAAATGGTTAATTAACCAAATTGCTATCTACAACATATTGAAAATACATAATTAAACTCACAGATCGAATTAATGATCAAACCATGTACGTACTTGTGTATTCAATCTTTATGATCAATACCAGAGCTTATATATGTGTGTTCATAAATACACTGTTTCAAGTCCAGTTGCTGTTCATTTTAGCAAGAGTACATTAATATAAGGTAAGAGAGAAGAGTGTCGAACTTTGAACAGAGTCTTGAAACACACTGCGTAAAGTTACATATGATGCAATAGCTGATTAATACCTGTAAGTGTCAATACCACAAAGCGCACGAATTAAACTTCTAGCTAAGAGTGCATAGTTCATACTGAAGGTTTCTTTAGTCCTATGTAAGTTTTGGACTTGCGAACAACTCGCTTCTTTTTCTGAATACTGAAATTCACTACTAAATATTTCTTGCCTAGCGACTTCACTCTTTCCTACTTTGGCAGCTACATTCAATGCAATGTCATGCTGCCAAAGTGTTGTAGAGGTACCAGAGAATGTGCTTCATTTTGCATGTATGTATGTAGCTACATATGTACGTAGCTACCTAGCTGCAATTGTATACTTTGAGCAGACATCTGCAGTAGCTATACAATGCTGGGTGGTGAGTGATGACTTATTTGCTAGCTACTTGTTTCCTTACTTTTTATTTCGATCCCTACTCTCCTTTTTAAATTCAAAATTTATTTCTAATTCGTATGTATAGCTATCAATGTTATACAAAGCCATGAGGGGCTTGGCTGATATATAATATATGCACAATTCCCGAGGGTGCACAGTGCCTGAGGAAGAGTACATATATTAATCGTGAGTCTGTGTTGTAATATTTATATTACACTTTGTGTAGGCTTAATTATTTTGTGGAAAGTCAAAGCGACCTGTGGTAGCAATGGCGACTGAGGTAGAAAGCACCAAGAAATAACCAAAGCAGCTTCATTATTATAACAAAACTATCATACGTATGTACTCACACTTTTGCAATCACCTGTTACAAATGCATCGTCTGGCTGGCAGGTAGATGAAAATCTTGTAGCTACGTATGTAGCTAGGAATTTTCAAGTCCTATTTGACTTCTAATGCATATTTTGGTTGCTTGAATATATTTGTAGCATTGATATCATTAAGTACGGTAGTACTTAATAGTAGGGATTGGTTAGAAATTGTATGGTTTCCCAATTTTTTGCACTTCATAAAACAGCCTTCCAATAGGCTTTACCCGAAAAAACCAACTGGAATGCATTGGTAAGGCTGTAATGATGCTGTACCTTGGTTAAACGAAGCGACAAGTCGAATATTTCGACCTACAGCCAACTTTGAATATTTCGAAATTCACCTGTATTTTGTCTGCCAGCCAGCCAGCCTGCTGTAAGACCCAGTTGCGCTAGGTGTAGGGCTCCAGAAATTTCACACAATAAAGGTAATGACGGCAGATTTACGAAAATGTTGTTCCGAAGACGATTTACTCACTGTGCCATGGCGATTCCTTTTATCCTTCATTCCCTTCCTTATTCTTCTATATTCCTTTAGCAAGGTGTGAATCTCACCTAAGGTGACGATAGCCTGTTACGGCTTCTGCTTATTACGTCACGCAAAAACCTGGCTTGTACATGATATAATTAGTTACAGTGGTATCATGGCACGATGTTTTCGTGTGTACTTTATTACATCATAAACTTTGAGATTATAGCCTTGGACAAATAGCTTTTGCTGTTTTTCGAGCATTATTTGCTATCACACAGCTGCTTTGCCATGTAAGCACGTTGTTAACAAGCTGTTAACAAGCGCCTGTAAACAAGCATAATTATTACGTAAGCGCCTGTAACATTTGTGCACCTGCTGAAAGATTATTATGAATGCTTAGCATGTATAAAAAGCAAACAAACTAGAATGATAAAAAATTAAAAATTCAAAAGGTAAGTAGGGATTGAATTCAATAGTGCTACAAAAAGTAAGGAAACAAGGAATAAGATTTTGGGACGAGAGAACATTCTGGCATGAGATAATTTATAAAAGTTTAATCCCTACTTTTGGCTCACTTCATTAGGTTTGCCAAAAGTAGGGATTAAACTTTTATAAATTATCTTATGGTAGAATGTTCTGTCGTCCCGAAATCTTCTTCCTTGTTTCCTTACTTTTTGTAGCACTATTGAATTCAATCCCTACTTACCTTTTGAATTTTGAATTTTTTATCATTCTAGTTAGATATACGTATGGCTGGTTTTTGAAACAAGTAGTAGCTATAACAAGGTTTTATTTGGTTGCATTTTTGGAAGCAATTATAGTTTTCTTTTCCATACCTAGTACATACATACTACTGTACTTAATGATAAATCATGTGTGTGGTTACATACATAGTCAACAACTTTTTGTTAAACCAGCCGGCCTGCCGCCTGGTTTCTTGAAATTACTTTTGTCCGGGAAGTCGGTATGCGTGTGTGTATCCGCCCACCAGGCTATTAAAAACTATTCACATGAAACAAAGGGTGAATAACAGGTTAAACAAGTTCTACTGCTTTTCAATTTCTTTATATGACACTTGCCATTGATACAATTGATAGGCATGGCATTGGTAATGAAGCGCCTCGTGAGTTACTGCCAAAGCAGACCAAATATTAGCTGTTTATTTATCATTAAAAGCCGTTTTACCAGCTGTATAGTACAAACAAGACAGTGCTTCAGTTAAAAGTGGGCATACCATGCGGGTTGCGGAGCTTATAAAAGAAGACTATAGCCTACATTAAGAATTTTGGCTTAAATCAACTTTATACTACTTTTAAAAAGTTTTATCACTAAAGTACTGGAGTAAACAAAGGATTTAAATTTGTATGTGTTACTATGTGCCCCTTAGTGATGAGTCTTTGCTCACATGACTTACTCATGAGGTCATTAATTACTATTACAATACATTGAATAGCAGTTACACAGCGCCTGGTTTTTAGATGGTAGAACATCAACTTGTTTATATTTGGATGAGAAAATTTGCATTTGCACCTTCACCTGTCTGTATTGGGCAAACAGTAACTTCTGAAATTCCAAAACTTTGAAGTGGTAACAGTGTAGCACGTAGCTAGCTGTGTGTAAAACATACATTCATATTGAGGTTTTAACAATAGTTTTCATTGTCACTGTAGACTAGATAGAAGTCTAGGTATAAAAATGTACCAGGCCTTTTCCTATAAAAACATTGTGTGGCCTTGTCCAATAGTTTGAAACTAATACATAGCTGTAGCTATTATACAGTAGCTAGCCACTGTAGCTATTTAATAAATGTATTGCATTTACACAGATACAAGATGGTGACAAAGAGCTAAACATTTTGCGTCTTAATGAAAAAATTGCTAAGCTGGAAAAAGAGCTTACACAGTCTAGAAGTTATGCTGCCAGTTATCACGAAAAAAATTTGTCACTTGCTAAGCAGTGTTCAGATCTAAAGGAGAATTTAGTATCTCAGTATGTAAAAATTCAAGATCTAGAATATTCACTGTATGATCTTCATGGATGTGCTAATAACCGAGCATTTATAAAGGAAAATAAAACAACTCAGACTGAATTGGTTAGTATCCTATAGCCGTATTTGATTGTATACTTTTAGATCTCATAGATATATGTGGGTATTGTACAATGGGCTGTCCCAAGATATACGTAAGCGCCTACGAAATTATAAGCACATACCCTGGTTTTGCGTGGGCAGATCTACGGTACAGCTCGATTTAAACTTTAAGAACACACACGTGTGCAATTACACGCGCACTGCACGAGCATAGAAATATTCGCTACGTGCTCGCGAGTGCACTGGAGATTGATGATGCATTAACTGCCCGTAGAGAGTAATAACACTCGTTACGAGTCAGTCCATAGTGCACTCATTACGAGTCCGTCTATAGTGCACTCGTTACGAGTCAGTCTATAGTGCACTCGACACGCATCGCTTGCCGAGACGCGTGCCGCATCTCCGGGCGTGCACTCAGCTCGTAACATGAGTGAACCTGTCAGTCGACTAGGGATAACAAATATATTACTATAAAATACCATGTAGACGTAGCTACGTACTTTGTAACTGGCTGAACTGAAGCTGCACCAACAGGGATACTTCGCACGCCTTTCTACATCAGTATGTATCACGTGCGAAGGTGGTTCTAATTAACTGCACAGTAACACGTGGCAGTTGAAGTCGCTATCTTTTGAATCGGGGCGTCTTTCTCTTTGAATAATGACGGACAAAAAGACAGAGGTGGACTGGAATAAAGGTGAGAGTGTTTTTACACACTGAACGGAGTTACTCGTAGCGATCGAAATTTCCTAACGTAGATGTGCTTGCATGCACATACGTACGTACGTAAGCATGTAGGGCGATGTCACAGGTGCGTGTATGGCACACGAAATTCCCGTGCAGTTGTCTACAGATACGCGCGATTTTGAAAAATACTCGAGAGGAGCTACGAAACACACATGTGTCACCCGCATGCGAGCATGTATGGCGACGTCACACGTGCGTGTATGGCACGTGAAATTCTCGTGCAGTTGTCTACAGACACGCATGATTTTGAAAAATACTCGAGAGGAGCTACGAAACACACGCGTGTCACCCGCACGCGTGCTTCAAGTTTAAATTGAGCTGTACCATATGTATATATACACACATACGTAGCAATACACCTTCAATTGATTATGTTTATGTTGGCACATAGTTCATTTCTTAAAAAGCTTAACTACAATTATTGACTAAGTAGCTTATTGCTTCTATCATTTTTATACTATATATTTCCATTGTTTTATGTTTTGTATAAACATTTACTATTTATTCCAGCATGAAGAAATGCAACTGTCATCAATTGCAAAACAGAAAAGTTCTGGTAAGTTTATGATTATTTAACCAGACATGTAGTTTGTATGATACACATTGTGCATACAATATAGTTAAATTATGTTTTAACATAATCACAACTTTGTGTACATACGTACCTTAATTATATGTCTATCTTACCACAACTTTAAGACTTGCACTTACCTTTAAGTCCAAATAATACTCTTACAGTGTGGCTTTTTACTAGATGCATAGAAACCTCTGAGTAAGAATCGTTTGGTTCTTCAACTTCATCAGCCATCTTGTTTATTAAACTATAATTTGCATGTGTGGTAACTGTTTACCGGATTCTTAATGATACACTGGTTACCTAACCAAATCGCTCAATAACCTTACTACAAAGATGTAGCCAGCAGTGTAACCACTAAACTGGTAGCCATTGAGTGGTAGTTAAAAATGTGCTTTGACATCAAGGCTTTTTGGAAATCTGATGGTCACGTATCATGACTTTCAAGAGAAAACCTTGTGACAAAGCCATAAGTTGTGACACACATGGTAAGGACATATACTTACAATCATTAAACAATTCATCTAAAAGTAGACTAGCTCTTCGTTTTGAAAATCCCATATTCACCACCTTTCGCAGCACCACCTTTGTTCATTGTTGTTGTGTGACTGGCAGTGCATTGATTCAGAGGGCATGCTCTTTTTGTCACTAACTTACAAGGAGAGTAGTGTAACAATCAAAAAAACTGGGCTTTCTTGTATCTCCCTACCCAAACAAGGTAAGTTTAGTGCCTTCTTCCAATACAATACATACAATAAACTTTTTCCGGAGCCCGATCTGACATCACGTATACTTACGGAAGTGACGTTTTGTAACTTTGCAGCTTAATATCTCAATAATGCATCATAATTTGATTATTTAAAATGTTGTTTTGTGCATTGCATGATTAACCAAACACATCTAACTAATAAAAAGCACATGCGATTTGCCACTGTAGTTGATAAATAATCTTGCGACGATAAGGAAGACTGGATTCACTGCCACCACTGTGCGACATGAACATTGGTGCGCGTAGTTGTACTAATCAAAATGCTAAAACTGATTGAGGCTGACTAATGCACTATTCTATCCGACAATACACAGCAACTGGAACAACAGACACGCAGTGAACATAACTCGACAAAACTAGCCATGAGTTACTAGTTATCAATCCCACTAGTACATGTCCGCCTTTCACAATTCTCGTTTTAACAATAAACCTCCCACACAACAAATGTTATCGATGTCCATACGTGTATATTACTGCCAGAAATACAAAGGTGCTCCAACAAGCTTCTTTGTTAGCCGAGAATCCATGAAGCGCACGAATCTCCATACATCTCCATACAAACGTGCATGTTCTTATTCCTGATATGTCATTGTGTGATATAAGAAACCACAATGTGTTAAAACTCCTGTAGTAGCTAAACCAAGCGGAATATCACCAAATCACACATGCCAATCTTCATAACTAACACTAAGGTAAAGTATAAGCCCAAGTCATTTTTTCTACTGCAGACTGCCTTTAATTTGGTTTGTAAGTTGGCAACAATAAGGAAAGCAAGACAAACCGGTATGTCGAGCTTAGTTTCATTCATACTTCTGATTTTCACATCCATTCAGTGAACTGGTAAGGCTCTTGTGTGTTTTCTGCTTGAAGTAGATAACGTGGCCGAACTGCAAAAACTGTAACACTTTTCTCCAGATACTGTACGTATCTGTAAATACAACCTACGTAACACTGAGGATATAGCATGTAAAATTTCAAGGTCACAATATGAAGGTACTCAATGCCAATGATTGTATCTTCAGCTAGCACTCCACATATTGCTGGCCGCAATTCAAGTATACTTTGGCAAACAAACTTGGTATTTCTTGCTTGCTACAATACTTTCATGAAGGGAAGCTATGTTTAGGATCTAGCTTCACGAGTATATGCTTAAAACGTGGCTTTTCAATTGTATAGCTATGAAATGAAAACATAACCAGATAATAAGATTTTTTCTCAAATACTATACTTCAGTAATTGCTGGCCATCTTTCTTACGTGATAGTAGTGGAGTTGCTTTTGTATATAATTCACAGTGATGATCACGCAAATGTGTAATCATGTTTGAGGTGTTCTCCCTTTGCAACAACTATCACAAAAAACTAGATAATGGTCATCAAATGACAATTCTTGGCCTAGCTACCTGTAGGTATCCTTCACTCACTGCATTCCATGGGCATAGCTTCGGTTGCAGTAAAGCTTGTTCCTATCATCCTGATTAGTGACAACTGGGTCTACAGATGGTGACAGACTCAGAGGGATATGATACTCCTCTTATATCCAGTCCTGTTCAGCATGCACCACCCTACAGTCCTTACTAGTACGTTGGTAATGTTATCCTCATCATTGGGCATGGAAGGACCACTTTTAGTTATGATCATTAGCTTTAGCACCTGCACTTTATCAGGCCCTTATACCCCAAGCAATAACACCTGCACTAAAAGTGGTCTGGATACATTCAATGAAGAAAATAACACTAGGCTCACTAGCATTTCTTTATTCAAGGCTATATTGTAATGGTTAGCTAGCTACGGTACAGCTCAAAGGTAACGTCGCACTCGCTCGCAAATTTTGTCGAGTAAACAGCATTACTCGATCGAGTTTCGTGTACTGAAGCGCTCGCAGCGTGTGAAGTGACGAGTACTCAAAGTAAACTCGAGTGCATGATTTAGCATAAAGCTACGTAAGTACTGCACGTACGTGACAGGCCTTATAGTGACAAAGCGCAAGTAGACGATGAGCACTCAAGTGTGAAGAGTAACTTCATGAGTCAACTTTAGTTTCCTTTAGATATACTATGTAACTTGCGGTAAAAGCCTAACACGCATAAAATAATCTATCGAGCTCTATTGCCGCATAGATAATAATTTTATATTGCTTGAAAATATTAAGATACACTTACGTGCATTGTTCTTTTGTTGTGTTGCCTTCTTTGCCATTCACAAATAATAAAATGATGAAACTAATCCTATTTTAATCACTAACAAATTGAAGAACGAGCGAAATTGATGCACTGAGACCAGTACAGCGACTACATTATAAAACGTGCCACTGTTTATGCGCATGCCCAAGTATTATTCTATTTAAAGCATAGCATACGGTTCTAATAATAAATCTCGAGCAAACATCCCTAGTGATTCGAGCTTTGTGTGAACGCGAGTATCTTCAACCCTCAAGTGTTTTATCCCTCTACAGCGATCGAGTTCAGCGTATCGAGCATTCGAGTGGCGAGTGTGTAAGTTGCGAGCGAGGCAACGTTACCTTTGAGCTGTACCGTATAATATCAAAGATGTGAAACTTTAGTAGTCTTTGCCTATTTAGTGTGGTAGCGTGAGTGCTCAGTAGCTACTTTGTTCACAAAATAATTTGCTAATGCATAACAGGGTTTGTCTACACTAGACTAAGTGTCTAACTACACAATAAAAAGTAAATGTACAGGAAATATGAATTTAATATAGAAGTAGGGATTGATCTCTGCAATAAAAAGCAAGGAACAGGGGTGTCAGTACTGGTACGGCAGGTAAGGTATTTGCTAGACTAACTTATAATAATTATATAGATAAGCATTAGCGCTGGCACTGCATATATTAATTTTGCACATGAAAAGTTTTGTGAAAGACTAAAGCTGCAAGAATGTTCTGCATCAATATTGTTGGCTAGCACTAATGTTTATTATATTCTGCCATCATGATTCCATATAAGTTTCACCTGCCAAGTTGTTTACGTTTCCAAAGCACTTCTTTAGATTGAAAATTGAAAAACACTTCTTCAGGGCAGAGTTGTGTGAGAAATATACAACGCACGCTTGTTCAGCTTGCTACAATATGATGATAGTAATTATGCTGCATTTTGTTATAGCTATATGCATGAAGATGGAACAGGAAAAGTATAAAGCACGACCCAGCCTTTATCTCTAAAGGCTTTACAAAATGGAAATACGTGTGGCATTTAATAAACACTTAAAGAGTGTTTGCCATGAAGAAGGTGTTGAAATTCATACAAAGCGGTATTGTGGGTGAGATTCTGAGCATAAAGCACAAGAAATAAAAAGAATTAAATAGAGTGGTGTTCTATAGGGGAATTCTACTATCTTGCTTGCCAAGGTCTGGCATTGAAGGGACATGATGATGGTGCTAACAGCAATTAACACAGCTCCTGCGTTTGACTGTCCAGCTGTTTTGACTTGGATGGGGAAAAAGACAAACAAGTACACCTCAGGGGATATTCAGAATGAGTGTCTGAAAGTTGTGGCTTTGCATATCTTGCAGCAGATCAGCTCAAGTATTGCAAAGAATGGATTTTCAGTCATTGATAGTAGATGAATCCACTGATACCAACAACAGATAGTTTATTATCTGTATAAGTTGGGTAGACAATACATTAACTGACCATGAAGTATCGGGTTGTATAATGTTGGTACCATTGATCCTGATACATTAGTATTTAAGATAATTATAAACTTATATTGTAAATGTACGTATGTATATTTTCCTGTGCACAGCCTTTGCTAGTCGAAGTTTGCACAGTAATGTTAAATAGTAATGTATGTAAAATCAACACTTAGCTACATATATAAAAATAAAAGAAATGTGAATTCAAGGGGCATGTGCTCTTTCAGCCTAACCTCTCGCTTTCCAGATCCCCTGCCAGACCAAATCAAAATTACTTCCGACTCTCTTGAGGAAACAAGACAGAAATTACTTACCAGGATTGACTAATGACCATCACACTAGCCATGAGTACAAATACATAATCCCTACTTTTGCAGGATAACCAGTGCATACGTATATTAGCTGAAGTAGCTAGTATTTTTATCTGTAGCCATAGCCAGTTGTGATGATAACCATTTGATACAGTAATCATGCAGTGTTGCCAAATGATTTTTACCTTGAGATTGATTCCGTTATTCTTGTACAAGTATAGTTAATACGTTGATAAAATTTTGTAGCTACTATGGTTTGGTTATCTAATTTGTAGGAAACTGATTACCCAATTTCTGAAATATGCTAAATTGACATTGACAAGTTCTTCTTATTTTAGTCCAGGTTTTTTATAACAGCTTGTCTGTTCTCTGCCAATCCTATTGGATGTAATATAACCCACTATATACTGTATAGTGAGCTAGTTACCTGTATATTATTTCAATTTGCATATACATACGGTTATTTTTTACAGATTTTATTTATAATCAAATTAAGGATTTTCTTAAAGTAAAATACCGACGTATTAGATATTTATCTGAAAAAGATTCCTGGCCACCTGTACATTTCAAAATTTATGCAAACCTGAGATGTATATATCACAAATTGAATAAAAAAACAGAAAGATATGCTGCCACCTCTAAAATGGTCACACCACATATGTTAATTCATGAAATATTTGCTCCTATTGGAGAAGCAGTAGGACAGATTCCTAAATGTATTTTAATTGAAGGAAATCCTGGAATAGGGAAAACAACTCTAACAAAAGAAATATGCTATCAGTGGGCTATGGGTTATCTCCTAACATCTGATAAACTTGTTCTCTTATTGCTTTGTAGAGATCCAGGTGTTCAAAACATTACTTCTTTAATGGAATTTATTCAATATTTTTTTCCAACCACTATGAAATTAAATAAAATCGTGGAGGATTTAGAAACTGCTAGGCATGAAATAACCATTATTATTGATGGTTTTGATGAGTTGAGTCTTGTACTTCAACAAAACTCCTTTTTAAGAGATCTCATTGAAGGAAAAGTATTAAAATATGCTAAAATTTTGGTAACTTCAAGACCTTTTGCCTCAACTACACTCCATCTGCATGTGGACAGGATAATAGAAATCATAGGATTTGATGCAAATAGCAGACAAGATTACATTTGTGGAATCCTTAGGGATAAACCTGCATATCTAAAGCTATTACAAAGACATTTTCAAATGTATCCCAACATAGATGCTTTGTGCTATAATCCTCTTTTTTTGACTATAGTTGTCTTTATGTGCTTATTAGAAAGTCTACCATCTACTGCTACTGAACTGTTTAGCAACTTTGTTGTACACTCCATTAATCATTATTTGAAAAAGGAGGAAAGCAAATTTACCATTTGTATTGATTCTATTGAAAAGTTTCCACTGACAGTTTTGGAAAAACTTGAAATGATAGAGAAACTTGCTTTTACTGGCCTCGCAGAAGACAAGATAATGTTTACATTAGCAGATTTGCCTGCTCCATGCAAGGATGATCCTACTTGTTTTGGATTACTACAATTCAATCAGTGTTACACTGCAAAAGAGATGCATTATCCAACCCAGTCTTTCTGCTTTTTACATTTAGAAGTACAACATTATTTAGCAGCCAGGTATGTAGCTAGTCTACCAAGTCAAGAAATACTTTCATTGTTAGATAATTCATTTTTGCCACAAAATGAAGAATTTCTGTTTTCTAATGATCCATCAGCTGTTAATAATTTTCGCAGCAATCATATTCGTTTTGCAAACATGTGGATATACTATTTTGGTCTCATTGGTACAAACAATCCCATTAAGCAATTTTTATGTAACTGTGGATCTTCAAGTTTGAAAGAGAGCATGCCATCTATTATGGAATCTCAGTTTAATCCAATTGTAAAAGATATATTTAGAAATCCTGTAAATACGTTGTTTTTGTTTCGATGCTTTCAAGAAGCACAGGATAATGAAAATCATTTGCTACTTTCCAATTATTTTGATAACTCTATAGTCTTCACAGGCTATAAATTGCAACCATATCAAGTAACTTCTTTAGGATTTTTTTTGTCAAAATCAAGAAAATCATGGGAAGAGTTGAATTTATATAAATGTGATATTCAAGATCATGGTACTAACATTTTGCATAATTATTTGGCTTACAGTGAAGTCACAATTAAAACAATAAATTTATGTTTTAACAATCTTACTGCAACATCTTCGTACATTGGTCATCTCATTACTAATGTTAAGGCCAACTGTGCATTATTAAGCAACAATATTATTAACATAGATGCCATTACAAATGCTACTTCTGAAACCAATTTTCTCAAAGAGCTTTGGCTTATGGAAACTGGAATCACAAAATATGAAGCCAAGTCACTTGCTGGACTAATAGACAATGGATTGGTTGAGTTATATGTAAGCAGAAATCAACTTGGTGATGAAGGCGCAGATACTTTATCACGTGCAGTATGTAAATCCACTAAATTAAAAGTATTAGATATAAGCAGTAATGATATAAAAGCTGAGGGAGCAAAGGCAATGGCACTTGCACTCCAAAACACCAAGTCTTTGGATACTCTCTGGATTGGAAATAATGTTATTGGTCATGAAGGTGCTAAAGCAATAGCTGATGCAATGCTTCATAGTATAACATTAAAGGAACTTTTACTTAATGGTGTTGAAACTATTGATTCTGAATTGGCCTTGCTATTTCTAAACAGAGCAATTAACAATGAAAACATAATTTTACTCCATCTTCCAAGTGTGCTAACTAATGAAGATCAAAATAAGCTGAAGACAATTTTGCGTAACATTAATTCAGTGCCTCCCAGAAACACTGCACCATTAGAATTAAAGTTTTTGTAACTTTATGAACAATTTATTATAGCTACTGTAAAATTTGTAAAACAGTAATTACTTGTAGAATACGTAATTATGATTTAGCTAATATTCTGTACCTACTGCTATGTAATTTTTATAGCCATTGCTGTTTATTCCCCTTATACTGTACGTGTGTGTGTGTGTGTGTGTGTGTGTGTGTGTGTGTGTGTGTGTGTGTGTGTGTGTGTGTGTGTGTGTGTGTGTGTGTGTGTGTGTGTGTGTGTGTGTGTGTGTGTGTGTGTGTGTGTGTGTGTGTGTGTGTGTGTGTGTGTGTGTACATATATACGTACCATGTAGCTACATAGCTACGTACATGCTAATATTTTATTCACTAAACTGTATTCATGTATAAAATAAATATATCAATAATTAATTTGATTATGCATTAAATTGAATACTAAGGTTCATTGAATAACTTAGTTTTGTTTATCAGTACTAATCAGTAGAATAGCTAGCTATTTAAAATAGATCAACCTCTGTTACAACATGGAGCAATATTCTGGTGTAATGACATACTAGTGTACAACAACTGATTTGTTTAATTTGTATCGTAGTGTATGCATAAATAGTACAGGAAGTTGTTTACAGTATTATGTGGAATTTGCTGTGCATGCATAACTTAAATAGTGTTACAAGTCTCTACACTTCCCCTCCTCATTTAGTTGTGATACTCTAATCTACCAGGTGGTTGTCTCTCTCATAATGGATAACACCTGATGGAGGGAGCAATAGCAGTAGCTTTGGTAATGTGTTCCACGGTGGCTAATATCAGTAGCTGGTTCAATGTCTGATAGCTATCTCTGCACGTTCTTGGTCCATCTGTAATTTCCATGTTCACAGGGCTTTTGATTGTCTTAATCTTCCAACCTCCTTCCTCCATTTTACATGAAGTAGCTAGATATGGATAGCCACACTAGGTCATCAACTTGAAAATCTGGTATTGTGGAATAAGTGTCATAAGCACCTTTTGGGAGGTAGTAGTAAGGTTTGATTTTACAAATGCGTGTAATTCTGCCAATTTTGCTTGCAAGTATGCCTGATAAGAAAAGCATTTGGTGATGAAAATACATAGCTTTTGGATTGACAGCCATACATTAACATGAAAGGTGAGAATCCTGAGGATGAGTGGACAGAAGTTCGATATGCATAAAGGAGTAATGGTAAATGCTCTTCCCAATAAATGTGCAAAATAATTGAAGAGGAGTTCGGTTGACATTCCGTCTCCTTGGGGCTGTTTTGTCACTCCAAATGCTTCCAATGTCTGTTTAAAAATCATACTCAAACTTACGGCCTTGATCTGATAATAGGATATCAGGTTGACCAATGTAAAAAACAATTTGATTAACTTAAGGGTGCTGTCTGATTTGGTAAAGGCACAGCCTCAACCCATTTAGTGAAGTAATCTTGAACAATGAGTAAATAATGGTTATTCCTAGTGGACATGGGAACTTGTAAACATATGCTAAGGGGTCCCAATGGGGATGTTGCTTGTTGCAGTATTACAAGCTTAGCTTGTTGGCACTTCTCACAGCTTTTGCAGTAACTAAGAACATCTTTGGCCATGTTTACCCAGTAAGTATTTTGGTGTAATCTTTCTAAAGTTCTTTTGTATCCTTGGTGACCTGCAATGGGAAGCTCAGGTAAATGGCTTGTTGGAGACTTTCAGGTACAGTAATAACATCACATGTTACAGGACTGTAGCTGTCTACACAAAATTCCATTCATTTTTTAATTGATGCCATAACTGATGATATTGCTGTAAAGGTTCCTGCCACTTGTGGCTTTTTTGAGGTGGACTATCTAACTGTAAACGTGAAAAATTTGTGAAGGGAGATTAATTGATCTGAACTGGCTAACACTGCAGCACATGGCTTCACAACAGCACAACGGGAAAGAGCATCAGCATTGCCATTTAAGAATCCTTTGATTGTAAAATTATACTACCGTATAGAAAGTGCCGAGTGACAAAGCATTCCTTCCAGTTTTGAGCAGACAGTCACTGCAATGGGGCATGATCAGTAATCAGCACAGGCCCAACGAGTAGTGACAAAATTGTTTACAGGAATATACTATAGCGCTGTATTGCAAGACACTCTCTTTGTATAACACTATTGATTTACAGAAGAGCATACTCTTTTGCATGTCATGGAAAATCTAAATACATCACAAAGATGAATAATTGGTGGGCTATCGATCGGTGAAAACCAGTATGAGAGATACTCATCAAGTTACAGTGGTTAGTCGAAATGTGTCCGATAATTGACCACTTACGCTACATTTAGTTTTAATTTTGCTTTTAGTTTTAGTACTGATATGAATATTGTTTTAGTCTTAGTACTGAATATACTTTTGGTTTTAGCTTTAGTTTTATGAATTACTTTTTAACCAGGCATGCGCCTGATTTCTTGAATTTGCTTTTGTCCAAAGTCGGTGTGCGTGCTTGTGTGTTTGTTTGTGTGTGTGTGTGTGTGTCCACCCCCAGGCTATGAAAAACCATTCACGTGAAATGAAGCCTGAATGACCAATCAAACAAGTCCTACTGCTGACACTTGCTATCGATATTTCTGATGGGCGTGGCCTTAGTAATGAAGTGTGTCATGAGTTACTGCCAAAGTAATGCTGTGTTCCCATTAATTTCACAGTAAAGGACGTTTAACCAGGGACGGAGCGCTTCAGTTTTAACATTACAGTGTAACGAAAACATTGTTTACAGGTTATATTATTATTACATCACAATTATATGTGCATACACATACGTGCATGCGCGCTTAAAATTGGGCATCCTGTGCAGACTGTGGAGCTTATAATAAGACTAGCCTAGTGTTACAATAAGAATTTTGGACTTTACAAAAAGTTATATCACTTAAGTACTGGAGTATAAGGCCGAAAGAATTAAATTTGCATGTGTTGCCATGTGCTCCTTAGTGATGAGTCTTTGTTCACATAACTTACTCGTGACGTCATTAATTACTATTACAATCACTTTGAATAGCAGTTGAGAGGTCATCAACAACCTATAAATCTCGTAGGTGTCTACTTCAGTAAATCTTAAATCTTTATCTTTAATTGAAGCGCATATTAATAGTAAATTTCCGTATATTACACAGCATGTGATAATAAATCTTTGTAAATTAAGATTTATAAATATTGTTGACGATTTTACTTTGTTGCTGACCCCTTGATAGCAGTTGATTAACAGTGGTTTAACTTACACACAACGCCTGGTTTTTAGATGGTAAAACATCATCTTGTTTAAAGTTCTTGATTTTAATTTTAGTTTGGTTAGTACTGATTTGAATTTTATTTTAGTTTTACTACTGACATAAAATCATAGGTGGTGGAAAGGGTGGGGCTATGGGGTTGCAGCCCCACCTGATTTTATGGGTGCTCCATAGGATTTTAATTTTTACCATGGAAATATTTTCTTGCCAGCCAATTAGCCCCACCTGATTTGGCCACCTTCCTCCACCACTGCATAAAGTTATAGCTTTAGCGTAAGTGGTCAATTATTGGACACATTTTGACTAACTGCTGTAACTCGATAAGTATCTGTCATACTGATTTCTGGTTTTCACCAATCGATAGCTCATTCTTTCGTCTCTTTGGGAACCAATATTCATCTTTGTGACATAATTAGATTTTCCATGACATGCAAAAGCGCACGGGGTGTCGGCAGTCAATTATCAGACACGCATACCAATTATCAGATGCTGTACTACTTCTAGGATGAATTATCGGGCAGCCATGAAACTTTGTGGCACAGTTTCTTATAGGCTAGATGGATCCTTTAGATATTTTTGCAGAATGTAAGGTATGTTATGCCAAGCAAGTTTGGTGCTGTTATCTTTCTCTGTCATTGTGTTATAATGATACAGGCATTTATACTTGGGCTGTATTTTAGAAAATCAGCTAAACTGGTGAAAGTAGCAGCCTTAGTATGTCTTTAAAATGCTTTGTTACTGGTTTGATGTGGATAAAAAGTGTTAATTCCCATTCTTTCACTGTTAGTTAAATCCATATACTATGCTTCTCGTAATACTATCCGCTTACGTTACGCATGTTGCAATACATGAAACCTTGTCTGATAATTCATACCATCCGATAATTAACCACTTATGCTAGTTTAGTAAGAGTGGATTTTATTTTATTTTAGTTCTTAGAGTTTAGTTTTAGTTTAGTGCTGAAGCAAAATGACTGAGTTAACTAAAATAAAATTGTCCTAAAATAAAATTGTCTTACTAAAATTACTTTTAGTTTTAGTAGTTTTGACAAGACTAGTGTTGATGTTTAAACTATATTTCAAGCTTTTAACAGCTTTTAGTTAAAATGAGTTGTGACAAGCATTAATGACTCAAAACAAACACTTGTACATATTAGCTAGTCATAATATGGCTACAACCAAACATAACTAAATTTAATCTCCAACTTCACTTGATATCCTTGGCTTCTCTTCTTGTTAACAACTTCATGTAGAGATCTCTGGGGAATGTACTTAGGGCACCCAGGAAGCCCTACAAGTTGCAATGTATTGTTAACCTCCAGGCATTGTATAATGTTTATTATGGCTTCACTGCTCAGTAGGTTGTCATACATACTCAGTATAACCGAACAATTGTTCCTCTCCAGTGCTGTAGTAATGGCATCACAGGCATCATCAGTGATGGCATTGTTGTCAATGTAGAGAGCTCCTTTAGTTTATTATTGTCCTTCAGTGCTGTGAAGAGATCAGTAGCTGCTCTAGATGATAATTGGGTAGCCATCATGTCCAGTCCCTCTTGTACATTAGAGGGATTGATTAACATGGAGTAGAACTGCTGGTCCTCACCAATAGTGTAGTTACAAGCAATCCACAGCTCCTTCAATTTATACTTCACAATGAGCTCACTGATTAAGGAGGATGATTGCATTGTTAGGCCATTGTTGAACAACCCCAGTGTGTTAATAATGATGTCACTGTCATGGCGTAATCCACAGCAGAGAATATTCAGACCTCTATCCTGTATTGTAGCAGCCCCAGTAGTCTAGAGACTCCCACTCCTTGTTGAACGATGAGGTAAGGAATAGTGACATACATTCCATATCGCTACACGTTAATGTAGTGCCCTCTAGATTGATTTTTCTATCACTAAATGCTGCTGCTCGTTCTATGGTGTCACACAATGTATAATTGCCAGTCTCATTAAAGCAACAATAGAGGCTAAGACATTTTAAACTGATCTTTAAGGAATTTGTCAGCAATGGTAATCGCTTCGTTTCCACCAGAAAGGAATTGTTTAAAAGAAGATCGCTGTCCCTTCTTAAGTGATATGTACATGGAAAACATATTGAAGTGGATGTTATTCCAGAAGTTTGCTTCGATCACTTTCCGCTCTTCATTTGATGGAAGGTGAGAAATGTAATGGGCAGCAAGGAACTCTTGTATTGTGAAGTGTATAAAATTTAGTGTCATCGTTTTGTGTGGAGGCCAAAATGCTGCACAGCCTGTAGGAGGCCAAAGCCATTGATGGCTCCTGGAATAGCTGCAATATCTGGACAAGTTGATATGATTTCATCAAGAGTAAAAGTTGGTTTGTTGTTATTAAAAGCCTCCAGTGACAACTTTGAAAGTTGTTTGATTATTCTATTGTAGGGTTCAGGCAGGTTGGTGAGGTCAGTGATGTCGTGTGTAAGAGGATTACCAAATTCGGCGACAAATGGTAAAACAGATAAAATGATGTTATAATTCAGTTGAATTCTTAGGAAGGGAAATTCCCAGTTTGTACAGATAAAGCAAGATGACCATGTTGAATGGACTGAACCAGATGCTATCAATAGATGGTTGTTGATGGAGGTATTGTGTGAGCTCCTTGACTTTGTGTGGTTGATTTGACAATGCTTGTTTAATGTTATATTTGCATACATTGTTTTTCCTTCTAAATTTGTTGTAGCTTTATGCCTATGCTGTAAAACATTAATTATACAACCAAGTACCTCCAGGCTGGACCACTGAGTGTGGCGCCTGGCCGGAATCTGGGTGGCCTGCAGGTTCGAGTTCCGCCTTGGAATGGGTTTTTTCTTCAAATTAAAATTTTAATAGTTGTCCTACCCATTTGATTCTAATAGGTTCCCATGGCTTTGGGTAAGCACACCCTACAGACTAATGCCTCCTCCAGTGCCTAACTGGTAAAATTAGATAATATATAAGTACTAAGAATAATAAAAATTGTGGTTAAAAGTGATGTCAAAACTGGGCGTATATAAGGTGATTAAGTATTAGGTAATTAATTATTGGCTAAACTACGCAGTCTAGGTGCGTGAACTAACCTTTAAACAACTCCTAGCTCAATATACAGTAAACAATATGTAGCGATTCCATTTATTCGCTCTATAGTAAAAGCATAGATTATATACGCCCTATAATATAGGGCGTATATAATCTATGGTAAAAGTTTTCATATATATTCTAATAAGTGCCAATTGTTCGGTTACCATGGATTTCTAATGAAATTCTCGCATTTAGCCAATCAGATTGGAGTAGTCTATGGAAGCATTTTAATGATTTCTTGTGCCGGGAATACAGAAATTAAGATAGATAGATCGATTAATTCATCAACTCCGTTATTGGTAAGGCCGTTGTACTGTGCAGAAACAAAGAATACGCGCAAAGGCAGACGTGTTGGTCAATGACCATTATAGAAGCCATGCGAACTAACCTTAGTGGTACATAAGTTTGTTTTACATGTATTTAATAAATGCTAGCAGCTGCCTTATTGCATATATATGACTTACCAATCATGTATTGTATATAGCAGTTGCTAAACATTTATGATATTTACAATGTATTTAGACTTACTGTTATAGCTAATGTGTTTAATGTATGACCTATATGCATGCACTGTTGCCTATGGCCTGTGATTAATCACCTAGCTATGGTTTTATATCACTAAACTAATCCGCTGGTGATTGATTCGTAATGACTACTTGGTTGTATGTCATCGTTGCTAGTAATAATAATGCTAAACAAAAACACCCTGGGTGTAAAAAAAAGTGCGAGGCCAATCAGAAGCAGCATTGTAAATAGGTATGTGTGACCAAAAACTTTGATATCAGTTGAGGCCAAGAAGTTACCTTTCAAAAATCTTTTTAACTATACTTGAATGACATACAATAGTTTATAGCATATTTTCACAACTATGATTGGCTTTGTCACTTGGCTGGCCACCTTTATTAATAATGATGGTGTGAAAAAGGTGGCCAAGTGACAAAGCCAATCATAGTTGTGAAACTATGCTATAAACTATTGTATGTCATTCAAGTAGTTAAAAAGATTTTTGAAAGGTAACTTCTTGGCCTCAACTGATATCAAAGTTTTGGTCACACATACCTATTTACAATGCTGCTTCTGATTGGCCTCGCACTTTTTTTTACACCCAGGGTGTTTTTGTTTAGCATATCACTACTTTTTTGGAAGTATAAACAGATGTTATTACTTAGCAAGCAGCAAAGAAGTACTGCATGGGCATAACTTGTACTTGCCTAACACACAATATTGCAAATTAAACTTTGAAGCTTAATTTTGAAAATCTCAAGCCCGAGATTTTTTTTAACTTTAACAACAGAGTGATACATCAATATAGATTGTGTATCTGAAAGGTTATGCAAATCATATGAAGGGGGTCCAAGTTATGACAAACATCAACCTGCAGTGTAATAGCCCTTCTCAAATACATTCAAGTGTTTACTTCAGACTGATAATAGTATAACAGGTAGAGCATACATAGGAGAAGTGCTGATACAAATTTGGCTGAAATCTATGAAGAAATGAGTGAGTTATCAGACAAACAAGTGAATGTATAAAAAGAGAGTTTGAAAAAAACTTCCGGGGTTCACGAAAGCTCCCGCAAGCCCACGAAAAAAGTGTGCGATGAAAATGAAAGAAATAAGAAAAAAAACAACTGCCGCGTAAATATTTTTGTGGTGACAGGAAGGCATTTATAAGGCTGTATCAGAAGAATGGCTGAACCGACGATTTCTATCAACTTTGGGATATTGATTCTTCAAACAATGAAGGTACTAATTGTCTAGTAAACGGGCAAATTGGGTGGGAAAGGATGGTTCGTCGTGCGTGGTCCGCACAACAGGCGCCATGAAACTCGCAATGGCTGGTACTTAGGAATGGTGGCGCCTATTTCCTCCATTCTCGGTTTGTTGATTCTATATAGTAAGAACGTTGTGGGTCGGTGATAACTAAGCGATAGCTGTAATGGCGGCTTAGCTAGAGCATTTGCGAGTTTGAGGGCGGTGCTACGTGTAAATAACTCACTCAGTGGTCGCGTTGCTGCGTTTCTTGGCCTCGCGACTCACTATCGTGAGTCTTGATAATAATAATAATGCTCTCGTTCAGTTTCAGTGAAGCCCAAGATGTCTACTCTGGTGTTTGCCTGTTTACAGAGATGTTCTGAAGCATGTGGACAAGACAATACAACCAAATTGAATCTACAAAGAGGTAAAACCTGACGTTTTAAAATATCTGCTTTTTGTAGATGCTTAGGATACTCATTGTACCCATCAAGCAGGAGTGCTAGATTTTGCCCACCATTTCTGTACAGGTATTCACTACAAGCACTTAGCTACAACTTCTGTTACATTTTCATCTCCTTTATAGAACAAGTGAAGGGGATTACTAACAGATTTGACTTGCTGGAAAGAGGGATCTCGGAGAGAAACTAATAGCAACCAAACTTATGTTATCAGTATACATTAGTTCAGCCATTGTTCTAGAGTACAAGAGCCTTGGTGGTGAATAAGTAAGAGTGGGGTGAAACATGCCGGGTTTCCAATGGAGTTATTATAAATTATGCTTGATAAGGCTAGCGCCGGTGTAGTCGAACTGTCTATCTGCTACATTACTGCATGCTGATGCGAGTCTTCGTTCGCTGAGAATAACGGCATCATGCAATGAGCCTTATCCGCAATTACGTCACAGTATAAAAATGGCGGCGTTATGGGGGGGCAATGTACAGAGAGCCTATGGAGAGGTTAACGTTTCGCTATGTTCGCCGTGAACAATACAGGAGAAAATTCTGGTGAGACATATAAACTATCTTCCGATGTAGGGGCATACATTTTCGTGCTTTTAAAAAGTCCTAGGGCTGGTTTTGCTTTAATGAGGCATTTTGCAGACTCGTCAAATGTAGCAAAACCAACTTTTTGTCGTTTCCACTCTATCCTACGATGTTTTCCAATGCGAGAAAGTGCAAAGTAGTTGGTGTATAGGCTCTGAAGGCCATACGCCTGGACAAGGCGCCATGACGGCTTGTTGGTAAGTGGCATTGCCACCAGTGTTAATATAGCTAAACGCGCCCAATAAGTTTTTGTCCACTGGCTCCCTGTTTGGATTATTCTAACCATCAAGTGCGAATTGTTCGAAGCAGTAGCACGCCACGGGCGAATTTTTTTGGGCCCACTTTTCAACTTAGAAATTTTTTACTTGAATTAATTTCTTTTGGATAATTGAGAAAGTGATTATTATGGAGCAGTGTTTCCCCACATGATGTTCACATTGTCTTCCAGTCGCTTCCTACCAGTGCGTTTTACATGATAGCAAGCACAGCAGACTTTTCACTGAACAGATATTCCAACATTCATGCCCCACGTGAGTCTACGTGAGTTTGTTATTGCATTATTCTTTGTGTGTAGGGATTTTTACCTTTCGTGGAGCCATTGGCTAACCACTGCAGTAACATGATTTTATTGGTGATCCACCAGCAACCAGTGTAATAATAATAATTTGTTTTTGCAGGTGCTGTCAAGCCAGTATAACATTCTTCAATCTTATGCAGCCGAATTGAAAGTGTCACTATGGAATCCGAGAAACCCAATTCCCAAGATACAAGAATTAAAGGGCACATGCATGGACTAGCATGATGCATGCAGGATCATAGATAGTGAACTGCATGCGTTTTTGTAATACTGTGTGTTATCAATCCAGGTAGCTATCCATCATCAACTCTCCTGCATAAATTTTGTATTTCTCATACCATATAGCCAGAAAGCTTGGCGGGGAAATGTTTGGCGAATAGATGATTCAGCCATTAGGCAATAATTATAAGTAAAAGTTAGTTTAGTGAATCACAGACAATTTGCCAAAGTTTTCCCCCACCAAATTTTCCTGCTATACGGTATTATAAATGGTAAAACCTGTAAATCACAAATCAGATGCAATGCAAAATATACAAAAATTGTGTAGCACAAAACTTTGATAGGAAAATTTGACCAATTCAGCTATGAAAATCCAGCAGTAATTGACAAATTTTTGATGGATGTCTTACTCCTGTGTGTCTAGTTCCCTAGTTTTGTACAAATTTCATCTCAAATTGACATCAAAAATTTCCATTATACAGTATCATGCTAATCCATCCTTAAGTGTCGTCCACTACCCATCCTGTTCTTGTAACAATACACCAGCAGGTAATGACAGTCAAATGTTGTAGCTACGTATTCCCATTTGTAAAACCCTGATGTTCGACATACATGATGGTTTTCTTGTAAATGGGGGTTTGATGGCACCTGCAAAAATCCAAGCGTTTATATTAAATCAAATAATTATTAGTGTTACATATACCCAATACTGCATGGCTGTTGGTGGACCTTCAGTACACAATGTAGTTCTACGCAAACATACAAAAACCAATAGTGAAAAATGTTACTACAATAGTTAGCCAATGGCAATAAAAAGTGAATGATGCAATAACAAAAACTCACGTCGAGCAACTCATTCATCGAATACAGCGTCAGCTCCTGGCACAAAGAAACTCACGTGGGGCATGAACGTTTGGATATCTAAGGTCCGCTTTGATCGCCATCACATAAAACCTCGCGTCAAACGGTAGAAAGTGACTGGAAGACAAAAACTGAACGAGCAATCCATTAAACTTTCTGGTAGAAATGTGTACATCACGTGAGGGAAACACTGCTCCATAATAATCACTTGTTTTCAATTATCCAAAAGAAATTAATTCAAGTAAAAAATTTCTAAGTTGAAAGTGGGCCCAAAAAATTCGCACGGCACGGTGGACAAAGCCTACGGAGCTTTGAAAATTCACGCAACGCAAAATGGAGCACGGCAGTGTCTTTATAGCACTCGTGTGCCCAGCAGAGACGATTTAGCGGTTCATACTAACAACCATTCTCGTGCCAGACACCACAGCCTGTCGGACAAACCAAGTCCCAAGTTGATCCATGCAGAGACGACCTAGTTAGCGGACAGACGGCTTTTCAGCTTTATATAGTAGATAGTGTGTTAAATAAAGCGAAAACCAAAAGTAATCCATCTTGGATGTAGCTAACCATTACGGCAGTATAGCCTTGAGCAAAGATAAATTATTAGACAAGTTACCATCATATAATCAATTTAAGCGACACTTATTGTCACCTACTGATTGACTTAATTTTTTTGTGTATTATTTTTTGTTTGTGTATCTTTTAGTTTTGTGTATGTAGCTAGTAGTTATTAATTTTTGATGTTGTATTTGTTGTACTGTATATTGTATGTAGTTAAGTGTTTACGTGTATGTATATGTATGTATGTAATTTTATGGTGTATATGTATAATTATGTATGTCATGTATAGTTATAATTATGTAGCTATGTATGTATGTATGTATGTATGTATTTTATATTTCTCTGGCAAGGAAGAACGGCCATGGCCAATTGCCAGAGCATAATCATCAATCAATCAATCAATCAATCAAGATGCTCAAAGCTATATAATACTGTAATGGTATTTTGATCACGTGATCTTTTGTATTCCATCCCTTTTGGGGAGCTCTCCTTTATGGAGGTTCTGAATTAATTGATCTACGCATCATGTAAATCTGGCACAGTCGTTACAGCATTACAAAATTTTACTGAAGCACAGCTAAATAGCCTTACCTGTAGGCTTTAAATGCCCCAAAATATAGCCAAATTAATAACTAAGACAACTATCCAGTCACCTGACTGTTTCCAGCCAGGCGGCTATATTTTTCAAGTGTCACCATGCAGTACCATTTAGACCACCCAAGCACTTGTGGACATCTGACAGGCCCCAGAAACATGTCACAGGATAAGCAGACTGAAGAACTTTAGGTACTAATGCATGCAAGAACTGTTAGTGTTAGTTAATTTACAGCTATCGTTTAGAGATGAAAAGTGTGTCTGGTTATTGTGTGTGTGTCAAAGCTGCCTTTTGTCAAATCCAGTCACAATTGAGGAAAATAAGAAGGAAAGAAGCACTGCTTATATAGAAAGGAAAACTACATACGTTACCTCACACAGAGATTAGCTTAAAGTTAGTGTGTTTGGATATGGATGGCATTACAACACCATAGATACGTAGTATAATCTGTGACAACACTATGAATCACCTAAGTGAATATGTATTATTAGGCCACTTTTTGTTGAGTTCATGTTTTTTATTAGGATTGAATGCGGGTAGGCGGGTCCTCTAAGTATAAAACTTGGCCAAAAGATGGAATAATGGTGGGTTCATAGCAAAAGTAAATGCAAAACATGACTTCACCAAATAGTGGCCTTATGTCATGAAGTTTTAAAATTAAAGGGTGGGCGCTGGCCCCCATGTGTCCGCCCCTCAATGTTATTACATAACTAATGTTAAAGCAGTAACATTAGGGGACTGAATTTGAAGTGTCCTGTCACTCATAGCTCCCTATTCTAACAGCTTCCTACATCACTGGTCTGTATCAGTTATTTATGATTGTTGAACGTGCTAATATAACAACCACCATCATCAACTATAACTATAGTAGCTACATCAGTTTTACATTGTAAGGTTACTGTAGTTACCGACAGGATGGTATACCATCATTTGTTGAGACAGGTTAATACATAGTGGGTGTGGCTGGTGTATTATGTGATTGTATAAGTTGCCTCCTAATGATAGAGTAATAAGTGATAGTGATATGTGTCTGTTTGACATGGGAAGGGAATATTGTTGCTATGCTTCTGACATCTGCTCCTTCTCTGCCAATAGGAGTTTTGTTACTATGTTGTAACTAAAAAGTATATTTATTCTATGCATTGTTATATTTACATTGTAGGGTATTGACAATAGTCAAAACAATTAAAATTAAACTGATTCACAATAATCTAATCAAGCACATTACCTATGTACCTGGTATGTGCCAGGCTGTTAGTATGGTCTCATTGATCATGTTGGCACTTATAGTAGGGTATGAGATCAAGATTCTTTGCATATTAAATCTGTCTATACATTCATGCATTACCGTATAGTGCAAAAGTTTGACAAGGAAAAAACTTTGACAAATGGGGCGAAACTTTGATGAGAAAAATGGATTGTGGGAGGAAAAATGGTAGTAGGAAAAAGTTTGACAAATCACTAGCCATTCGTCAAACTCAAACTTTTGCATTATATACAGTATTTTCACTTTTTACTTACTACAATATGTGACTGTTCTATTAGAGTAAAATAAAGTTTACTCTTTAGCACAGAGTATATTGCATTATGCTAAAATTTATTTTGGCATAATTAATTTTATTATATTTTACAGAAACACACATTAATGCACAGTTTTGAATCATCACCATGGACACCTCCTCAATCAATCAATACTGGCACTGGACAGTTAATAAACACAAGCTCATCAAGTACAACTAAGAGCATTTGATATTGGTTGTAACATTTACAGTAGTTCATCCCAGTCAGATTGACTGGACACACAATCAATCTCAACCTTACCACCTATCAGTATGTATACCTTGTACCATTAAACTGCCACTGTTTGCAATGGAGAAACTAGTGACATTTCATAAAATCCACAATGTCCAGTGTGTAGTGTGGGCTTGTGGGAATTACCGTATATGACAAAACATTCGATGGGGAAACTTTCATGGTTCATCAACAATGTGCATTATGTAGGGAAAACTTTCACAGTTTGCAGCCTTAAAGCCCATGCGCACCTCTGCCTTAACAACGCCATGTGATCGTCACAGTAATTATTTTCTAATTGTGAAGCAGGAAAAGTTTCAATGATAAAACATTTGCATTTTGCTAAAATCCATGAAAACCGCCCCCTTGAATGTTTTGTCGTATACCGTATGTTCTTCATTATTCTATTGAATTTCTCTCAACACCTCTTCATTATTAATTATTTTATTCTTTTATGCTGCCCCTACTATCAATATTCCCTATATATTTTGCTACTCAATTCTACATAATAAATTACCAAGCCATCTAATCTTACAGATGCAGCTAGCTATGTGCTCACATGCAGTCATGTACAAACAATGCATTGTCAATATTATTAATTTGGTGTTGTTGTTTGTAAACAATTGTAAGTAGCTAAATATAGTGTCTGTATGTAAATAGCTGTCTTGTTACTCTTTCTGCATTTACATGAATTATCCCCAAATTATTCCTGGAATAAAAATTATTCTCGCATAATTCCCTCATCCCTAGCTTGTGTAGGTAAATACACTTGCTATCACAATCTTGCAGTTTCAAATATGGTTGGCACTTTAATTTCATTGCAAAACACACTTGCAGATTTAGCCGGGTAGGCATGGCTAAGCAGCAGCCACACTACAGTAGTTTGCAAGTGTATGTGACTCACCCTAATTATAATATAATCAACTGCGTATACTAACGCACCTGCAGTATCATGCTTTTGAAGCATTTCAACAAACTCTAGCCTATATTATGCTGCTGAATTCAAAGCTTATTTACTGTACATATACGGATCTACAGTACGTTATGCTGAAATGGTGTACCTATGGCTATATAAATTAGTGTATCCTGTGGATGCCTTTTCGCTATGATTATGCCAGATTCATAATAATTATATTATATTTTCCCAAAATTATGAATGGGGATGACATGCTTATAAATTTGTGATCCAGCATGACCACATTTTTGAATTTCAACTTTTTGTGTGAAGATAGATTCAGGCATCTAACACAATTTTAGTTTTAAATAGGCTTACTGATCTTAAAACAGATTCCAATGTAGCAGCAACTTCAGTATAATATGATCAACTTCACACCTGCTACAATATTTACTGTCATATAGTCAGAAATTTTCAATGGAAATAATTTCCAATATCATGAAATGTTCAAACACAACTGTAAGACTGTTAACTATGAATACATACTAATAAAAACTATAGTACTGTACATATATTCCTGTACAATTATACAATATATAATTTTCTACAGTCAAACTGTATAAAAACCATATCACTAACATCACTTTATTACTGTACACAAATAAAGCTACAAAAAACAAGTGAAATATTAATACTATTTCTGATTACTGTGAAGTTGTTGTTGATAAATAGTTCCTGTTTGCTTCTTGTCTTTCTTGATTCAATCTGTGCACCATCTGCATCATCTTACTTGTTGGAGGACGGGGAACCATCAGTGTCATCTGTTTTGGACTGGGAGGACTCAGCGCTGAACTGGTGTAGTCCAGTTTTCTTTTTGTACCTGTTCTCGCTGCATTATTGACCACTTCGTTAATTTTTGAGAGGTCCTGTTATGCAAACACAAATGATAAAACAACTTGTAGCTACCTTGAAATAGGGCTGGGACGAATATCAATTTTTGATAACTGCACATTTTGACCAAAAACGAATACATTAAGAACAGCGTATTACAGCATACAATCTTTCTTATTTTATGCCTTAAAAGCCACAGATCTATTAGGGAGAAGTCTGCAAAACCAGCATAAAATAACAAAAGCTGCACATTGAATCTTTGTAAGGGATTAAACGAGACTAAAATATGGCTTGATATATTGAAAACGAATATTTGAATGAATAGTGATTTTAGTGAATGAATACAGGAATATTTGCCCCAGGCCTTAGGAAGTTAAAAATAGCAGCATAAAAATTCCCCTTTAATTGTGCGTCTCAGACTTATTGCATAATAAAAACAACCTTTGATGGACTCTTATCAAACTGGTATTCATAAGTCTTTGTGAGTGGTGATGGTGCTAGAACTGGCTTGTGTGGTGAAATGAAAATATTTTTAGAAATCTGAAAGCAAGACGATAAGCATAAGGAATGGCCTGTAACAAAGATATCACACCTTTCTGGGTGACGGTTGTGATTTCTTCACTACTGGCATTGGTGATAATGCTGGACTACTTCCATTCTGTATAAAAAATTGTACACGGTTGATTTTCAGCAAAGAATTTGTAGGAATATTACATACCTCCTCTACTGGTTGAAATTTAAGAGCAAAATCTTTGATGTAGTTTATATAAATTTTGTTATAGAATTCAATGATGTCTCCTCTTTGCCCCAGTGCCACGTCTTTACGGTTAAGAGTACGTCCCTCGGTGAAATCAGGGTCATATTCTGAGACTGGCGCTGCTGTAGGCTTCATGGAAGCTGACGAAATATGTCCTGATTGCAGCACCTCCTTACGATTTCCATTGTTTAACAACACACTCCGGTATACCTGTTATAGACATTTAAGGATACCAAGAATTATGATCATGTGTCACTTACATGATTCCTGGCTTGTGGCTGATACCTGTATTGCTTCATTATTTCTTGAAATGTCACTTGCAGCTTAAGAACCTATAAACAAGTTTCATTGTCATATCTAATAAAATTAATACCATTGGTTTCACATAAACAAGTGTGGTATGTTGTAAAAACAGGATAGTACCATTGTCACATTTATTACACACCCTTTGTCACATAATACACTGATCATTACAGCAATATTATCACCTTTGACATCACGTAAATAGCACACATTATCAACTGGTCAATATCTCTGTCTCTCAACATGTCTGGATTCTTCACCATTGAATGCTCCAGGGTGGTCCAAATCCTATGTACACACATTTGTTTCAATAATAATGAACTATTAGGCCGATCTGCTTACTTTTGAATGTGGTCATTTGTGTCTGAAATACCCAACCTTTCACAGAGATCTTTGACCCTTAAATATGCCATTTGAAATACCTGAAAATATAAACGTTTTGTATAAAATGATAGTAATATTCATAGAAAAGGTTGTATTTTAAGGATATTGACTTCTTTTATCTCTTTGTTAACATAATTTATGTTTGTGTAGCATTAATGTAATGTTATGATAGTGTTTATTACAAGTACACCCTTCCATTACTGTGTTATTATTACAACCACTTTTAAGTTCATGTTTTTACCTTCCTGTAGAACAGCTCTAAAGACCCCCCTCGTCGTGGTTTACAAGCAGCACTGACTGTTTCTACTGATGCCGATGATTTGGCAGGCGAGGCTGAGGAAACCCGAACCACTGATTGCACAACATAACCATCTTTTCTTGTTGGCGACAACAACATCTCAGTGGTGGATGCAGGGTTACTCTCCAGTGGTGTGACGGTCACAATAGGAGGCTTTGGAGCAATGGGTATGTATTTAACTGGATTGGCATTAGCTGTTGGATTGGAAAATAACTGCCTCCTAGCATTAGGTGGAACTGGTGATGAGTATCGATCATGCGCTGATAGGGGAGATTGGGAACCATCTGACAGCAAGTCCAAGTTATTAAACATCTACTATGATTAATAAATACCTTTAGCTCCCAGTGATTTTAGCCTGGGGTGAATGAAAGGACTAGCAATTTTGCTGGTGTCTGGACTACTAACTGGTATACACACCTGACAATAATAAATTGTAACATAATAACATTACAATTCCACCTCCATTACATACCTCTTCATAAGATGGCACTGAACCTTTAGCTTCAATGGCATCAAAGAGTGGAGAATCAGACCTCCAGGCTAATGATCCCAGCACCATGGCCTCAATCTGAAACATCAAAACAAACTATTAGCACCATGGCTTCAATCCAAAACACCAATGCTTTAATGATGAAACATCAAAACAAATCTATTAGCACCATGGCTTTAATCTGAAACATAAATAAATCTACTAGTACTTTATGCTTTAATCTGACATGAACTGACATGAAAATAAAAAAAATCTTTTGAGAACACTTCTACAAAGGAGAAGGTAAAAACATATAAAAGGTGATTTTTGAACAAGCAGTAAACTCCTCCCAAAACAACCCTAAAAACTTATAGCACATACTACTTAAACCATGTGAAGTTCAGAACTTGAAAGACCCATTGTAATATTTATTGACTTCTTAAAAATCTATTCATGCACAATATTACCACTTCATTGTGATAACATGTTTACTTTGTTAAGATGCTTAATGATTCCTCTTGACAAACTGCCTTCAACTTTTATTATCACCTCAATAACCTATCATATATAACAATCATCAATAAGAGATTCAGAATGTCCTTTATTGTATAGCAGGCTTAGCAGCAAATGCATACCTTGTAGAAATGATAAGCACTTAAGTCTAAAATTGTCAAAACCCAAGGAAACACCCTAGAAAAGTAGAAAGTAAAATCTTTAAGCTGCATAAAGATTGTTTTCTTACTTTTGTGAGTCATAAGATTTCAGTACAATTTCTACTGAACAGGCAAACAGTGAAGTGATGAAGTAATCGTGCTCGAGCATCTTCTTCAATAGAGCACGATCGCCTAATCTCTTCTCTTCGTCTCTTATTGTGCTCTCCAACAACTAAACAACACAAAAATAATCATTACAAGACAATCAATTATTATACATATAATTCTAGTTCTAGTGAGTATCAGATCTCCAAGGTATATGAAGTTACCAACATGACAGTTTAGTGTTTCTGGACTTCAAATGTTGACATCATTTACTCACCAGAATTATTAAGAATACATGCATGCATCTAGGGGGACACATAAAAGGATATTTCCCTCTCTATTCAAGCAAAGTTACATGTATACATCACAGTAGATAGTGACCTTGTAAAAGAGGGTTACTGCTAGTCTTAATCTTTGCTGAGCAAATTTGCAGCCATCAATCTCATCATCATCATTCTACAGTGAAACATGTACAATGTAAACTGACAGAATCAATGCAGCCATGCAAATGAATTAATAGTCCAACAAATTGTCTGCATATGGTCTAAACAAATTCAACAATCTGCTGGATTAATTTCCTGATCCAATCAATGCCACAGAAATATTATATTATGTAATATCCTCTTACCTGATTGAAAGTGGAGAGAAATTTTGAGCTTAGAGTAGTAATTTTATGCTGCAAATTCTCAACACAAGTTGCATCACAGAGGTCTACAATGTATGGTGAGGCCTCTGCTTTGTTCTCTTCTAACATGTGATGCAGGTGAGTCACTGAATGAGCAGCATTAGCCACCGGAGTGAGATCCCTACAATAGAAAAATATTTGTAATGATGGAACTACTCAGGAATATTAAATGTTATGTTAGTACGCTAACAAGTAGAGTGCGCACATGGGTATAAGGACGTTGGTCCATATATTTAGTACAAAGTCCTGCATGTCAAAGCTACACATATTATTGTATTTATGGTTTAGTCATTAGCACCTTCTGGTTTAACTTGCTTACACAGTAAAATAATGTGGGTGGCTTGTGGATTATGAGAACACAAATTATGGTGAAACCCACTATTTCACTATTTCACAACTCCACAACTCCCGCCAAACCCAACCAGTACAACAGAGGCATCAAATTTAACCAGCCACTACACAAGGTACTAATAATAACCATCCTTATGCATGATAAAGTATTTTAAACATCAAAGAACTTTTTTCATGACATCATGCATATTACTAACACACAACACACATACAATGTCCAATACCGGTATTCCTTATTTGGTAGGTACTGTTTGCCAGACAGTGGAGTTTGAGGCTTGAGATGTTGAGGAGATGATTCGTAACTGGTTGCTAAAAAGCCAAATGTTGCTCTTGGAGTGCCAATCTCACTCGGTGCATTTTCACTGATAAAGATCCGTTCATCAAATTCACCCTCACCCAAAATGTACTGATCGTATTCACGATTAATGTATTTACTGTAAAATAACACAATACATAAATGTGTGTGGTGTGTGTGACATTGCTTACTCGTTGGCACAGAAATGTCTTTTGTCAACCAGCAAGGCTAAGCTTTCATGGTCTGTGATAACACTTGTAACAACATCAACACCACCATACTCCTTCTACAATGATATACATACACGTTAATGTTTACAACATTCATACAGGAGAAGTCATGTGCATTGTGCACACTAATCAACACAATTAACCTTTTCACTGAATAAAATATACAGGCTCTTTCTCCAATGGTAGTCCTTTATAACTTTACATTCCTTTTCAATTCCTATAATAACACAACAGCTGATAGTAACAACAATATATAATAATAATAATTAATGCAAGGTATTTGCATAGTCAGCTGTTTAATATTTAAATTTATACATCTGTCAAGTCAGCAAATATTGTATAAACCGAACCATTCCTTTAGAGATGTAAAACTCTTTCCTACATACACACCTCCGCAAAACCGACAAACCATTCTCACAGACATAAATATAAACAGACACTATTTTTATGTGTAGGCACTGTTGAAGTTTACACAAAAGAATTCAAACACTACTCATAATTCATTGGCATGTACATCTAGTAGGATCAAGCAAAAAGGCTTCATTCAGTGTACACTGATACCATGCAGTGATATATGATACCTTCTAAATGTACAGAGTTACATCAAATGTATAATAATATATCACACAATGAAACAGAATAACGCAGTTTTGATTTTATTAACACAAGCTGTTATTTGTTAATCTCATAAACTAACCATTATGTCGCCTACACAGCTCTTGTAGTACATAGTTTGTAGGCAGATCTTGTGGAACTAAAATTAAAAAAACAATTAAATATTTTCTTCTATACAATGGATATGTGTACCAATAAAGGAGTCATTCAGTAAATCATGCCTATTGCCCAGTGAGACAACAGCAGTGTAAAGTGTGTCAACACAACACAACAGGAGATGATGTGAGTTGACCAAATCATCAGCAATGGCTGGGTATTTACCTGTGTACACACAAACAGAGCCAGCAGTATAAATAGTTAATGTTAACAAGCAGGAAAAGACGTTGTCACCTTTAATGTGAACATAGAGAGTCCAGCCAAAAGAGAACACTTCATAAGAAGTGCATAATTTGTTTCTGAAAGTGTTAATGAAAATGGAGTCACACACAAAAGACACATAATTTATAGGATATACCTTTGTGGCTTTCGAGCTGCTCTGTGCCTTGTTGTCTTGGCACTTGGTTCAGGTTTGGTGAAAACATCGCAGAAAACTTTCAAGTATTTCTGAAATATTACTGAAACCACTTCAAATTTTCTTTCCAATGCATCGATTTTCTCTTGAAAATCTGGATCCATCTTTGCCATCTCGGCCCAGCGCTTGATCTTCTTGAAGAAATCTATCAAGCTGTAGTACAATAACAAAAGCCATTCAAATGTAACAGATGTGCCTAAATCAACTGGGCAGGTTTAAACATGCCTCAAATCAGCCTTTCTCAATATCTGAGTCAGTGATACTTTATTTCCAGTCACATGATGTCCACCTACAGTCTCATGACTGGACTGCTGGCCAGATGCATAGAGTGCACATGCCAGCCAGTGTAAATCTTCACCCTAACATGTGACAATCAAGACATAATCACATTTCACAATAGAGAAATTATGATAAGGTGCCCAAAAGTGTCAAGAATAAACAACACCTGATAATTTAAACTACCTTACTGTGTTGTATTGCTATACTTAATACCAACAGTGTATAATAGAACACTCTTCAAGGTAATGTTTTTGTAGAGTTTACGTACACGCTGTGCTAATTTCCTTTATGCCCGTTTTTACCACCACTAATGCAATTATACTTACTTCTAAACCATAGTCTTCATCTATCCTTTGATACAGGCTCCAAGCGCTGTCTGCAGTTTCGCAGTCCATGTTCAGCGAAAGACAAACGTCCTGAAAATTCTTTCTGGCGTCCATCCTCAGTTAGCGCGCTCAGCGATACGACACAAATCTTTACTCTAAATCAGTCGCAACTGCTCGCGATGTGTTGAGTGATAATCTAGCTTTATACAACTCCTCTTAAGCTCGCGCCAATTCTTAAAGTTATTACTAATAATCACAGTCGTCAGGAAGGAGGTTAAATGGTGATCATTGTCAGCCACGTACAAACCCACTTTAGCCACCTACCAACTGCCGCATGTCGCGGGAGAAGCGACCAATCAAAAGTCGATAAAGACGCGGGACAAAACGCGGCGCCCTCCTCGTTTATAGTATGGAGACAGCCTGATATCCGTAGCAATCAATATGCTTCTATATAACTACCACAATGTTTGATGACACTGGTACTAGTACTGAATGGAATGAATCCCTGAGGATAAGCAATCCAAACATGTTAGATCAGCTTGTCCTTTGCTACATCTGTTCTAAGATACAAGATAATTTTACTAAGTTCAGTTCAGTAACATATATACTGCCTACCCAGGTTGGATGTGGATGGCTAGCCGTATATGCATGTATTATAAACACAAGTACATTGGAACTAAAGAATGATTTCATTCATCATCAATTTGAGACCAAACTGCCCACCTGAGAGCACATAAATATATTCATATTAGAACATATTCAGTTTGTGGATGGTAGCTAATATACATGGCTATATGCATGCATGCATGTACATATATGTACCATGATTAGCAGCTTAATTGAATGTCACTAAAACTCCAGCCTACATGGCAGCTACATCTTACAGTTTTTACCTGCTGGCGTTACGCATATCTTTAAATGTATATACTACTTGTTGTTAGCCATAAACATGTACATGTCATAATTGTAGACAGATGTGATACTGCAGTGTGATGTGTATAGCTCAGTTATCAACAATACTTTTGAAATAGCTAGCTATATTAGTTTGTTAGCTAAACAGAATTCCAGTACAGCAATCAAAGAGCTAGTCAGTGTGACATTAATCAACTCAGGTTGTGAAGTGCAAGTCGAAATACATCTTGTGAGACAAACAATGAGTCCCCGATTTGCTGGAGTACAAAAGACTGGGAGAAACCATGGACAGGATCATCGTCAGCCTGCAGAAAAACAGTAACCATTATAAACAACAATATACGTAATATAAGCACATATACATATAGTGTTACTGTAGTGCATTTTTCATGCCGAATGATATTACTGCTTGTATAAGAATTATACCCAAGAGCAATGTGACAATTTTCTAAATGTGCATATATAGGTTTGCACACAGGAATCCTGGCAACTTGATGCCTTCGAAGACAGTGACGACAATCACTGCAAAGATATCAAATAGACAAAGCCAAGTGCAGCACATGCTACCAAATAGAACGTCCATTTATATTAGGGTTGGGCAATAGTCGTGATAGTATTGGACTATCGTGATAGTTGGTCAACTATCACAATAGTGATAGTACTACTTACTATCTTAATAATTTAAGCTAATGCATTAGAGGTGGCCAGAAAGCCACATGTATGGAAACATTGAGGCTAAGGCTCAGATATTTCCCTACCTATGGTGTCAATAAGTAAAGTTTAGCTTGTGGGATTATTGTAACCTTGCACTTTTATGTAAAGTTTCTAGTACACTGTTGTATAATTACACCTCCAGTGACCTACGTATCTACACTACTTTTAATGACATACAGAACTATCGTGATAGTGTTCACTATCGTGATATATTTCTGTACTATTGCAGTGCTTATGATAAGGGTTGAAAATTGTCCGGACATCTGCTTTCCTATTGTAAATTTATAGACTTCCCCATTGATAATGTATAGTAAATTTGTCTGGTCAAATTTGATTTGGTCAGTCAAATGCCAAAGTTGGCCGGAAAATGTCTGATGACTGGCCATTATCATAAGCCCTGCTGTTGTAATAGTAGGTCACATTCGCTATTGCATGCCCACCCCTAATTTATATGCACAAGAAGCAACAAATTTTATTTTGATCCTCTGGCAATATTCATCTGCACGTTAGCTCCGGAATCTTTCTTTATCAATTAAACTGGATTACCTGGGTTTTAGCCCAGGTAATTCATAGTTTGAGATACTTCAATTTCCCCACCAATCTTCGTGTTCGCCCAAATTCTAGTGAAAATATTTGCTGTTAAAAAATTTCATGCGCTTGAATTCTGTAAACAAAGGCTTATACGAATTTTTTTTAACAACGAACTTTTCCTGATCTACGGTAGTATTTTAATTAGCTGTTCTACCATAGATATTATCCTTGGCTCCACACTAGTTGAAAAAGATGAGCACTTCATTTTAGGTACACCAAAATAATTGGTAAGTAAAATATTGGCAAAAAGCTCATAATTCATCAAATTCGTCAACTTTTTCTCCACTCCAAAATTTTCCCATATACGGTATTCATATACTAGTGAAACATTAAAAATTTTGTCACAACAATACAAGAGTGATTATACTATTGGCATATGTTACTGAAGGGGAATTCAAACAAAGCTCCAATAATACAGTCAGAAAGATGACACTGGTATCACTGGTAGTGCTGTTACAGTACACTTTTGAAAGGTATACCGTATAGCAGGTTTTTCACGCGAGGATTTTAATTTTGCAACTGGCTTAATTCGCAACATTAAAATTCATGAGGTTTTTAATCCATTGCATTTTGTAACTCGCATACACTAGCAAATCATTCAGTAATACTGGAGTCGCTCTTTCTGCAACTATGCATACATCTAGTCTGGCACAGCCACGCCAGACTCAATTGCGTAAACATTAAATTTTTATACACGATGCGACCGATCGATAAAATGGGCATGTCTATACAGTAATCATACATAAATAAACACTAACTAAAGGCTAAAATGGTTTCCATGCATTATCTATTTGTTTGAGGTATTTAAAACTTTCTACTATGGTAACAAGCTCAACTCTTTTGTTTTTGAAGTGGGCGTGGCACACGAGTGTTGGTCGCACAAAGGAAGCATAGGGTGCAAAAGAATATTTATTCGTGTATATTTTCGTTATTTAGGATATGATTGCATTACAAAGATTTGAAGGATAGTTTTACTCTTTCATTTTTCATGTGAGTAATTTAATATCGCGAATAGGCTAGCTCACGAGATTAAGTGTCGTTTAAATTTTATTTCGCAACTATTTGTGTCCGCATTAAAAACCCGCTATACGGTAGCTGTTTTCCTGTTAGTATTTACTTACTAATACAATTTTCCGCATTACACAAATACTAAAGTATTACTCAATACTATAGTATTTGCTGGTTAAAATACTAAATACAATTACCCATAAATTAGTTTTGAGAGATACAAAATATTTGAAGGTATTGTTTAACAATACTTTTAAAGAGTAACTTACATGTTCTTTGAGGCAATGAATTTTTGAAGTTCACATACATAATTTGTATGGTACACATGCAGTGTGATACTCTATATGATACTAATCATAGTTACATATGTAGTAATGTATATATATTGTGTCCTGTCTGTACTTACTAATACTTAAGTATTTGCCGATTACTATTACAATACCTTTGGAAAGTTTAAGCATGATTACTCAATACTATACAATACTAACACAGATTTACAAGCTAAATACAAACCTTATACTTTACTCTTTAAATTTTCTATGCATAATACCAATACTAAACTATACTAAACAAATTTTCTCATACTGGAACAACACTAATCACCGGTGGTATGGTTTGGTGGTTTCCTTAATCTAAACCTCAACTGATTGAGGGTTAATCTTTTAAATTCATAATTATAGTACGTACTTTCCAATTGGGAATATAGAAATGTCCTCTCATTGGGTCACCTGCATTAATATATACCACAGGTGTGTCTACAAGCCATGTAAAGATGGTATGCAATCTTCAGCTTTACGATCCCTTACTGAATTATGGAGCTATATCTATACATTAAGTACCATTGGATGCTTTATTAATTGAAGTACCACTGGATGCTTTGTCAAGGGCACAAGTTTTCTTTATTTCACTGCACTATAAGCCTATAAACCATCCCATTGTATCCTTCTAGTCAACACTCCTTTACTATATACAGGAGAGCATTATTTATTATTTCCATCACATATACACATTCTGTGGTAATGCAGGAAGTTTATTTATACCGTAATTTGCACACAAGTGACATGAAAATTAATTAGCACCAAGTGTGCACAATGAATTTAATTCCATAACATTGGTACATGACAAAATATTGGTGAATATGCTTTATCCAAACTGTTGGCAATAGCAAATGCTGCTGATTCAGCTTAAATTAGCTTCGACGAATCATAATTTATCATACCCCATTAATTCAACTACCAAATATATCCGTTTCCATGAAATAACCAAACACTTGAAGTACCAAATTACAGGTTCAACAATATGTCGATATACCGTATAGCGGGTTTTTCTAGCAAGACTTTTATTTTAGCGAATGGTCTAATTCGCTAAAATTGCATCCGCAACTATTTTTGTTCATGCAATTAATTATTGATCGCGTGAGTTTTCACAGCATACATGGAACCTAGATGGCTACAACAGCTCTTATGAACACTAGCGAAATGCTTTCCAGTTAATATCACTGCATGCTACAACTACAACAAACCGTGAAATGAGCGAGCGAACTTATGCAGTCCCACAACGCCCAAGCGAATCGCATAGCCCAAACATAGCTAAACTGCTGTTTATATATCTCGTTGCATACGTATAAGAAAGCATTAAGCTACGTGAAATTTAGCCAGCTTGTACGTGCGCTAGTCTTTCGAGCCTGCTGTTAATGCCCCCAAAATAAAAATTAGCCTTGGCGTGAACGCCTCGTAGTTTCCACGTGCATGTGCGTCGTTATATACTACTTATAGCCTCCAGCTATATGCCGTGAATGATAGTAAACGAGTTTGAATTATATTGAGCAAGTAATAAATTTAAGCAAATTCCCTCATTCGCTAAATTTTGTGGCGCTATTATATAATTTCGCGGGAATATGCGGACGCTATAAAAACCCGCTATATGGTATTGTACCGTGATATATCAGGCAGTGATACAATCCACATTTAAGTATATGGAATATCATGATATATTGGTGTATCAACATTAAGACTATGTACTTCCTTATAAGTACATTATGACTGATGCTGTATTTAGTTGTATGTTGTCAGTTTTACAACTCTAGCTACAACTTTTTAGTGCTTATAGAAAGTTACAATCTTGCATTCAAGTTCTGTCCATCTACACTTTACTGTATCATACAATGTACTGTATAACATAGTACCAAAAGGTTAATTAACTAGGCATGGGTGTTCTGGACGTTATAACATTCATTGTTATGTACACTGTCAGACACATAGACGTGCGTGTATACACACAAGGACACACCCACACAAAGATACAGATACACCCACACACCTTTAGTTGTCCAACCACATGAACTAGTAGCAAACCAGTAGGATGTAAGAGTGCATCAACTGTTGTTATGGCATGTTGTACTTTTTGAAAGGGAAGAGTCTACAAAAACATGCATAAACAGGTTACATGTATACATTGTGATCATAGTGATAAATTGTTCGACCCATTCAATACATCTACAACTGCGACATACCGCATAACGGGTTATTTTCGAAGGAGTTTTATTTTCGAATTTTTGTGAAACCATGACTCCTACGAAAATTAGTCTCTTCGAAATTAAACCTAAGATCACGTGTTGTAGTCAACTCCTTTGCGTACGAAAATAAAACCTTCGAAAATTATTAAATGACTACTCTACGAAAATTTCGCTCTTCGAAAATAACCCGTTATACGGTACTTGTAGTATGCATGCCATGCTGGCCACATTTCAGGCATTGGTCATTTACTTGAGGAAATAATTGGTTACAACCTCAAAATTAGTAATTGTTCATGAATTGAACACTTCATGAATTCATATTAATTCATACATGAGTTTGCAAACCACCATTAAATTAAAACAGTAACCATGATTAAGCTCATCACAACTTAATTTACGGAAATTTACTAATGTTCAAATTTGACAAGCAATAAGTTTCAAACTTGGGAGTCGCGCTATTAGCACACACACTCACGTTTATTTCCTTCATAATCATTTACCTAAATTCTAAGATCATAAAAATTTTCCTGTGGGGCATTAATTAAAACACACTCACCGTAAGTTTGCCACTAATAGCTTGTGGCCCCTGAAATTTTGTTCCTTCGAAAGAAAGTACGGACTCCGGCGTCTGTAAAGGAAATCATGACACAATGATAAATTCTATTTAATACACTGTTATCAATAACACATGCTGTTATCAAACGCACATATAGAGCGGCTAATTGTGAACGATCCCTATCAAATGTACTATAGTAGCTTTGCACAAACTGAGTAGCAATTTGATCAACATCCATGCCTCAATTTCTACAGTACCACGTGATCCTACACACCGCTTCAAGGTAGATAATTTAGCGCGGGCACTTTCCCAAGATTGGTAATAATACGCGCTAGCGCGTAACCTCGCCGTAACTGGATAGCCAAAAGGACTGCAGAGCAAAACCTACTTGTTATTCCTAGTGTCGCGTGGCCAGATATCTTTTTAGCGTGGGTATTATCGTATGCAATGGACACCCTATGGCTATGCAAGCATTACTGATTAGGTCTCTTGCTTAATAGTTTCAACATCAATATCTATATGGTAGATTCGGTATCTATGTGCGCACTCAACTCACTTCAAGGCACACTTACGCAATTACACGCCTATAATAATATTTTCCAATACACTCTACGCGCGTCTTAAAGTAGGGATGGCATTTGGGTGAAATTTTCATCGTTTGTGATCTTCGCTCCAGACTGCGTTGGGAATACAGCAGGTCTTTCAATCAATATCTTATTTCCATATTTTACTAACAGTTACGAGGATGACTAGTACAACGCCATACATAGGTAGCAAAATAAGCCTGATTTCAAAGGCGGAAATAAGATATGAAGGGATCCTTTATGGAATCGACGCAAAAGAATCTACAGTAACACTGGCCAAAGGTAAGAATTTAAAAGATTAAAGAAGTTTAAAGCCCGGTATATCTGTAGTAACATCTTTCGGTACGGAGGATAGAAACGCCCCTAAGAGAATACCAGTTGGAAGTGAAGTTTATGAGTATATTATTTTTCGTGGTAGCGATATTAAGGACTTACACGTGATGCCAGCGCCAGTCAAACAAGAAGTAGTGGCTGATGATCCGGCAATTGTATCTGTGAGTTAAAATTAGTTAAATTTGTGGTTCTATTTAATGATCACGCTGCAGCTGCCAAATTATATGAACGTTGTCTTGTGTATCTGGCCGGTGTATCTAAATCCTCACAAATATTGCCTAAGTTTAGCTCATTTATTATAATATTACAGTTGGTTATATATTTCTGTGGGTCATTAAAGATGTGTTGAAATGTTGTTCAGAGTGTGTGTAAAGAGTTTCACATTAGGTATGAAACAATATTAGTCAATTAATGCCATATTGTGTATTGGCTTTGAGTGTATTGCGGTATATTACTGTATTGCAATTAGTGCATAAATGAATGTCAAATTTTAACACTCGAACATTCTTGAATTTCAATTCCGAATGTTTCAACACCCACACAATTAATGGATTTTTAATGTACTAACTTGACAATTTTAAGGTTAAAGGATGCATAACTCACAAAAGTACAGTGAAAATTCAAAGTAATTTATGCTTAATTTGGGCATCAAATAGAAAAACAAATGTTGAATGTTAAAATTTACCAACGAATGTTACTTAAACAAACGAACATTGGAATGTTAGAACATTTGTTTATGCTCTAATTGCAATATGTGACTAGATTTTGGATAGAGAACATTGTATTTTTAAAAATTTTGGTATCAAGCTAAGCAGAGACGTGTAAGACAGTGAGGAACTAGACTAGTCTTGTGGGCTCTTAAAAAGAGTCTGGGGAAACTAGAAAAATTTTGCTGCCACCAGAAATTTGGTAAATTGCTGGGTTTAAATTCAAGCCAATCAAATCGCTTGATTTTAGGTGACCTTATTAATTATCACATGTTCTGTACAAATAATTTTATACACAGCCCAGACTCTTTTTTAAGAGTCAGACGTACGAGACTAGGTTACAAAGGTCCAGTTGTTTTTGCTGTGTAATAATTGGATGCTTACAACTTTGAAGGCAATGTATGTTACAACATACCACAATATATTGCAATGCAATATATTATTATCGGTATCTTTCCTCAGTCGTATTGTACTGCAGTAGTAAGTATTGCAATATATCAATATATTAAATTGTAATATTGTTTCACACCATATTGGCAAAATAACCCTCAGATTTTAACACTAAATTTATATAGCATTGATTTTGTAAGTTGTATATTTGTACAATTGTTGTGTAATTGATCACATGTGAAAGTTTGTTTTAATTAAATATAATCAAGTTTAACAACTTGTCATAGCAGATTAACACCATGAGTGTATGGCTAAATCTTGTAGAATATTCATTGTCTAATATAACAATTATAAAGTGACCAATGCTTGGAATCATTAACTCACTTGTAGATGTATATATATGCACTCCCACACATGCATGATCATGACTTGCTTGTAACACACACACACACACACACACACACACACACACACACACACACACACACACACACACACACACACACACACACACACACACACACACACACACACACACACACACACACACACACACACACACACACACACACACACACACACACACACACACACACACACACACACACACACACACACACACACACACACACACACACACACGCGCGCAGCTTGCAAATTAATGACCATACCATGACGAAACAAATGACACTTCCACTGAAAAGATTTACATAGAAGAAACATATAGCTCAATTCCAGAACATCTTGTAACTGCATATATACCTCCGGGCCCCATAACATTGATATATGCTTTGTATATCAGTGTGCTACCATAGGATGTATATACTATTCAGTCCCGCCCCTTAGCCTCACCACTCAAAATGAACTGGCTCTACATATGCTACTTGTCAATACAATATACGTATTTAGTATGTAAGTCATTGTGTGTGTGTATCTTTCCTTTCAGCAATCGGGGCCGGAAGTAGATACTGTGAATACTTCCATTCCTGTCGGAAACATGCCAGCACCAAGCTCATTTAAGCCAATACCACATATACTACCACCAGAGTACAACCAGCCATCTCTACAGGACCAACCTTCTGCACAGCAACAAGCACCACACATGATATTCCCTCCACCTCCTACAGTGACTACTGCTACTACTACAGACAGTTCAGTTGTAACGCTAGAGCATTCCGGTGTGACATCAACTGCCGTTAGTATTGCATCAGATACAGCTGCTAATACAATCAGTAATGATATTACACCTACTACTACCACTGCTACTAGTAGTGTTACTAGTGCTACGGTTGTTCCTGCTGCCACTACTACCACATCTAATGATAAACCACAACATAAAGATAATAAAGGTATAATGGTCACCTGATACTGATTTACATGTTTTTTATGTATGAGTGTTTATACTCTAAACATTTAGTTATGATATAGTCCCAGCCCTATAAATATTAATAGACCAGGTTGAGGTACTGTACAGTAAGTCTTATCTGAAATGACGCATATGGTTATAGTGGGGGGACTCTAATATTTTCAAGTTCTGAAATTTTGAAATGAGGTATGTTTGCTAAAAGCCAAAATAGTAATAAGATTTGTATCGATTAATCGGCTCAACACAGGATATCATTTATTGGCCTTCAAATTGAAATATCAGTATCGGTTTTCTTTAGCAGATATGTATTTCATATTTATTCATAGCAACATAAAGGTAGATGACATCATCATTTTAGTGATAAAATATTTACTATTTCAGTCTTAATTGTAATGAGGATGCTATGCTCAGACATGTTTAATGACAATTTCATAGCATAATGTTGCATGTTGTTAGCAGATTTGAAAACTATGTTGATATTGGATTGGTTAGTGGTATCGGCCAATGTTAGAAAATCAATATCAGTTAATTGGAACATCGGCAAAATCTCATATCGGTGCATCACTATAATAAGACTAGAATATAAAATTTAAAAAGGTGAGTAGGGATCACTCTTGCAATGCTAGCTAAAAAAAGTAAGGAAACAAGGGAAAAGATTTTCAAGTGGCATGAGAGAACACTAAAGATTCTAGCATGAGATGATTTATAAAAGTTTAATCCCTACATTTGGCTCACTCTTAATACTGAAAATGAGCCAAAAGTAGGGATGAAACTTTTATAAATTATCTTATGCTAGAATCTTTAGTGTTCTCTCATGCCACTTGAAAATCTTTTCCCTTGTTTCCTTACTTTTTTTAGCTAGCATTGCAAGAGTGATCCTTACTCACCTTCTTAAATTTTAAATTTTTAAATATTCTAGTTTGTTTGCTTTTTATAGCATACTTGCAAAAGTAATTGCCTTCCAAAACAGTACTTAATTGTTTTTACAGGTACATGTTAACAACAGCGTTGACATGGCGGAGCAGCTGCATTGTAGTGAAATACATTCGAAAAATATCGAAAATAGTTGAGGATGTAATAAAGTACATGCAAAAACATCACGTCTGTTCATAGTATTTAACGGTGGGCGCATTACTATAATTATGTCACGTGTGTAAGTGACTGTGTTGGTGACGTAAAAGCAGAAGGTGCAAGCCGATCGACACCTTCTTTCATAATTTTCTCTCCTTTCTACAGACTAAACGAAGAAAAGGAAGATAGTGAGGGATGAAAAGAAACACTAAGGTGCAGTGGATGAATCTTCAGCGGAACAGCAGTTTTGTAAATCGGACACGATTTCCTTTGTTGTGTGAGAAATCTGGAGCCATACTCCTAGTGCTAGTGGGCCTTACGGCAGGCTGGCAGGCCAGCAGGCAGTCAGACAAAATTCTGGTAGATTTCACAATTTTCAAATCTCTCTATTGATCGTATTGTTAGGGTTTTCATGGAGTTTAACGAAGGTACAGTTTTGTTATAGTGTTACAAAAGGATTTTAGTCGTTTTTTTCGTGAAAAGTATAATTATTGTGAGGCGCGTTATGGAGGCACGTGAAAGTTGGACGCCATGTTTTTTTGTGTTGATCCCTACTATTAAGTACTACCGTACTTAATGATAAGCCACAGTTATACTATAAATGGTAAAAGTAGGCCTGTGAATCTGTGCACGGCATGTGCCTCATGATTTGGCTGTAATATTTATGTTTTGCCTGTACCAATCCTGTAATGATTTGTAACAATTAAGCTTGCCTTGTTTAATGTGATATCATGTTTAGCCTGTACGAGGACTTTGTAAGCCTTAGACACCTTGGATGTAAAAAAGTGTGAGGCCAATCAGAAGCAGCATTGTAAATATGTGTGACGAAAAAGGTGGCCAAGTGACAAAGCCAATCATAGTTGTGAAAAACATGCTATAATATTGTATGTCATTCAAGTAGTTAAAAAATTGATAAGTAACCTCTTGACCTCAACTTAGAGCTGTGAAACTGGTCAGCAAATCATAACCGGTTACTGAGCAAAAATAACTGCTGGTTAACTGGAGGAGTAGGAATTTGCTGAAAAACATGCAATTACATCTTACTTAATGCATAATTTTTGCATACAGTACATACTTATGCATATAAGTGCATATAACCGTTGTTAAAAACTTGCAACAATATTAATCATGTTGCTTTATATACAGTTATATCCTGATATTGATGTGTTAACACAAGAAATAGAAGCATGTGACATTCATTTTCTGCATGAAAATATTAAAAACAAGTTACCTGGTTATGGAAAAAATAACTGGTAACTGAATTTTTAAAAATAACTGATCGGTTAACCAGTTATTAGGTTATTTTTCACAGCTTTACCTCAACTGATATCAAAATTTTTGGTCGCACATATTTACAATGCTGCTTCTGATTGGCTAACACTTTTTTTACACCCAGGGTGTTTTTGTTTAACATATCACTACTTTTTGGAAGTACAAACAGATGTTATTACTAGCAAGCAGCAGAGAAGTACTGCATGGGCATAATACTTAGCACACAATATTGTAAATTAAACTTTGAAGCTTAAATTTTCAAAAACTCAAGCCTACAATATTTTTTAACTTTCACTTCAGAGTGATACACCAATATAGATTGTGCATATGAAAGTTTATGCAAATCATTTGAAGGGGATCCAAGTTATGGCAACTATCAACCTGCAGTGTAATAGCCTTTCTCAAATACATTCAAGTGTTTACTTCAGGCTGAAAATAGTGTGACAGGTAGAGCTCGCAATGGCTGGTACTTAGGAATGGTGGTGCCGATTTCCTCCATTCTCGGTTTATTGATTCTATGTAGTAAAGAACATTGTGGGTCGGTAATAACTAAGTGAAAGCTTTTATGGCGGCTTAGTTAGAGCGTTTGTGAATTTGAGGGCGGTGCTACGTGTAAATAACTCACTCAGTGGTCGCGTTGCTGTGCTTCTTCTTGGCCTTGCGACTCACTATCGTGAGTCTTGATCTGAAATGACGTCATGTAATAAAAATGACATTGTTAGTGAGGGAACTTCATTATTTTGAAACATATGGGAATAAATTTTGCTTTCAATTTTTACATTCCAGTAAGAATATATCAAAAATTAAATCTTGTATGTTCAATTAGAATAATTATATGTGAAACTTGTCCACTTAAAGAGGAATTGCGTCGATATTGTTTCCATGTTGATTTTATTACACAACTTGGACAAATGTACGTTATATATGGTGTGAAAAAGGTGGTCAAGTGACAAAGTCAATCATAGTTGTGACAATATGCTATAAACTATTATGTCATTCAAGTAGATTTTTGATAAGTAATTTCTTGGCCTCAACTGATATCAACGTTTTTGGTCATACATACCTATTTGCAATGCTGCTTCTGATTGGCCTTGCACTTTTTTTACACCCAGGGTGTTTTTGTTTAGCATATCACTACTTTTTTGGAAGTATAAACAGATGTTATTACTAGCAAGCAGCAGAGAAGTACTGCATTGGCATAACTTGTACTTGCCTAGCACACAATATTGCAAATTAAACTTTGAAGCTTAATTTTGAAAAACTCAAGCCCGAGATTTTTTTAAACTTTCACTACAGAGTGATACATCAATATAGATTGTGTATCTGAAAGTTTATGTAAATCATTCGAAGGGGGTCCAAGTTATGACAACTATCAACCTGCAGTATAATAGTCCTTCTCAAATACATAATAGTTAGACGCCAAGACCAAGGGAACTAAGCGATTTAGTAACCCGAAGGCCCGAGGCTGTGGCGCCCGAGCGTAGCGAGGGTGCTACTAAGGGCCTGAGGGTTACTAAATCGCTTAGTTCCCGTAGGTCGCGGCGTCTAACTTATTTAGACTGCACTGAACAAGAATCACATGATAATACCTTCAAACGCAGTGCAGAATATATAGCTAGTTATCGATTTCCTGAGCGAAAAGCTTTTGATGTTTCCATGGTACCTACTTGGCAACTAGCGCTAGGTGTATTTTCGACGATGTTGACGTGCTTAACATCTTCATGAGCAAATAAGCCAAAGAAGACTACAAACAGCAAAATGAAGTTTGTCACGCTACCATTTACCTAAGTAAAAATGAAAAGTTGTTTTGTACATGAAAGTACAGTCGAAATGTATTTGACGGTTGGTTGTTGCCTGAGGGCCAGGGCACTAAGTAAACACGTGTAGGTGACTAAGTAAACATGTGTAGGTGACTAAGTGAACATGCAGGTGACTAAGTGATTTAGTAACCCTGCAAATTCGCTATATCACAGTCTAAATCCAAGTGTTTACTTCAGATTGATAATAGTATGACAGGTAGAGCATACATAGGAGAAGTGCTGATACAAATTTGGCTGAAATCCATGAAGAAATAAGTGAGTTATTAGACAAACAAGTAAATGTATAAAAAGGGAGTTTGAAAAAACTTCCAGGGTTCACGAAAGTTCCTGCAAGCCCCCAAATAAAGTGTGCGATGAAAGAAAGAAAGAAAAAAAACGACTGCTGCGTAAAAATTTTGTGGTGACAGGAAGGCATTTATAAGGCTGTATCAGAATAATGACTGAATCGATGTCTATGAACTTCGGGATATTGATTCTTCAAACAATGAAGGTACTAATTGTCTAGTAAACGGACGAATTGGGCGGGAAAGGATAGGTCGTCATGCATGGTCGCACAACGGGCGCCATAAAACTCGCAATGGCTGGTACTTAGTAATGGTGGCGCCTATTTCCTCCATTCTTGGTTTATTGACTCTATATAGTAAGAACGTTGTGGGTCAGTAATAACTAAGTGATAGCTTTAATGGCGGCTTAGCTAGAGCATTTGCGAGTTTGAGGGTGGTGCTACGTGTAAATAACTCACTCAGTGGTTGCGTTGCTGTGCTTCTTCTTGGCCTCGCGACTACTCACGATACAGTACAATTTCTTGCTATTTTACATGTTTCTACTTAGCCTTTACTGCTAAAAACAAGTTTTAAAAACATGATGTGTTCTTTTTTCAAATTTAATCATATATTGCAATAATCTTGCTTGTACTATACATAAGATAAGGCACTGGGCACATTACCTTGATGTTAATAAAGCACTTGGCCTTGCATGGCTTCACATTGTACTTTATTACATGTGCTTCGTGCTTTATTTCACATACGTATGTATAACATTGTTTATCTAATATGGTGTATAACTCCCGGACCCTAACATGTACGTATGTCATATGCATGTATGTGATTGTGATTGTGTGTATTTCATGTATAACATGGAAACATGCATGTACACCTCCGCATATACGCACATGCACGTACAAGAATTTAAATTATTTTATAAGTGAATAGGGATAGATCTCTTAGTGATACAAAAAATAAGGAAACAAGGAATAAGAGTTTGGCTTGAAGATTCTGACTATGGATAATGTAAGCCTATTGAAATGCAAGTAATAAGCCTGGATCTTTCAGCAGTCAGCCTCTTTCGGCAGGCAGAGTTGCTGACTGGCTGGCAGACTTTAAAATTCGATCTTTATAGATTGAATCATTAGAGTTTTCATGGTGTTTAATGAAGGTGCAGTGTTATCATAGTGTTAAATTCAGATGCCATGTTTCTTGTGTTGATCCCTACTGTATTAATTACTATTGCACTAATAATGATAAATACATCTCTATGCTACACCCTGTAGATTCCATGGGAGTCAGGGGCAGTGGCAGAGGACAGCAAAAGCCTAGGTCTGCCGGCCATGTTAAGACACATCCTGGTAGTGATGGCAACCAAGCATCAGACGGACCAAGGTATAGCAATAGAGGGCGACCACAACAATCTACTGCAGTTACTATGGGAAACAGAAGACGTCCCTATCCATCACAATATTACTCACGTGGTGGATATAGTTACAGTGATTATCAATACAATGATAATTATTATGCTTATGGCAATCAGAGATACACGGATAGACAAGGTTGGTTTTGATTTTTGCACTCAACAGTATTTTTATGTATACATATATTGACCTTCATGCTACAAGTTAAACTGCCACTTTAAAAACTCGATCTTTATTATTCACAATACTATACCATGTAATAGATTATATTAAAGAAATTTTGTAAAACAACTCATAGATTACATTTCATTTTACAAGTAAATACGGCATGTTATGACATTGGTTTAAAGTTGTAGTTTAACTTTGTCAGGTTGGTCATATCAAGGATCAAGAGGTGGTCGAAGTGGCTATCGAAATCAGTCCAGCAGTCAAGGTGGTCGTCAACAACAGCCCAGTGGCAGAGGCGGTCAACGCAAGTCAACTAACACTACCACGGCAACAAAGAAACCAATAAAATTTGATGGAGACTTTGATTTTGAAAGTTCCAATGCCAAATTTAAGAAAGAACAAATGGAGGAAGAATTTAAACAAAAGTTGAAACTTGATGGCAGAAAGGATTCAGATTCCTCAGGTTAAAGAAATTGATAGGTTATGTAGTGACAGGGAAACAGATGGGATGAGTTTTCTTTGTGAATTAGTCAAAATTTCCCATTCAAAAATAACACACTGAAAGTAGAATAGGACAATAGCCAAGCTTCCCTTCCAAATTCACATGTCTCTGTCTTATATGTAATACATTAGTTTCAAACGTGTTATGTAATATGTAACACAGTGTCTTCAAATAATAACCATGTGTTAAAAGTTTTGATCTTTTATTGTATGTTAGGTCACACGTGCTGTTATATTTCTGTATGGCAGCTACGCTTTTGCTTTTACATTTTAGGGAATTTCTCCATAAAACTGTACATGCGTTGTACACAGATAAAATTTAGGTGAAATTAATTTTTCTTTTAAGGAACACTCTATACAGCATTTTTATATTTATTGTGTTAATATAGTGTGTCTCATGAATCATTGAATTTCACGGTTGAGGTCATAATGTGTTATACTTGTGATTGGTGTAGATATACAGAATCAGGAAGAGGAGGATGTTATAGTTGATGAGGTGGAAGATGGTGAGGTAGTCGAATCAACAACTAGCGAACCCGCTGTCTATTACGACTCGTCCAAATCATTCTTTGACAGTATTTCGTGTGAAGCTAACAAACCATTATCAGACAGGTATATTATACCATGGTATACTGCTTGTGTTAATGTTCACATTTACATATTTACAGAAGGCCAAGTCGTAACGAAGAAAAATCTCTAAATTCTGAGACATTTGGTTATAGCAATCCAAGGGGATCAAGAAGTCGTGGCCGAAACCAAAACTACAGTGGCTATCAAGGATATTATGGTGGTTATCAGGGCGGACGTGGGTACAGACGTGGTGGGCAATATAATGCTAGTAGAAGCAGCAACCCTCGTGGAAGAAACCGATCGACCCAGGTTAGCTTGTATACTACTAAACACCAAACTTGCATGTTCTGTCTTTCATATGCAGGAACAGTTGTAGCAGGTGGCGGCTTGTAAAGTACGTGTCCGCCTGTTTGTAACAGAAAACTGAAATATATTTGAGTACACAAACAAGATCATGTCTAAATCAATCATTTAACATTACTACAGTGCTTATAAACACATTTATTATTGCACAATATAAAAATGTCATGATTATACACAGTATGTACGAATGTTCAATGTTTAATGTCCGTTGTTACTATAATTAATATATTAACGGCTGTAGTATTACTATTATGTTAATGTAACATCTGTTCTATATGCGTACGTATGTCTTCTGTCAGTTTACTATAAAAATATGCTAATACATATGTCCATGAATCTTTAAAGTTCTTGAGGTTGTATTTTATTGATAAGTGTGTGGCAGGGGTTGCACTGGTATGGGTGGTTAGTTGCGGTATCTGTGCAACTTGTGGAGTGGATGACTCCTGTGTATTCCACTTCAAGGCCGTTTTCTAACACGACAACTTTTTCATCGGGTAAGAATTCGTAGCCCTCCTGTTTGGCTACAGATTCTTGCAATAGTTTGTGTTCACTGGGATGCCTGGATTTCCAGTTATCGTAAGTTTTACAACAAATACACTGCACTTTGACGTCACAGTTTGCATCAGTTTCACTACTTCTACCCTGTGTCCACAATTCCTCTATTGCGTGATGTTGTTTACTTGCCAGCAGCTCCACATACTGTGTATTGTATATGCCATAACATCTTGTGGTCGCAGCTGAAAAAAAAAAAAAAAGCATTACAATTGTAAGTTTGAAGGGTACAAGTATGGAACAATGCACTATTCTGGATTAAATTTTTACAAAAGCATATACATACATACATACATACTTACCTTCTGTTACTGTAAAGCTGTTGTTACTATTGTCATCTAAACACAATACATTTCATTCACCCATTGTCGTTCTATATATGCATGAAAACAGACCTTGCATTTCTGTGTTTAAGTACACCTCAATTATATCTTGAACATAATCTGGATCACTGGTGGCATCTGTAGGTGTGTCAACCAATATTATCATTATAGTAGATTTATAAAAGGGTGCTATGTACCTTGACCATTCTCTTCAGCCGATCTCTTTAGTTCATCAACATCATTGGTACCACTCTGGTTGCAATCTGTAGTAATCATAACGTGAGGTAAATAATAAAATTAATGATTTGTTATAGTGAACCTGAAGGTTTAGGTTGCATGTACATCTGGATGTAATCATGATCCATTTGATCACTGCTATCTGTGTATTAAAAACATGTAAATATGTGTATATGTAAAGGTTATTCACCATTTATTCCTGATATGTTTTGATCTTCCATACTGCCGTTGGGGTTGTTGGATAAAAACTTCTTCCTCGCTTGTCTGTGAGCTGCCGATTTCCTGACGTGTTGATTGATGCACCTCATCTGTTGGCTCCCAGAGAAGTTTTTACCGCACCACTTGCATTTGATCAACCCATCTTCCTCATCAATATATAATGGCTGCTCTTCGTTAGGCAATCCTACCTCCTTTTCAGCATTTGCCAATGTATTCTCAATTTTTTCCTAACAATTTTATAATTTATGTGCTTGCTTTATGGAATACAAGTGCTTAGCTCAGGGTTCTGCCCACACTGGTTGGCAGTGGTTCAAAGCGACCAGCACCTCTTAAAATCGACCAGTATCTCTTAAAACTGACCAGTACAATTCTTATATAAATTACTGATGCATGCACTAAATGGCCCTACCCACATCAGTCTATGTTAACCTTGGTACATATTAGGCCATCACTCAGAAATTCCTGGGCAGAACCCTGGCTTAGCTGGTTAGTACCTTTGATATGTTCTGGTCTGGCAGCTTTCTTCTCTTTGGTTTTGGGCTGACAATTGGGTCACTGGATGCAGCAGAAGGTGTGGAAACATTTACTGGTTTGCGTTTCTCCATGACAAAGAAGGTTTTGTACTGAACATCTGATTCTTCAGTAAACGATTGCAAGGAGTCCTGTCAAAATGATCCCATTTACAAGCAATGGGAGTATAAGAGGTTACCGTATAGTGTAATATTTTGGTGGTGGAAAATTTTGATGAATTGCTCTTCCAAATATATTTATGGTGCAAATCAGTATTCTATAAATTATGCCATTTTGAGAAATTGATGAGTAAAATTTTGACGAATTAGCAACGATTTATCAAATTCATCAAAATTTTTCACCTCAGAAATATTATGGTTTATGGAATGTGTAATCACACCTTAGTCTATATTTTGACACTCTGATATCACCTTATAAATTTTTTAATCCATACAGTGTTTATATAATACATATTTGGTTGTTTTTATCTTGCAGAAAGCTTAAGCAGCTGACAAAATCATCAACTAACTTATTATATACCGTATGTGACAAAACATTCGAGGGGGCAGTTAGAATAAACACAAAAATTCATGGGAAAACCTTCATGGTAGTTAGTAGTTTCTTTTACTAATGAGTGCTTAATCTAGCGAACTATTTGGTGTAAAACATTCGCGGTTGAGTAAAAAGCGAAAGTGTTCCCCTCGAATGTTTCGTCATATCATACAGTATGATACCTATGATATTCAAGTGTCAATACCATAGTGGTACGGTATCATGATACTGGGTAGTATTGATAATATGGCATAGCTCTAAGGTTGGGGGCAGGTGTCATAACCCCTCACAGTATTATTGGACAGAGGTTAATTACATACTTCAGCTTGATGAACTGGCCACGCTTTCACTTATATAGGATATAAGAACACTTATGCACCTGCACACAGACAGCTGTACATGTGCGCGCATGCATCCACATTATGGAATGCAAATTGCAATGCAGAAGAGAGACATACTTTTAATACATGTGTAACTGAATAGCTTCACAGTTCCTATGCACAACTTTATATCCCATCTAGACCATGTGTACAGTACAGGGCATGGTATATGTGATGACTTGATGATCTTAATATACAAATAGAATCCTTAGGGTCTAAGAGTTTGTGTTATATATTTATAATGGGGGGTGTGCAGTTGATGGGAATTTCAGCTGCTCAATCATCTGGATTAGACCATCATGTGCTCCACAAGTTAAAAGTGTTGGAGAGCCTATTGGACACTTCTTTGCCCATGTTCTCTTCCCTGTCTGTCTCAACATTGCAACTCTCTTTTTAATGCACTCCCCATTTCATGCACAATCTTAGCTTACATGACTAAATATTCATTTACAGTTGCCTTGCTACATCACCTTGAGTTTGCCCTAGGCCTAATTCAAGGTTTAAATTTGGTGTCTTGCAAGTGCATAAACACTGAGACAAAGCATTTTGTGCAACTCACACTACAACGACACTCTTTAGTAGTGTAAATGTCATTTATGAATTGTTGTATTGGCCCAACACGTCTACTGTAGATTTATTCGAGCTGTATAAATGAAATCCATATAATCTCATGTACCTGTAAGTCTCGATCACTTTCCAATACTATATCACCAATAAGCGAATCCTTGTAGTGAAACGTGAGCCTGGAGTCCCTTTTCGCCACATCAGGGAACAACTGGAGGATGTCTTCCTCTACATCAGCTAAACGATAAGTACTAATTTCTGATGGATTAAAGCGCCATGGTTTTCGCGTGCTCTTGTCCCCTTGCTGGAGTACCACTGCGATTTTTATTGACATAAAGACACTTTTATTACTCACATATAGGAACTATTATATTGTGGGAATGAGTTTACTAGATGAGCGTCAAATGGAATCTATAATATTATGTCCTTCTTTGCGCGCGCCCCTACGCGCAGGCGCAACGCATGTGATGTATCAGTGTATCATAATAATTATTTCTGAAGTGAGAATGAGAGCTGAATATGTTCGGTTGGCCGTTGGGCAGACAAGAGGAAGCAACTTACGACGGGAAGAACTTTAATGTGATAGCCACGAGCCATTGCTCTAACTTCTTCGTAATCAGAGAGGTAAGACCTGTGTTTGCATGTTATAACCGTGATGTATTCGATATAGAGCGTTGTTCGAAGCGCTGCTAGAGGCGTTGCTAGAGGTAAGAAATTTAATTGTATCATTCATGTTATGTATGTACGGAAGTCAATACGAGATAGTGGCGCTAAAGCTTAATTTTGTTTGAAAATTCATGGTAAGTTGTATATTTATCGACGATAAATTGTGCGACTGATAACTTGAGGTAAGTATGCGATGTGTCATGTATGTATTTATGTATGTATGTATGTGTGTATGTGTATGCATGTACGTATGTATGTATGTATGTATGTATGTATGTATGTATGTATGTATGTATGTATGTATGTATGTATGTATGTATGTATGTATGTATGTATGTATGTATGTATGTATGTATGTATGTATGTATGTATGTATGTATGTATGTATGTATGTATGTATGTATGTATGTATGTATGTATGTATGTATGTATGCATGCATGCATGCATGCATGCATGCATGCATGCATGCATGCATGCATGCATATCAAGAAATTTGTGGAAGTTTGCTATAACTTACATGTACCAGCTGTAACCAATTATGTTAACATAAAATGTATTGATGCTGTGGCAAAACAAGTCGAATTTTACCTAATATTCATTGTAACTTTTTCTTCAAGCTTGCAATTCACTTTTCTACGCTTGCTCCATATTAAGCAACTCTTGACATTGATTCACACTACCTGTTTGCCTTGATTGCAGAAAAATTTTGCGCGTCAAATCACCATTGATCCTTCAGTGTAGCTACCTTTTCCCATACATTTTCTAATGGGAGCTTAATAGGGCCTGAATACAACGACCCAAAACTTTTTGTACACGCACTGTATTAAATTTTCTACACTAGAAATTCATTCTCTATGAACTGGCGATTCTAACGAAGTACAACACTAAGATTTTAACTAGAATTTGGGCGCGTCAAAAAACAATAAATTACTTTATTGTATAGTAATTTGCTTGCTACACAGTGGCAAAAAGGCTAACAATTTAGATATTAGCTAGATGTGATAGCTATGTTTCGTCTCTATTTCCCTTAGCTTGTGCCGTGCACTGTACGAAGGGAATAACAACAATCCGGCATGTTTTAGCGGCTACTGAGCGCGCATAGCCTTGGATGAAACCGACTACGCCAAGGAGAGTCAAAGGAATTAGCCCTCGAGTTAACCACGGGCTTGTACCGTATCAGTATCAGTTTTGCGAATCCATTCGTCGCTGTTGGACCCGTAACCAACGTATATTATATGTATCTTCACACGGTGTTGATGCCGGGGTCAGCCGGTTCAGTACGGCCAGGATGGCGGTCATGGTCAGGGGCCTCAGGGCGTCTCTGCGGGCCTAATGACTGTAGCTGCTTTCCTTATTCGAGCAGTACTACTCCTAGTACGACCTTTTACACGATCAATGCAGCTCAAAGTGTTCATCTTCCACTAGCTATGGCTTGAACTATATAGCTACTAACCTCGCAATAGCTGAGTGTAGCTACGGTAATACGTAAGTCTATATTTCAGCTGTCACATTATGTTAATTTTATGTTGGTAGAGTCAATTACATATAAAATAAAAGGAAAACAAGTATAAATTAACTACAATGTATATAATTATTATACAAAAAGAATAGAGGCATTACATAATAAATTATGTACTTAATTTCATCTTAATATGTCTTTGATCTTTATTGAAACAAATCACCTCGTTTGTTCCAAGCAGCTGCAGCAAAAAGTTCCGTTTTAGGCCTATATTTCTTCATATGTATGTATGTATGTATGTATGTATGTATGTATGTATGTATGTATGTATGTATGTATGCATAGGTACCAGCATGAATGCTAGATAGTATAGAGGTTTTGTGTGTGAATTGCTAATTTTTTACATTGACAAAAGTTGTTTCAAGCCACAATTTCTATTGCAAAGCTATAGTAGTGCCATGTTTGTATAATTTCTTAAAAAATCGATGGAAATATTTTGACAAAGCATAACTTCTGTCAAATTCGTCAATATTTTTGATGAATTTATAGTGTAGTTGGTGAATATTTCAAGGGTTGAACATGAGTTGTTTACATGCCAACCTATTGATTGTTCACAGTTTATTGTTTGCATATTATGCCTATATAATAGTAGTGTTCCATGTTATCACTTTTCTTGTTGGACAAATCTCCACTTCAGCTTGAACACACTTGCACACATGTGCATACATGTCATGTAGGAAAGCAATGTTAACTTGAGGGAAAAGATGGATAAACGAGATACCACCTTATAAGCTTGTTATTTAAGGTGACCCATATAAATAGTTTCTCCTGAGAACAGGGTATACGTAGGTGAGAACAGGGTATACGTAGGTGAGAACAGGGTATACGTAGGTGAGAACAGGGTATACGTAGGTGATAACATGGGAGTACACATGGAAAACAGTAAACAATGTATCACCTGATAACTTGTTTACTTCCAACCTCCTAGTAAGGGGGGCAGTCCTTGTTCCAATAGCAAGTCTACATTTAAGCATTTATCATGTTTGGGGTGTATATCAAGGTGGGTCTTGCATTTGGGAGTGTATAAACAGTGGAATACATAATTATTATTATGTAAATGAAACTGCAGAGATGGCTTGTGGAGAAGCACCAAAATTAAGAAGCCAATGCTAGTGTAACATGAGAAAGTCAAGCATAAAATGGCATAGGTTATGGTGTATGAAATTACATAGGTAGCTAGTTAAATAAAAAGCCAAGAATTTTGAAAATGCAAAATCTGTTGTTACTAGACAGGAGCACAGTACAGTGTTCTATATTGTAATTCGACAAGAATGCAGTATTTGATAACTGGCTATTTAGTGCTAGCATCTTAAATTGTCAGCACCACTGACCACTGGTCTCTTGTCTTGTGGGCGTACATCCAATGCTTGTAAAATGACAAAATCAAGAAAATTAATATTCTTTGGCTTTTTTTTGTAACACAGAGATGGCTAGTGGAGAACAACCTAATAAAAAACCAACTCTTCCAAGAAATGCAAAAGGTGAGAGTTATATCTTCAATTAGTATTGCCACTTCATCGGGATTTACATTGTGGCCATGTACTTTCTCCCAATTAAAGCTAGTCACATACTTCTTGGGTATTTGAAACTTCAAAGATGACTGGTGGAGAAACACCACAAAAGGTCAAAGCTCTAAAGATTCATTAGTTAAGAATCAATAAAACAATGTACTTAATTAATTAGAATTTGAAATTGCAGAAATGGCTAGTGGAAAATCACCAAATAGAAACAGCCAAGATATACAAAAAGTGCAAAAGATAAGAATAACTATGGCATATTTCGTACTTCATGTATTTATAAAAACCCAAGCCTCAAAAATGTAATCTGGACATGCTAGTGTTGTTAACATAATCTTTATCCACATTCCTTTAAGTCTTGAATGGAATGTGACACATTCATGGGATGTTGCTGTTCTTGCACTCTGTATGGTACCCTGCATGAGTAAACAAGCTTTTAGTTATACTCCTCCCAAAGCTTTTTTACATCACACCCATCATGCAAAACTGGTTCTCACTATTTTCATAGCACTCTTCTAATTTCCTGCGTGAAGTTGCAATAAATCCACACTGAAAATCATTAATCCCAATAAGAAAACTGATTTTATTGTCAGAGAAATGCATAGTTATTGTAATGTATAAATTGGGGCAAATGAAACTCAAAATTAATGGAGGAATTTGCTTAACAGGTACCAGAACCTTTTTAGTTTCATGTAGCAGGAAGGCAATGCAAGAAGAACTGGTTAATGTGTCAAGATGATCTGAATGCAATGTATAGGTCTGCTAAAAACAAGTGAAATGCAACTGATCTAATATCAATTGTATAAAAAATTGCACAGTATCAGTTATTTTTGATCAATATCGTATAGTGGGTTTTTATAGAGACATTTATTTTAGCGTTTGGTTTCATTTGCTAAAATTTTGATCCGTGACGATTTATATCATGTGCTTACGTATTTATTGATCGCGCGAGTTTCAAGGTGTTACCTTGTGTTTCGATCCTGTGGAATGTCTATCCTAGACTATTGCAGCAGAAAGACTGGAACAACTCTTCCGAACCCGAAGGGTGCTCTCTCAAGTTTGATATCACTGCGTGCTATTGCTTCAGATTCCTTTTTCCACGGCCACAGCATACCGATCCACTACGTTGCCAACTTCTGGGCTGCAAAACAGCTCTTCCCCCAAGGTTGCTGTCCAGATTTCACCATACACATGGTAACCACGTACACATGAAGACATAATCAACTCCATGACTTGCACGTACTGACACAAAATTTTCATATGAATAATTTAGCGATCTGCCTTTTGCTAAAATTAGTGTCGCTATTTTTTCACTTGGGAATTTTTAGACGCTATTAAAACCCGCTATACGGTATTTGTTTTCTTGTATTCCTCTTACTCACTGATTCAGTGTGCTTGAATATTCTGCACTATCTGACAAATTGTTGAAGCATCCATTCCAATCCAACCACTACATGACAAGGTAGGTCCACCGCTATGCATTGATAAATAATTCGCCATCACTATAGGGGCTGAAACGAGTGGATTCACAACTGGTTTGCAACACCATCATACCAAGTTTAAACAGAGGTAACAATGCTTACGAAGGATAAAAGGTAACAGAAGTAACACGGATAACTATGGTAACAGAAGAGCCTCAAGACACTCTTGGTTGAAAGTTCTGAATGAGTCATAATATGAAATAAATATATTCCGTGATAGCTATATCTGTAAGCAGCATAGGCTAGCTATACATCAGTCCACAATCTTGTCAGTAACCACCCGATGGCAATTGCGGTAAATATAGCTACTGCAGTCAACACCTGTTACCACCTTTTATCTAATGATTCTGTTGCATGAACTGAGCATGTATGAATGGGTCAAAATCTGCAAAGCTTGAAGCGACGGTTTTGGACACATCATGTGGTGAATGCACTGCTGGTGAATTTCTTACAGAACTACTGAGCTACGTATGGTATCACATGCGCACGTACGTATACGTTAGTCTCGTCCCCAGGCCCTTTGAATTAGTCGAAAATGGATATAGCCTAAAGCAGTTGATGTTTATAAAAGTGCTATACAGCAGTAAGCTTCATCCCGTAAGCCTAGATAGCATATAATGAAATGCTCCAAGATCCTGGTTTTAGTACCGTAATACTTATTTCCTGGTTTTAGCACTGTTTTATACTGTATATTTGCAGTTGGGACACTCAGCACCTGAAGTCAAGTTGAATGGGATAAAACATTCAGGGGCATCTCCACCATTGGCCTCTGGCATTATTAGTGGCGTATATGATAAAAACACATTTGATAACAATTTAGGTTGTGATCATGTCAGCTTTTAGTAGAACCATACGCATGTAATTCCCTGTGTCTCTATCACATTATACATTAACTACATTATCATGTTAGATGGTAATAATTACTCAAGACATAGCTATAAGCCATAAAACACATTATACATTTGTAACAACCGAGTTCAGGAGTCGGTAAACAATGATAAGTGTTACTGGCCAAATCAGCACGAGGTGGCACTCTTCTCGTAGTTGCTCCATTTCAGCTGTGCCTTCACCTTTACCAGTTGACACCTCTACTCTCAGTTTCTCATTTTCCACTTGAAGTTGGTGCAACTGATGACGGAGATTATCTACCTGTAATTGTAATTCTTCAGTTGCGCTCATTGCTCCTTATTACGCCTGTATCGGTTCTGTTCCTGTAGCCTGCTTCTGGTTCTCAGCACAGGCAGTAGCCTTCTTTCCTTCTATTGTCTTTCAGTCCTCTCTCCCCGGACAAGCCCCCAAATGTAATGACCGGGTTCAGGAGTCGGTGAACAATGATAAGTGTTACTGGCCAAATCAGCACGAGGTGACACTCTTCTCGTATTTGCTCCACTTCGACTGTGCCTTCACCTTGACCAGTTGACACCTCTACTCTCAGTTTCTCTTCGACATTGGGTGAGCTGCTGCATAAAGAATGCTGGTCAGAGCTTTCCTCCTCTCTTCTGCAGCACTTGTCCTCTCAGTAGGATAGCCCAACTTTAGCACATTAGCTACCTTCAGTGTGAAGCCTTGAAACTTGCCCTGGCCCGTGGTGTGGTTGATTGCGCCCATTGCACACACTTAAAGAGCCAGTGTGAACGATATCCTCAAACTGTGATACGTAATGCTGTTCTGCTTCACCAAACACGGTGACGTCTGGGTCATCAACAACTTTCCATTCGCCACCTAGTTCAAGTGCAGATTTGCAGTCCAATATCTACTATGCCATTCTCCTTGATTCATGAGTACACTCGCGAGAGAGCTTCCTTCATAGATGCAGTTACGGCCATGGCTGTTGTGAAAGTGTTAGCAACTGCCAATGTAACGTGGGGTTTCGCTCAGATTGAGACACAACGTGGTGATACTCAAACACGCATGCACATATCATACAATGTACAATAATTAGAATCATGCTGTTACTATATAGTCATTACACTGTTACACATTATCAAACATGACTTGTTGCATTAATATCTTGTTAGATTTCTATAATCGTGATTGTTCTCAATCGTGATACGTATGTGATGTCCCAGAATCATGATAGCCTTACAATATCACAATCGCTCATCCCTACCTACTTATAATCAACTTACCCATGGATATTCCCTAGTACCACGAGTATTAAAATCTATTCGTTTATCTTTTATCAAATACTCCAAGGTTGTAATATCACCCTCCTTAGCAGCTTTCATCAACTGCTCCAACTCCTTCTGTATTAACAAGTGCTACCATTATGATCAGTATCTACACATAATTATATTAAAGTCACAAACAACTAAAGTGAAACTACCAAGTGTGGGATCATAAGGGGGTGGCACGTTGATAGTTGCTGTATTCTGATTTGCATCCTTGATCAAAGTGGTCAAAATTGCCCTTGACTTTTACTAAAAATACTGTTTGAACTTTGACTGCTACACTTTTCTCTAGAAGTGATTGTAATACAATTCCTACGACCAAATTTGCACACATGATCATTCCCTATAAATTAGACTGTAAAACTCTGTGCAAAACGTAAGTATCGATTGTGGTATTCATTTAGCCCATTGACTCTTGACTTAAAGGGCCTTGCCAATACTGCTTGTCAACTCAACTGCAAGAGAGACTGAAAAAGAGGTACCCGGCACAGATAGTGGTTGGAGAGAACACCGATGAGAGAGGAGGCTAACGAGCAGAGGAAAACAAACAAGAAATGTTAAAGCAATGCAGGAATTATGTGCCTATCAATTGTTTGCCCCATGGGGCTGCATAGAGGGAAGGTAGAGGGTCGGTTCTGAACGAAAGATGTGCCCCAAGGTTGGAGAATTTGATCCTTTTAAGTTGTCAAATCCCCACCATGACATGATCCCCAAAGATTGGGTGGGGACTTGATTGGTTGACCTGCTCAAAGGTAGAAGAATTTGATTAACGGTTTTGTCAAATCCCAACCAAACCCCACTCAGTGTTCCTGTGGGATAGTGGGGCTAATAATTTTAGGGCTTGCGATAACGATCACACATCAAACATTTTCCAAAGTTTACACTGATTTCCAACCAGTTGCTCACATAACCGGACAACATGTCATAAATATATGTTAAACGAATGAAATAATTATATCTTGCAACTTAATAAGTATCTGGTAAACTTATAACAGCAGTTTAGAATGACACGATCGATTGATCGCAAAAATGGGCCTGTCCATATAGCAATCATGCATAGCCAAACACTAATTAAAAGCTAAAATGATGTTTTTCATGCACATATAAGGCGTTTTATGGCTTTATACTATGGTAGAAAAGTCAGTATGGTTGTCTTAAAAGTGGGTGTGGCACATAAACATCGATCACGCAAGATGTATAAATTGCTGCGATTGATGCAATCATAGATATATTTTTTTAAAACTAAATTGATGTTCAGAATGGGGTAGTTCATTATGAAGTTCATTCCTACAGAAAAGATTCCTACGAAGACCTACAGAAGAAAGTTAGGGAAATCAGTCACTGCTTGTAGCCAAGTGGCCCTCTGCTACAACAAGATCAACAGCTGCAGGGATACCAGGAGTACCATAACTGGAGCGGGAGCCACGGAGACACATTAGTGAGGAGCGGAGCAAGGAGAAGCCAAGTGAACAACGGAGCCAACCCATGATCAAGGAATATGGGGAATTCCATCTGTCACTAAGAAGGTTGGCAAGGCGGCAATACATCACGGTAGCAGCTTTCCCCATACCTCCCAAAGATGAGAACACAAGAGGTGTGAAACTGCCCCTTTCCACCTCACGCACTCGCTCCTCATAGGCACGACATTTCACACCTTCACGTTTGCGAAAAGTTGCAGCCAAACTAGAAGATTGGTTACTGTCAGCTAAGTCATTAAAAACACGGACATCAAAAAAGGAGCGGTGATGACGACAACCCCAGAAACCAGCTGCTCGAATGTCAACCCTGGCATCATCCTCAAGCACTGCAGTTCTATAATGTAGGACCTCACCAGTCAAGGGCTGGAGGTGTGGTTCAACCTGAACATCATGACAAACCTCGGATAACAGTCTAGCAGTCAAGTCGCGAATGTCATTATGGCGGATGATGGGAAAAGCACCATGAGGGCAGCTAAAAGCATGGGAAACAGAAAAGGCTTTGCCACAGACACAGTGGGAAGGTAAGTGGGATGGAATCCAGCCATAACGCAGACAAAGAGCATCAGTGAAGTCTGTCTTATGAAGAGCAAACCCGTATCGTTCAATCGGGAGAGCGGAGAGCCAAGAAGACGCACCTTTCTCCTGACAACACAATAGCTCGACGCAATGTAGGAGGGGAGCGGGAAAGAATGGACCTCGCAGTATCAACCTGGCACTGATGCTTAGCTTGAGATAGCTGTTTAAAAACAAGACACTGGGTGTCAATAACATCATGGGGAAGAGAATCTCGTTGGCAAAGGATCAAATCCACTAAAGGGCGAGAAAGTTCATGAGAAAATTTGTAATTAGCCCCTGAAGAATAATTAAGATCACAAATCCCCAAACCTCCAAGCGATGTAGGAAGACTGAGCAACTCACGCTCCAAGTCACTAGGAGGGTGGGGGAACCAATGTAGGTAGAAATTGTTGGCGAATAGTGGACTCAAGAGGAGATAGAAGATCATGAATGTTTGGATTAGTACGCAGAAAGTAGTTCCATTTAGAAATGAATCCGTGCACAAACACTGCGTAAGCGGCATGGGGTTGACTAGCTGCAATAGAGGATAACCGAGACAACCCCTGAGTCCAGTTAGTGATACGATCCTGTGTATAATCTCTGATATATATAGTGTGAAGAACCAAGAGCTGCAACCAGATAGGGCCGACCAGCAGATGTTATCTGGATGCCTGAATCCCAAAAACACGCTGTGCAGAAGCCAAACATTCCTCTTTGACAACAAGCCAGGTTTTGGCAACATTAACATGGTAACCAAAATGTGGAGCAAAAGAGAGCAACCCAGACCACCAATCCCGAAGCTGAAGCAGGCTACCACCGGCAGCAGCGTCATCAGCATACCCAGACTTGACGGGCTAAACCTTTCAGTTGTTGGATGACTGGGACAATGCTGATGGCATACATTGGCATCGCTAAGGGATCACCCTGTGTGGTACCTTCCTGAGACAATAGAGATGTACCATCAATGAACAAAGATGAGGCAGAACGATAGGTGTTTGTAAGAACAGTCGCCAATGAGGGGCATAGATGGAACATATTCAAAAGAGCAGCACAACGATTGAGTGAGTTAAATGCATTAGAGGCGTCAACCAAAAGTAAACCCTCGGTACCCTCATCATCAAAGATCTCTCGCATGGCATGAACGGCAGCCTCACAACCAGTACGCTGCCCGGCACACAGTTGAAGACAGCCAGCAGCATCCATAACATCCTGCTTCACAACATGTAAAACTGCCTTAGCAATGATCCGTCTGGAGGTCTCACCAATTCCAATTGGACGAACTCCGAGGTTCTTATCAAGTGCTATCAATCGGCAATTGAGAAGGGGCTGCAAAGCATCTGGGTCCATAAAAGATGTAGAAATACGCCGTGCAACCGAAGCCAAAGAGTGACAAAGATCTGATGAAGCAGTGCGAAATGAAGTGCACAAGCGACTCCAGCCCAGAGCATCCACCCCCGAGGGGTCCGCAGATCCCTCAATGGGAAGGACAGTACGATGAATTAAATCACCATCAAGACAATCAATGATGACAGGGTGGCAGTTCTTTAGTGTGGGGGCATCCGGAGAAACAAGGTTCATGAGATTAGCTGGAGAAGGACCTGGATGTTTCTTAACAAGTTCATCAAAAACAGTGGACTCCCCAACTGGTGTAGAGAGAGGCAGGAATGAGCCTCTGGATTGTTCCATGAGAAAGCGCATGGCAGCCTTAACCTTGCCATGGAATACCAGGTGGGCAAATACACGTGAACTATCGGCGGAGGTGGCAGGAGAACGCCACAGGTGCTGCTGAATTGTGAGACCCTCATCAAGGAGAGCATCAATATCACCCTCTCGCCAGTGGAGCAAACGACGTTCGAGGCACTTGATATGTTCACGAGATTTGGACTGTCTGTGAGGTTTCTGGAGAAGAAGGGGAGGTAGCACCATGGCAGCCTTCAGAGCGACAGACTCCATCGCTGAAGCTGAACCATAACCATCATATAATTTAGCAAGTTCAGTAACAAATTGGGTACCCATACTTCCGAAGGGAACCAGAAAAAGGTTGTGTTTCCAGTGAACAATACACTCATAGACCCTGTGAATCCGCTCACAAAAAATAGGTCCACTGATGGCAGAAGGCCCCCAGGAAAACTCAGGGGCACTAGCCGAATCAAATGGTGGCAAACTGGGAACAGAAGCACAAAGTGGACAGATAAATGGGTCACCTTGACTTTCCAAGTGTCTACCCTCGGCAGGAGTCACACCAACACAGTTACCATAGTACCACTGATAGCAGTTCTTGCCCTTATTGTCACATTGAATCAAATCTATCACCCTGGGGCTGTCTACAGGAGCACCAGAGGCCCTCAGAGTCATCATCCCGGCCCTCGTTCGCAGCTCCAGTGTTCAATCCAGATTGCTGAGAAGCAAGACGAGCTGACCTCCGTGGCATCCCAATTAACGCACACTCAAATTCCCTAAGCGAGAGAAACAACACGGAAGCGGAGGAAGGCAACAAACAATAATGTTACAACCTCAAGCGATGCCATGCACGGCATCGACAAGCTTTAAGCGTCAAAACAGGAGAGAGCCCAACACCGAGCCTAACTCCGCGTCACGTGATATTCATCATAGATATATAGACTACGTAACACATAACCGCACACTACATGTATATAGTTAGCTTCCCATACATTTTGAAATTGTCTATCCGTGTTGTTAATTCTTTATGAAGCTCTGATTTTTAGCTCAAAATTCTATGGTAGATTAATGTAAGTTTTAAGCGGTATAAAAGTATAGGTTGTTAAATATTGGAACTTGATGATATCATTGGTTATTTTCATATCATCATAACGCTGTCGTCTAAATTATATTTTCTTGCTTGTTTTCTAATACTTTGAGTCGCCATTCAGTCGTATTGCACATCTATCCTGCACTGCTGCGTTGCTGTTAAGATTATGGCATATCCAAGGTTAGCACCGTCTTCCTCGTCTCTAGACACATCCTCGCCATTTTTAAGAAATGAATTTCCGGTAAGTGTGGTTTTAATATACGGCAAAGGCACGTGATCAGTGGGTTCAATCAGCTGACTGGTCAGTTGTCTGATAATGCTGTCGGGTTCCGTTGTACTGTAGGATTTGTAGTATTGTGACGTGAACCAGCTGCATTTCCTATGCCAATATACTGTATGTGCATGTGTAATGATATAACGTGCGCACGTAACGAGCATATTAGTTTGATGCATGTCTAGAGTGCCACGCGTGTTAGATGGCAAAACATGCGCACGTAGCGGGCATATTAGTTTGATGCAAGTCTAGAGTGCCATGCGTGTTAGATGGCAAAACGTGTGTACTTAGCGTGCATATTTGTGTCGTACATGTCTAGTGTTCCACGTGCATGTGTGCGTACGCCAAATTCGCGTGCAGCACTGACGATACATGCCAAATTATTCACTTTGACACGCGGTAAACGTGTGCATGCACACATGCACACACATGCGTGTGTCAAGTTTAAAGTGATCGGTACTGTACATTGTTAAGAGGAAAATGTCTTAACACAATGTTTTACTGAGCATAATATCATGTTTAGCATTAGTTGTCAGTATGGTAAGCCTTTGAAATCAAATAAAAGTATTTTCTTTTAGATTTCTCAGACACCCTTATTCTTTCCATTAGTCACATAGTTATGAAGAACCCATTGAATTATTATAATGCTAGCTATACAACCATACATACATAGCTAAAACCAAGAGTATATAATAATAGAAGAGGAGGAGAGTGTCTAACTGCTATAGGTACGCCAAACACACTGCGCTAAGGTATGATACAATCGGCCATAGCCACCTTAGGTGACGATTACCATACAGGCGCCTCAACACGCGCACGCAAGAATAATTATTTCAATATTGTATACGCGCTTCATTCACCAAGCAACATGTGGCGAGCGAAGGTTTTCATGGACTCTAGTTCAAGCTCCAGTGATTCGGATTCCACTGTCTGAAAAGGAAACGAAGTTCTGGTAAACTGCCAATACCATTACTGCCAGAGTTGAGGTGAGCATTATTTTTAAAAAACGAAGAGTGACTGGATAACATTTCTTCTTCTCCCTCTTGTGAACTTGAAAGCAATCTTCTTTGGCAACTTCCACTGTTGGTCTCTTCATAGCAGGGTCCTTTAACCAATAGGGCCTCTCTGCACCAATGAAATCTAGTTGCTGCCTGTATCAGTGGTCGTTCCATTGATCTAGAACTCTAAGTACCGAGTATCCAAACTAAAATTTGTGCCGGCATTCTTGCGACAATCAACTCCTAGTAGCTATGTAGCTAATCTCTGCTTATTTATACTGTGGGAAATATCTTGTATTGTGCTGTTGAGATATGTATAAAGAACCCTATCAAACTCCTGGAGAAGCTCTTTGCTTCCACAAACACACTAAATCAGGATGTGTAACAATTAAATGAACAAAATCTGGCATATCAGTAGCTGCAATTTCATGGAGATTATTAACTTATTTAAGCCTGTCATGCGCCAATTTTAGCATCCTTTGCTGCTGGGATTTGATGTTCTTGACTTGCCTTGTGTCCTTTGGCTGTATATAGTACAGCTATATGTGACAGTGTTGATGAAGGGATATCTGCAACATAGTTTCTATAAACTATAGCAGCTGTGTCATGTGTGCATGTTTCTGTTTGATTCTTCATGACAGATGGACAAGTTCTTACATGAACGCTCTGTGATCGTGATGTGTTTCCGTGAGGAAAATCTACAGCAATTGCTTCATCACCAAAGTTATGAATCAATATTTCATCACCTTTATCGGTAAGCGTGCTTAGTGAATTGATTGGATGCTCCATTATCAGAAGTATCAATTTGAAAATAAGATTTTTAACTTTGGGATTGTGTTTTGTTAGTTGCTTTACTCCTTGGTAACACCATTTATACTGATCACAGCGCCAATCATATATATACTAGACAGATGCTAGCAGCATCGTGGGGCGAGCCTGCACGAGATATGCCAGCATGAGCCGCTCTTCCCTATCCATCGATACGCTGCCACGTGCTTCAAACTCGATCAACCTCAGTAAACCACGCTGGTAATTCTTCGTGTGATGAACACACATACCAGCCTTATATGGATTATCAGTAAATTCTACTGTTTGTTCTTCGTGTGATGAACACACATACCAGCCTTATATGGATTATCAGTAAACTCTACCGATTATTCTTCGTGTGATGAACACACATACCAGCCTTATATGAATTATCAGTAAACTCTACCGATTATTCTTCGTGTGATGAATACACGTACCAGCCTTATATGGATTGTCAGTAAACTCTACCGGTTATTCTTCGTGTGATGGACACACGTACCAGTCTTATGATGGAGTCAGTAAGCCATTTCGGTTACATAATATTGTTATTAAACCATTTCGGCTATTCTTCGTGTAATTTAGATTGTTTAGGGAAGAATTTATAAGTTGTCCGTGTTTTATTGTAATTGTCCGAAAATTTCGGTGTTTTATTGTAATTGTCCGTAAACGGTCGCTCGTACCATCTGACTCGCTAGTGTGGGGCTCGCTCAGGCTCGCCCCAATAAAGATCATGCATGATTGCTCAGCTCAGTATATAATAAACACCTCATATATAAATGTAGTTTTGTGTACACCCTAATTAATATGTATAGACAAATGCATCCATGCAGAATGTAAATGCACATGGATCATGATGAATACGTATGTGTAGTTAATGCAGAAGTATCATCGCTAGCTACGTATGTAGAAAGGGTTCTGTGCATCCATATCCTTATTATACGTAGTAACATAAGTACGTACATCCAAAATTAACTATAGCTAATGGTAGCAAAATAGTTACATAGCTATTTACATAGCTATTTACATGCATCGGTAATTATTTCAGAGCAGATAAGAGCAAATTCTACCTGAAAATTCCAAATTTCCCCTAAAAATTACATATTATGTGGTTTTTATCATTGTCTTAATTGCATGATACCGTATAGCCTAAATATTTCGAGGGTAAAATTTTTCACTGCTGCACTGAATTTCCTTCAAAAATAACATTTCGTGGTAATTTTTTTTGCGGATTCAGCTGAAAACGTTTAAGCGCCACTTTAAATTGTATTTCATTAAACAATTAGCACCGTTATTATTAATAGACACTGCTATAAGCGCCATAAGGTTAGCTATATGGTATAATTCATTCAATATAAATTATTGCGCCTCTCTTATAATCCATAACCTGACGCGCTTATGTATGTAGCGCTAATTCCAGAGAAAATCAGGTGTGTAGGCTTGTGGGAATTATGCTGCATATTCCCTTCATTATCTAGTTTAAACAGTGTAGTAGTAGTCATTAATCAATTTAAATTATAATTGGCTATAATTAATCAGATATTGGTTTCTTAAGTATTTTGTCAACGTCATTTAAATGTACGAGTATTGCTTCTGCTATAATTGAATTTTCATAGAAATTTTTGTGTAGTTTGGCTGCACTTTGTAGGAGGGTATGTAATTGGTGGTCATTCATTTTCTTGATTACGTGGTATAAATTTGCATGTTGGGAATGATCCCAATTGTTCTCTTCGGCATGTGCTTTGATGGCAACGGCAGCTGCTCCCCAACCCAACTTGGAAGCCTCACTTAGGTTGCCTAACTTGAAGTGATCATTGGCTTTTCTTCGGTATTCTCTGCTCTTTAGTTATATCGGTCAGCCTGGCTTTTTCTTTCTTCATTACAGTAACTAATAAAATAATCCTAATTAGCTAGCTAGCTAGATATTTATTTATTTATTTATTATCAATTTACCTCTGAAGTAGGCTTGCGCCGATTATGCCGGCATAATTTTGGGCATAATAGGTAGCTGAAAGCATCAAGCATAATACTGGCATAATAGGCAAAATTTCTAGCTCGCGGCACCAGTTTTATAATCAAAAAATACTCAAATCATTTATATGGGCCACACGCTTACCATTACACACATACTGAACTATCATACAACTGCTAGGCTGAATTCAGCAACTATATAATATTATTGCAATCCCTTTTACAGTCGTTGATCAAGGGCCACTAAAAATAATTAAAATTATTTTGTGATGGCTCCCTGTACAAGAGATTTAATGTTGTAGAGGTACCAGAAAGACTTAATATTCATAAACAAGTAAAGGGGTTATTCATAAACAAGTAAAGGGGTGATTAAAGTAAGCCAAAAGGATAGGGAGTGTTGAAATCAGATTATTTTTGGAGCATCGTAATGTTAATTTATGGAGCATAATTTGAGCATAATAGGAAGAATGTTGGAGCACTGCTCCAAAGCGTAATAGGCAATTTTAAAAGCATAATAGGCGTAAGCCTACTCTGAAGGAAGGGTACTGAACATAAAAGGCAAGACCTGTAGCTACTAGATACTCCAACACAAAACAACTAGCTAATTACAAAACCAAATAAAAACTAACGTAAAAGCGCACAAGACAACAAAAACAACCAACTAAATACAAAAAACAAATAGCTAAATTACATAAAATATTAAATAAAAATTTTGATAGATCGCTGAAATAGAAGTGTTTCATGTATTTCGGCGATCTCTATCCAAATCTTTATTTAATGTTTGGCATCAGAGGAGGGCTGACACGCTTTAAGCGCTACTAAATTTATTTGCTTTAATTACATATTCTAAATTCTAAAATGGACGAGCGATGACGAGGTTCTACTTTCATTTGCAATTGTGCACTGATATGACAGCCGTCTTGGTGTAAGAACTGGCCATGAACTCGAAAAGATTGAATTCAGAACTGCCTCTCTCAAAGGAACTCTCATCGTACGCTGAGTCGGAGTTACAAGCGTAGAAGTCCTTAGAACTCCTAGGGCGTTTGTTAAAGCTGTTTGCATGAGGATGACGAGACAGGCATTGTGGCTGTCTTGAAGCCAGTCACTTTCGCGGTCCATTAACGCACATAATGTGTCTCATATGATTCAGGAATTTTATTGTGTAAATTTTACAAAGAAACCTGTGGGGTTGATTATGTCGTTTATTTAAACTGTCATCATACTTTCTATTAATTCCTTCTTACCAATTATCATTAATAAATAAAAAAATTAATAGTTGCCAATAATCAGAAAACTGTGGTAAGCCTCTGAAACCATATATAGCTAGCTAATAGGGTTTAAATTTAGATTTCTCACGTAGTTATTCCATTAATCACGTTGTTATGAAGAACCCATTGAATTATTATACTGGTAGCTAAATACAACCATACATAGCTGAAAATTATTCACAGTTGTAAAACATAGTGGAATCAATTCAAAGATCACTATAGCTATAGCAACAATGAAACCTTATAGCTAAATATCTAGCTACTGTACTTTGAGGCCTCTCTGCACCAACGAAGGTTAGGTATTAATGGTCGTAAACATGATATTGATCTGTGACTCATCATAGTAGCACTGAGTATCAAGGCCATCTTGTGAGAACTTGTCACAACTCTAGTAGCAACGTACGTAGCTATGTAGCTAATCTCTGCTTATTTATATTGTAGGGATCTTTACTTTGTGGCTGTGGCATTTTTCTTTGTGGCATCTTTCTCTTTTGTAGATAGAATTGATATAATTATTAAATTTGTTTATTGAGATAATATTCATTATTTTAATTACGTTAATAACTTTATTATTTAATTCTACCTGCTTCTTTCCTCTTCTTTGGTTGTGGTCCATTGGTTGACGGAACAGAGAGAACCAAGGAGAACCAATGCTTTGCATACAAAGTAAAGATACCTTCTGTTCTCCATCCTTTGGTTTGATGGTGAGGTGTGCTGACAACTTTCACTGCATGCATTACAGGAGATCACACTTGACATTTACTACATTCCTCATCTTCATTAGCCATTATGCTATGTCCCAGCTAATTCAGTGATTGTGTGGGAATAAATTTAACGTAATATAAGAAATCGTTGTGCTGGTATTTAGCTGGATTTTTGGTCATGTCACACAAAGAACAGTCAAATATTCTATGAATATAATGCAAAGAGAAGAGCATAATTATCCACCTCAGCCCTGCATGTGTCCACGGTTATTGATGGATGCGGATGGATATGACGAAGATGTGTTACGGCGCCTCACTATTTGATGGATAGCGGGTGAACATCATGGAGGTTGACAGACACCATCATCAGGTGTGCTGGCTAAACATGTCTACTGCAATAGCCCTTACATGCATATTTATAATTCTGTCCACACTGTGAACAATCACTATTAAATATGCTCAACATATCTATTGTAATAACATTTACATTATTTAGCCGCTATAACGTTGCATGGGCTAACTTGTAGCTATCACCCTAACACAGACCTGGCCTGTAAATTTCATTTGATATGATTTCAGTTAGCTATATCGAAGTGTTTTACCTCAACGATTATTATACTATCTTGCTTCTGTTGATGTTCAAGCAACTCCAGACGTGCTCTAGCTCTGCCAGCTTTCTTAACAGAAGAACAACGCCTTAGCTTATGCACAATGGAGCTAAATTTACTCTGAAAGGTAAAGAATGCTAATGATACTTACCGATTATTGGGCTATACACGCCAAAGCTTATTTGACCACGTAGGTGTAGCCACAGCAACCGAGGAGACGACACACAGGTTGTTGGAAATGGCGTATGCATGCTATGTAGTACACGCAGGCAGGAAATGGCTATGCTGTACACGTGAGTAGATGGTGTAGAGCAGAAAACGAAATGAAGTTTACGAAGATTTGAAGACAAACTTGTTCATGCTAGCCTACTACACAATCAATTGGTGAAAATTTCATGTCCATAGATGCAGAGACTTTTGAGATTGAGGCTTTGAGAACTTCGACCAGATGTGGTTTTTTGCTTTTATAGATAGATTGTAATCATACTGGACGTGATTATAATATATAGTTACACATAATCTTAAGTCTTATTTGCATGATTAGCGACATTCCGGAGACCAACAAATTCATCTCCAACAGGGTTTAACCATTTCCCTATCTTCTCCCTTGCCGTCACAATAGCTTATCTCTTAGGCCGTTCACCTGGACTCTCCTTGTTTGTGTCTGGATTCTTCTTGTTTGTTTGATCCTCATTTTCATAGTCATCATCCGCATCTGCTTCACCTTTCTCCTCCTTCTCTTCATCAGGTACACATTCAGTATTTCCACCATCATTGCCTTCTGTTATCTCTACTGAAGTTACATTATTAACCTCTTGGGAAGCATCATCTTTATTTCCTAGTACCTCAGTCTCAGGACACTCAATATATACAACATATTTAATGCTCTAGAAAGCATTGTCTTGAAGGCATCACTACCTTAGCTGACCTGACAATCTGATCGCTTCCTTTATTTAATTAACTGCAGAGCTTGAAATAAGTCGGCCATCGGCCATTTTCCGAGCAAAAATGAAATTTTGACCTAACATACAGTATTTGCTCGGCCAAATGTCCGAAGCGCAGTAAACATTGTTTTATGCATTGTGATTATAAAAATACGCCTACTTATTCTCCCTGTCAAGTTATGCTTGCGCTTGTCGATCGAGTAAGTTATATCGATAAAGCCGGTGAATATATAAGAATTTAGTAAGACACATGATACTTTATTGTAATGCACGTGATCGACCACGCTATCAAAATCGCGAATTTAAATGGATTCTGAAACGACAGATACCTTGGAAGGGGTTACAGATTCATTGTCTAACAGTAGAAAAAGACGTAGCCCAAACACTAGTACCAGTTCAGTGGTTAAACGGCGAAGCGTGAGTTATTCTACTTATAGTAAGTGGCGTGGAGAATTAGACAAGGAATGCCAAACGTTATCTTGGTTAGACTGTGAGTTTGTCGGCAAAGGAACAAAGAGAGTTGTGGAGAAATTGAAATGCAGTGTGTGTATACGATACAAGTCACGAATAGAATCTCGGCGAAATTACAGTGACAAATGGCTGATGGGAGCAGACTCGGTGAGAACTAGTAACATTAGAGATCATGCTCGCAGTGACCAACATATTCATGCGATGTCAATTCATTGTAAAGTGGCTGATGGCAGTAGCGTCTCTAGTGAGCCAACCATTGTTAGTATGCTGCAAGAAATACCTGAGGATACTAAGAGCAAGTTAAGAAAGAAATTCGAGATTGCATATTTTGTTGCTACTCAAAAGCTAGCATATAGCAAATACCCTGCTATTTGTGAACTGGAAAAGCGCCATGGTGTAAATATTGGATCAACATACTTCAACAGTAATGCTTGCAAGACCTTTTGTAAGTTCATTGCAGAATCGAAAAGATTGGATTTGTGTAAGATCATTGCTAATACTAAGTTTTTTTCAATCCTCATGGATGGCTCGACTGATATAAGTAACATTGATGAAGAGATGTTTCTAGTGTTGTGGTGTGATGTTGATGGGAATGATGAAAAAGTCCATTCTAGAATGCAATTTTTTTCAGTTTTGAGACCTGACCGTGCTAATGCAGCTGGGCTATTTGGGTGTCTTCAAAAATCATTGCAACAGTTAGGGGTTTCAGTGATTAATGCTGAAAACTGCAAACAATTAATTGGCATTGGAACCGACGGTGCATCTGCTAATGTAGCAGCTGCTGGATTAAAAGGATTAGTTGAGAAGGAAATATCATGGATCTTCTGGATGTGGTGTCTGGCACACCGAGTGGAACTGGCCTTAAAAGATGCTTTGAAACACACAGCTTTTGATTTGAAACACACAGCTTTTGATTTGATAGATGATATGCTTATTCGACTTTATTATATATATGAAAAATCCCCTAAAAAGTGCCATGAATTGGAAGAAGTAATATCAGATTTGCAACAGTGTGTGGTATTTGACGATGCTGGAATAAGACCTATTCGTGCAAGTGGTTCCAGGTGGGTCTCGCACAAATTAAATGCCATGAAACGGGTACTTTCAAAATATGGTGCATATACAAGCCATTTGATTGCTTTGACTACAGATGCTTCTGTAAAAGATGTAGATTGTCGTGCAAAGCTCCGTGGATACGTAAGTAAATGGATTGATGCCAAATACTTGTTAGGGTGTGCTTTTTTTGTCGATCTTCTGTCACCATGTGCAATTTTTTCAAAAGTGTTACAAGAGGATGATGTAGATATACTCGAAGCTTTTACTAGTTTGCTAAGAACAGTCAAAGATGTTAACAAGCTTAGTGATAAGCCACTGGAACAGTGGAAGACGTACAGTACAACAATCAAGAAGATCACTACCACCAGTTCAGGTGGAAAAGCTGAAAACAACCATCAATGTCAAGGTCTGCGTAACCTTACCCAAGCCAAAAGTTTTTATGAAGCCAAACATCAGGAATATTGTGCATCTGTCACTGCCTGCATGAAATCACGATTAGCTTGGTCAGACCTTACATTGATTCGAGATACCATTACTGTTTTAGCAACTCAAGGCTGGCAGAAATGTTTGGATGAAGAGGAGTGTGAAAGTGAAACAGATCTTGAAACTGAGAAAGTAGATCCACTGGAAGCAATTTCAAGGCTAGGTGTAAGATTTAAAATCCCATTACAAGCTGCTGGAGTTGACATTGACAAGCTACGTGACGAGTTTTATGATATGCTGCTATATGCAACACAGTTTCTAACACTTTCCACACAAGATTATCGTGCAGTATGGTGGAGATTGTTCCATTGCCCTAACTCATCCAACTGGTCAAATATTTTAACATTAAGCCAGTTGCTTTTCACACTCCCAGTGTCCAATGGGAAGCTAGAAAGAATTTTTTCTATTCTTAAGTTGATCAAGGTAGATAAGCGAGCATCACTAGGCAACGACACTTTAAATGACTTACTGGCACTTAATACTGATAGTGATTCTATGAAAAATTTTAATCCTGATTCAAGCATAGAACTTTGGTGGCATGCAAAACTGAGAAGGCCAGATCAAAAAAAGCGAAAGGAATATGTGAAAAGAATGGCAAAATCAAAGGATGTAATGGTGTTGGACAGTGATAGTGATGATGGCCAGACTGATTCAGATAATGAATTCTTGTTGGATGACTGGGATGAATGGATGGCTAACTGATCCTGTACCTGTGTGCACATGACATGTGTATCAAATTGTGATTTTCAATTTTATTATACAATATTTAATCATATGATTATTAATAAATAGTAAAAATAGCACTTATTTAAGTAGTTTAACAACATGTTTTGGTTTTCTACTCAATCGAAAATTTATTTATATTCCATGGCTGATCAAATGATTATAATGGCCAATCAAAATTCTCTTTGCTAGGACATTTGGCCACCCAACATGAAAATTTTATTTCAAGCTCTGAACTGTTTTTTCCTCCCAACTCTCTACTGTCCATGCGGTAGCTTTTCCTTAAGGAGCATATCACTAGCACACCTGAAAATTCCTGCCCAACTAGGAATTTGCTATACCATCAACATGTTGATGTTAGCTACCCATAGTATGAAGTAGTCAACCTTTTAGTTAACCCATAATTATAACTAATAATTATTCAAATTGTACTTGCAGTATATAAATAATTCTAAGAGCAAGATCCGGTAGCATTTAATACAAGTTTAAACACAGTTTAAACAGTTACTGAACTAATTTTCATTCTTCTTGCCTTTCACTTCTTTGTTTCGACTGGTTTCACCTTTTGCTCTTTTACACTTGAGCAAGTACTCCCTTAAGCCAAGGCTGACCTCATTCCCCAAGGCTTAGTAAATATTCATTTCTCCATATTTTCTAAAAAAAATTCAGACCTTTTCAATTTCTCCAATATCTGCTGAGCAGTACTTACATTCTTGGTAACCTTAAATTCTGTGTCTTCTGAGCATGAAAAATCAAGTATGAAATGATTATACAATTCAGGGATAGGAAACTTAATAGTGAAATCAGAAAACTAGAATTGATATCACCGTCTTAACTTCAGTTACAACTGTAATCAATTGTTAACTTACATTTCGCTCTTGTCTTGGACTCCTAAACTTGTACTCTGATCGTTTAGCTCGTCCTACATATCTAGTACTTATGCATTACCAATCCCTTTGATTGGTATGCTTATAGCTGGGCATGGTTTCCAGTTAACTACCTTAGTTACCTTCTACTTAACCCCTAATTAGTTAATTAGTTACATGCTTGGGGGAAACCCCTTCTTGGGTAAATCCTTATACCCAACTGACCCAAGAAGTCTAGCCCAGGACGAAGTCCCCCCAAGCATATATACCACACACACATCCAGCCTTGTATGTTACCTTACCTAATTTTATTAATCCTACCCCTAAGTATCCCTCACGTAATACCATACCTCGATAGTTCAAAGTCGACCTCATAGTTCCACTTTCCCCAACATCCTCACATATTTAATAGTGAAACTTGTGTCCCTTTCTTAGCAGCTGTGGTTGCCACTCCTAATCTTAAGCTGTATCTATATAGCTAGTACTTTGGTTACTCAAGCCAATTTGCTGTCTCACTTCCCGTACTTTCACCACGAAAGTTCTCTGGTGAGTGGACGTCCATCCTCAACTCGGAACGTTGGTCTGTTTCCTGGTCTTTTCATAGTGATATATGAGACGCATGGACAAAGTGGTCCCACTGCAAAGCTAACAAATCTGTTTTGATTATTCTTATTGAATGATGCCACATCCTCGTATGCAAAGTGCTAGGATAGATCAAATTCTTCATCAGGAAGGCCCCTAACTTCCCCTGCCTGTACGTAATCGTCTCAATATGGTGTGATTTGTAGCCTTGTCCTTGTAGATTGCCTGCCTGCTCCTTTTAATCCCTCTAACTACTAGTTCTCATCGTGCCAATTTTTTGGATCTCCCATATCATTAGATATCTGCATGTGCCTGACTGCTGCCAAGTAAGATTTCACTGTTTGGTATCTTACACCCTTCTCCCTTAAGTATATGAACCAGTAAAGCTGCTTTTCTATATTGTGGGTAGTATAGTACTGCTGTAATTTCCACAGCATTCCATGCATCTAGATCTCTTCTTTCCTGCTGCATCTATTTACAATTGTCCTTCACTGGAAAATGTACTACTACATAACAAGTAGTGTTACCTTGTACATGCTGTGAAAAATAAAGTTTAAAGGTATTGAGATTCTTCATATCCCCCTCTAACATCCTCAACCTGGTTGTTGTTCCACTGTGAGTCTGCATTGCTATCCCCAGATCTAATTCCAGCCAGCATGTGCAGCAGAGTTTTAAATCGATGAAATAGCATAGCAAAAAATTGGATCAGCAAAATGATACTGAATATGAAGAGAAACAACAGACTAAATGCTTTATCTGGAAGGCCGTATTTGGTAAGTTGTGGGAACGCCAGCGTGTACAGAAACACTATCCACATGACATTAATGAGGAATAATATCAAAACAGAAAGATTGCGAAGATTTGTCAGCTTCTCTTTTAGTTCATCTACTTTACTGAAATTAGCAGATTGCAGTTTTAGTGTTTCGTTTATCAGTTTCTCCCAAAACATGCTTTCTTTCTTGTAAGTATCATTTGTATCATGTATTTCATCCATCAGTAAAACAGTAGCAAACAACTGAAGCTAACAACAAATCCATCTTTAGCGATCCCTGCTAAGCACACTAATTCTAATAATAATAAATATCTTAATATGCGCTTCTGCAAACGTGCTACTTTACGAGCGAGATCACGTAGTGTGAATATAATGCATTTCCGTACCGTACCGTACCATACTGAGCCGAACCGTGCTAGTGTGAACGCAGTGTAAGTCATCCTAACTCACTATTCATATATAGCGCATGCTGCTTTTCACATGTGCTAAATAAGCCGCTTAGCAAAGCTTTGATAATAATTACTACATATCGTTATAAGTGTTATACAGTAAGCTACATCCCAAAAGCCTAGATAGCATATAATGAAATGTTCCGAGTTTCTGGTTTTAGTACTGTTTATACTGTATATTTGCAGTTGGGACACTCAGCACCTGAAGTTAAGTTGAATGGGATAAAACATTCAGGGGCATCTCCCCCATTGGCCTCTGGCATTGTTAGTGGCGTATATGATAAAAACACGTTTGATAACAATTCAGGTTGTGATCATGTCAGATTTAGTAGAACCATAAGCATGTAATTCCCTGTGTCTCTCTGCCACATTATATATTAACCACATTATCAGCTATCAGCCATGAAACACATTATACATTATCAAACTTGACTTGTTGCATTAATATCTTGTTAGATTTCTATTATCGTGATTGTTCTCAATCATGATATGTATGTGATGTTTCAGAATCATGATGATCTTACAATATCGCAATCGCTCATCCCTACCTAAAAGCTATAGCAACTGCAAGAAAGACTGAAAAAGAGGTAACCGGCACAGATAGTGGCTAGAGAGAACACCGATGATAATGAGCAGAGGAAAACAAACAGGAACTATCAAAGCAATGCAGGAATTATGTGCCTATCAATTGTTTGCCCCATGGGGCTGCATAGAGGGAAGGTAGGCGGTCGGTTTTGAACGAAAGATGTGCTCCAAGGTTGGAGAATTTGATCCTTTAAGTTGTCAAATCCTCACTGTGACATAATCCCCAGGGATTGGGTGGGGACTTGATTGGCTGACCTGCCCAAAGGGTGAAGAATGTGATTAACGGTTTTGTCAAATCCCAAACCAACCCCCACCCAGAGTTCCAGGGGGATAGTGGGGCTAATAATTTCAGGGCTCACGATAACAGTCGCACATCAAACATTTTCCAAAATGATTGATCGCAAAAATGGGCTTGTCCATATAGCAATCATGCATAGCCAAACACCAACTAAAAGCTAAAATGATGTTTTTCATGCATATATAAGGCTTTTTATGACATACTACAGTATAAAAGTCAGTTTGGTTGGCTTAAAAGTGGGTGTGGCACACAAATATTGATCACGTAAGATGTGTAAACTGCTGCGATTAATGCAATCATAGATATATGTATATAGACTACGTAACTGGGATATGAAACATAACCGCGCACTACATATTTATAGCTAGCTTCCCATACATTTTGAATTTATCTATCCGTGTTGTTAATTATTCATGAAGCTCTGATTTTTAGCTCAAAATTCTACAGTAGATTAATAAAACCTAAGGTAAGTTTTAAGCGGTATAAAAGTGTAGGTTGTTAAATAATATCGTAACTAGATGGTATCCTTGGTTATTTTCATATCATCATAATGCCGTCGTCTAAATTATATTTTCTTGCTTGTTTTCTCCGTATCATCGTTCCTGCATGCAATCAAGTGGGGATTAGCCCACATTGGCTAATATCCGTTGTTACGTCGTGTGATGTCAGAGGCGGTGAAAAAAGTGATATCCATAATTAACCCTTCTCAGGTTCCAAACCTTCGAACCTTTGTCTCAACACTACTGACTATATTATTATTGTTATTTGAATTTGTATTCCACTGAAGCCGTAATTCAAAAGAATCTGCTGGGATACATCTAACATTTATCACGGGGTATATCTAACGTAACTACCCCAAGCTAATAGCTATACCTCAAAAAATGAACGCTAAATTATGTAAAATGGCACATGAATATTTAGTATTTTTGCAGAGCTAGTCACGTATAGCTATCTGTAATTGTATACATTACTAAAGTTATCTTATTTATCTTAATCAAATATTTCCAGTTTCTTTAGTATCCTGTCCACATCATCATCATTTAATTATTGGGAGTAACTTGTTAGCTAAGACATTGGTAGACTTAATCAGTCAGCGGTTCCCTGATGGGACACTACCCAATCATACAAACATAAGGGTATTTCATGGATCGAGACACAAACCGGCAGCAAAGGAACCACATGTACAGCATTCCATAAATAATGGAATAACTCCAGGTGTAATTCCGTCACACAATTCCTTGCATCCGTATCTTATATGGATACTCTTGTGAGCATCCCGTTTACCCGCACTTAGTTGAATTCCGCGCTTAGTTCCGTTCCAGTTCTAAGTTGGCTGTTAGTTGCCTACCGATTGGTCCTCGCGGACCAAGCTGTAGCCCTCCATGGACTGGAGTACACTGTGTCAATTCATCAGATGTTTGTCCATGGCAAGTGCTTTATGAAAAGATGAATACTGCGTATTCTTTTGTCAGTGGGTGTAGTAGTGAAGAAGGTGATGAAGATGTAACGGTTACAAAGGGATAATTTTATGCCATCAAGACTGATAGAGGTGACTTTGTTCAGGGCATCGTGAAGGAGGTGGAGGTATTATCCGCAGATTGTAGTGACATGGAATATAGTGTATTTCTAGTGGACTACAGCAACCATGTTACTGTAACTGCTGACAGGCTGGTTCCATTAAGGCAAACATAAAGTATGCTTATATTGTGTATCAGTATGTACAGTGCTTACATGTATCTATTCGTGTTTATTGCTACCAAACACAGCTGACTGTTTGCAACCAATGGACTCATCAGCCTGCCAAAGCTTTCTTCAGAAGTTGTACTCTGAACAAATCACACAGCAACTAGATAGTCCTGCCGTAGACCTTTCATCAGCTGAGTTAAACCCAGTAGATCTAAGTATGGCTGTTGTTAAGGAGATTACAGGAAAATGGCTAGTTAATAGGGCCAATCATATTAGCAACAACCCTCATTTTATAGTTAATGGGTTTGTTCATTCTGGTGCCAGTAAAGCATTAGATGTCGGTGCCATTGTTGACTTGTCTCTATCAGAAATCAGATGACAATGAAACTTCGAGAAGTAGCTTGTAGTTCTGACAAAGATGATGACAAAGCAACTAAATACAGAAAGAGTGAAGGAACAGGGCAGAAAATTTTGTATAAAACTTCAAGAAGTAGCCAGAGCATCTTCATAACCTTTATCAAGTGGGACAAAACTACCGAATGATCTTCCTATCGACTCTGTTGGCTTAAAGAAAGGCCTGATTTCTTAAGTGGTGTATTATATAGAATATTGCCAATTTCGTGAGTCCACTCTTTTTAGAAGTTGTAGATTTGGTAAAATTTTTGAGTGCATAATTTACAATCACTGTTGCTTCAGTTTTTAAAATCCCAAGTTATTTGGTAAGCAACTTTCCTTGATTTTTTGAGGGAGTATACCACAAATATAGTTAATTCCTTGAGGATTTTTCCTAAAAAATATGCCTTTTTTGCTAAAAAATAGATTGGACTTTGACAGAATTAATTCCACTGTGTTTATATGCCTTTGTTTTTAACCAGAGATAATAAAAAGGGCTTATGAAGTTGGACTTGCAAGTAACCTTCCTGGCCAATTTCAAGGTACATACGTACATTGCTGCGTATTTACATGTGTCCATACTACACTGGAGTAGACGCCACATTTTGAGTGCAAATGATTGCCTCTGCCAGAAATCTGGCACAAAAACCTAGCATACATCAGTTTTTATAATCTTGCTCATTAAGTATTGTGTACGTGTGGATTTGTAAACTGTCGCAAATCAATTCAAGCTTTTGAACCAAAGTCAGTGGCAGAGTACAATATAACTAGGTAGTTAACCTACAATAGATTTAAAATTTAATTATTAAGTGTTGGTGTGAGACAGTGTCAAATGCTTTCAAAAAGTTAAACATAAGGTCAACTTGATGATGATAATCAAGTGCTAATTGAAGTTCTTCAACAATTGAAAAGTGAGGTAGTCTAAAACAATATTGAAAGTTACTTAAGATGTAGTTGGATTCAACATGATTTAATAAAATTAATATTGTAACAGAGAACACGTTGCATCTTTAAAGAGATTGGACGGTATTTGGTAGGGTTACATTGGTCGCCTTTTTTGAATACCGGGATAATGTTGGTTGTTAGCCAATCCTTGAGTAGTTTACCACAGAGAGAAGTGAATAGTAAATATGTGTCAATTTTTGAGTACAAGTTACTATGACTCTAGCAGACATGTTATCTGGACCAGAAGTTTCGTGAGTTAATGAGTTTTTTTTATCATAAACAGAGAATGATGTAAGGGTTGGCTGGTGATGTTGCTGCGTGATTACACAGGTAGAAGGCTTCTCTTTAGGAATGAAGAGTTTTATCTCATCTCAGCTTCAGTTGTAAGCTTTTGCAGCACTTCAGATGATGTTTAAATCTATTGAATGCACCATCACCTCCAAGGGAGTGAGTGATCTTTTCTTGCACAATTTTTTTCATTTTATAGTATAGTTGCGTTTAAGGTGGCAAGCTTAGCATGCATTTCTTTATAATTATTGTTACTACTCTTGTGAAGTAAAATCAGTGGTTATGAACACCTTTCTGGTATGTTCAGGAAACTTTTATCATAGAGTTGGTACAGTTACATAATATTGTCACCTTAACCTGCTCACAGCTAACAGCTAACATACATTTTTAATTAAACGTGTTGTTACCTTACCATTGCATTTTTTGTTATAGTAGAAATTCCAAGGAACTCTTAGAAGTTAGTTTGTTTTGTCAATATCATGATTCTTTCTGCTTATAGCAACTGAATCGTTGCATTCAGGAATGTTATGTCAAATTACATGCTCTGTTTTCTCATTGATGCAAGGCTAACATATCTTACCTAAGTTTGAGCAGACATATTTAACTTTTCTTTTTTTTCTGTACTACACAGCTTATAATTTATAGTTCCTACTGGACATTCCTTCACAGCACACTTTGCTTACTCTTACCACTAGTATGGAACTTGTATGGCAGTGATTGCTAATATCAAATTCTTTTTCGTCACTTGCGAGTGGTGAGAAGTGAATGAATCATCCTTGTGTGGTTTCAGATGGTTTCAGTTGCTTGCCAACCTTGTGAGAAAAAACATAATGACCTTTAACCCGCAAATTCTTTTAAAATGCAATAATATGCAAGCATACCCGAATAAGGCATTTAAAGGCCTAGCCATGGACTGGTGCCAAAACGCAAGCGCTATATATTATATATGAAACTAATCTACAACTTATAACCTTTCTACCCATATAAAAACTTACAAGATATGTTAAAGAACTCGCTGGTTATGAAGCAAAAGAAACAGCGCGCATTCTTTTTGCCGGCGTAACTCACCGCAACAGCCGCCATTTTTTTATCACGGTAATCGAAACTTTTTTAAATGCAGAATCACATGAGGAACAAGATGGTCGAGACCATTTTTGATGGGGGCCACAGCGGCATATTTATGGTCGTTTTAATAACAGGATGTAGCATAAAAGAAAGAAAAGATGATTATTTTGTATCTTCTTTGCGCTTCAAGCTGCTCCTGAAGAAGACGCTTTTATCGAAGCTGCTTGCTGACTTGATGGTTCCAATCGGACTGTAATGGTGAACAAAACAATATAAAAACTATTATTCTAGGCCTGTTAGGATTGAAACTACGGGAGTTTGTTTGGTTGCGTGTGTGCTCTACCAGTATACTGGCGATTGTGGGTTAAAGGGTTAAAGCAGCAGTCACATGGCTAGCCATAGTAGGCAGTAATAAATTCAGCCAGATTTTAGAAAGTATGGCTAGCAGCAACACAATAAAAATGAGTTACTTTCCTTAGGGTTTACGTTTAGTTAATTCACTACGGTACCACAGCTTGTTGGCAATGATAATAGTCAAAAATTTGACATGGAAAATGAAAACATCAGATCCCATAATTAGAGCTGTGCAATAATGGGAAAAGCTATATTTCGATATAGCAAAGTGAAATAATCTCAATAAAAAATTTTATCTCAATAAAGCTTAACAATATTACACAATTAACATACGTAATAATTATAATTATAGTTATTTATTATCAAACTTCGGTAAGTTATGTGTAGCTTTAGTATATTTATCAGTTAATTAGAAGGACTGTATCTATGTATTATACAACATCAGCAAGAAACACTACATGTTCAAGTTTTTAGGGAGGAGACAAGACCACTTTTCATTTACAATGTATACTGCAGTACTGAATGCTCTTTCTGTAGGCATAGAGGTAGCAGGCACGCAAAGATACCTTTTTGCCATATGAGATAATGCTGGAAAGTGCTTTTCATTTTGTTTCCACCAAGTTAAAGGATTTCCAACTGCAACATCTAGACAAAGATAATTGTGTTCTTCTTTCGTTGCTTCTGCTTTACTTCTTACATTAGTTAATGCCATTGTTTCATCTTCATTTGGAGAATTAACAACATCTTCTAGCAGGGACATGAAGCCTCTTTTTTGGTTTCTTACTTTGTGTTTTCACAGAAGTATCAGAATTAGAAGCTTTTCATTCATGTAGACCAAGGAGTATCTTTTCAGCTTCTTCTTTTATCACTTGTAATATTGTTATCTTAAATTCTCTTTTTGAAACAGTTTACCATGGCATGTGTCCCCTGGCACATTCTCTCAGCTGCCACGCAATGTTCCCCACTTTATTTCAACTATAACAATACAAATTTCATCAATTCAATGGCAACAGGATGTATATATAATTCATCAAGCTATAGTGATATTCACAGAAATAATGATACTGGCCAAGCTCGCGAATACTTTTTAGCCTGTCGAAAACAATCAGTTACTTCACATCTTCTTTTACCGTCTTTATGAATAGGACAATCTTTTAGTTGGCTGTGTTTATCTCCGAAATAGTGATATTCTCCAACACTCAAACAAGTGTAGTCATTATGGAAGTAATACTTCTTAGCTTCACTCAAGCATTCAGGTACTTGACATCTTTTACAACCTTTGGGAATTACCTTTATCTATTGAAATCATATCATTTAACACATGTCATAAGGTCTGGGAAAATCGACCATGTCGAAAATCCCCATTTAAAACTTTCAGTTAATTTACACAGACCACAGCTTGCAACTTGCTGGCTATATTACCAGCAATAATCTTAGTAATCTATTAACTTTCATATAGCTAACCTTGTGAATGGCTGAAGGCTGAATTTTAGGCTGTTTGAAACACAGTGTAGCAAGGGTGGGTGGCTGGGAGGAAGGGGTGTGGAGGTGTTGGAGGGGGCTCAGACAACCATACAGCACTGTTTATAGCTGGAAAACCCACCGAAGATACCCAGAAGGTACCCATACTACACCATGCACAAGACCATATGAAATGTGTAGTCAGCCATGGTCAATTTTTACAGACTGGTCATACATAATGAACATATAATGGTATTGTCCATAATTAAACCTGAAAAGATTGTGGGAAAATGAGTTAATATCGTAGAGTTTATTTTCGTAGAAAGGGGAAGTATACATAAGCAAGACATAATAGTAGGAGACGATTCATGTACAACCAAGTTAACTGTATGGGAACAAGAAATAGGAACAATGGAAGAGGAGCAAATGCTACATAATTAGTAGAGTTGTAGTTAGTGTTGGAGTAGCCATTTTGTGCTTAATGCTGCAAATATAATTATTGCATAAATACTGCACTCTTTTAACCAGTTGCTAAGCTACTCCATCCTATATAATAAATATACTTGTCAAATGTAATACTTTTGAAAGTGAAAGTACTTAACACAGGTGTCTACCTTAATATTGCTCCAGTACAACAAGCCCAGATGGCAAAGTTTGCCTGAAAATTGCTTGAAACCAAGCAGCTATATTTCGAAACATGTTAACTAGTGCCACTACAAAAGAATCTCAGTGAAAGCATGTCATAATTATGTTTGGCAATAAGTTAGCTACTTGTTGAAAAAATAAGAAAACTTTGTGTGCATGGTAAGCATTCTTCCTTATGTAGTTTGTCATAATGAGTTAGCTGAGAATCGTGCATCATATCAATCAGTAGCTTGGTGTAGCTTTTACAATCAGGTCGACTATGCTAATTGAATAGCATTAATTGGCATCACTTTGTGTAATACGTTACTGGCACTTGAAAGCTAGAACAATTTCTAGTATTTTATCAAGTTCAATATGAGGCAGTGAACTCTTGAGAATAGAGAATATTTCATGAACTTTTTGAAATCTGAAATCCCAGCAGTGATTATTATCTGAATAAGTAATTCTTTAACCATTCATATAATAGTACAGCTATAGTTACTTTGATAATATCATCTTGAAATTTGTATCTTTTGTTTCATCATTATGTTGAGCTCTTTTCATAATAACTATTTTGTTTAATTTCTAATCGTGTTCTGTAGAACGGTGACAATGTGACTAAGAAAATTTGTTCAAATTTTGTAGACTGAGATTGTAAACCTATGGACCCTTATCATGAGCTATTAGCCACTGAGCATGCAACTCTGTTCCATGACAATCCAAATTACGTGACAACTTTTGAAATTTGACAGACGTCATTCACGGATGTTTATGTAAAAGGCACGCAATTTCTTGTGGAGTTAAATACAAAGCTGTTGGTTACTCTTCGTTTCTAGTTACCTGAAGTCGCTGTCGTGACTCCTGCCAAAAATTTCAATAATCCTGTCATTGTTATTTTGTCGTCACTCGTAATCCATATATGGCTTCTAATAACAAGATTTTACTTTTCTTATTTGGAAAATATTTAGCGTAAACAGTGGTTAAGATATTGAATCATTGTGCTCCACAATCTGCTGCCAACTGTCTGTGCCTTATAGACAACTGAATCCAGTAAGAAATACTATATAATAGTTAAAGTACCGCCTTAGCCTGTTATGTATGGAAAACACTCGTAGAATGTCTTGAGCTCAACTTTACCTCGTATTTATCTCTTGACACACACACCCGTGCTGTATTTACCATAATTATACATTAGTAGATAACTTTATAAACATCTAAATGGAATCTGTGTCACAATTTCCTCTTCCGTGCATAGGCTTTTATTGTTTACGCTGCTGCACCCCATCCTAACTCTGAATCTTCACTGAACCATTATTCAAGCAAATCCAAGCTCTTCTCGTGTATTGTAAACTAATGCTGCATTCTACTTTGCTTTGGCCTTCCTTTACTAAATTACCTAGTAAATTAATTCTAATCAGTTATTCAACCATTGAGTTTTTTATATCGTTATAAAACAAAATAGCTAAAAAACGAAGTTTTATTTTTGTGCGTAACTGGTGGGTTTCGCAAAGCCAGTCACATATTGCGCCTCTATCTTATAATCCATAACCTGAGGCGCTTATTTATGTAGCGCTAATTCCAGAGAAAATAAGGTGTGTAGGCTCGTGGGAACTATGCTTCATATTTCCTTCATTATCCAGTTTAAACAGTGTGGTAGGCATTAATCAATTTAAAGATAAAATTATAATTGGATAAAATCAGCAGTAATTAATCAGATATTCCCAGTTTCATTAGTATCTTATCCACATCATTTGAGTGTATGCGTATTTCTTCTGCTTTAAATGAATTTTCATAGAAATTGGTGTGTAGTTTGGCCACACTTTGTAGTAGAGAGTTTAGTTTGTGATCATTCATTCTAGCAATTATCTGGTAAAAGTTGAATGTTCCAAATTATTCTCTTCAGCGTAAGCCTTAATTATGAGGGCAGTTGCCCCCCCAACCCATCTCGGACGCCTCACTTAGATTGCCTAAGTTGAAATGATAATAGGCTTTTCTTCTATACTCTTTGCTCCTTGTTTTATAGTGGTCAACCCTAGTTTTCCTTTCGCCATTTGACATTACATAGCTAAAAGTTATTTACCTTGATTCAGTGGTAGAGGAAGTGATCAGAAATCTATTCAAAACCACTATACATCTAGTAACATGCGGTGAAACCTTGTAAATAGCTACTGTAACTTAGGGGTAGCTGTATCAATGGTCATTGCAATGATCTTAAGCTCAAAGAGACTTCAATGCAAGCTAACATTTTTATCACTGGTATTCTTGCGACAACTGTAGGAGCTATGTAGCTGCATCTCTACAAGCTACATTTTATCTACTTGCCTTATTCCGTAAAGCAGAGCTTTTAGCAACAAACTGCGGTACCAACATTGCATGTCTGCATAGAGAAAGATGAAAATTACTTGACAACGTGTTTTCTTCCTATCAAATTGAGCGTATTGGCAGAATATATCTTACTTTCTATATCTGTTTTAATGACATGGTCATAGCAGTTTCTTATCGGTAGTTGAGCATTCGTTACTTTAAGTTAATTAACTCTCAGATTTGTCTTCTAGTGCTTGTGTGCAATACAGGATTGCATTATCAGTAAACCTTTGGGGTAACTTAACTAGTATAGCATATTCTAAGTTGTTGTTTTCTAGGTTAATCCCCTGTATCAATGTTGTACAACTATCTTTGAACTTGTGGCCTGCCAATTCCAGTCTTCTCGAACCAGTTTTATTCCAAATTGTTGGAAGCTTTCTTCGAGTTTTTTCTTGAACGTAAATCCCTAGAAAATGAAGCCACTACTATCACATTTCTTGCTAATCTATAAATGGAAGTCTGGGCAAGTCACCTTGCACACAACTGTCTACTATTGATTACAATGGCAGAAACAGTAATCGCTAAATGCTTAATGTATAGCTACATATATGGCTTTATAGCAGTTTTTGGCGAGGTAGTATTATTGCACTCAGAAATGTATTGTTACATGCAATTATCTGCTGTTGGTTTTGTATAGCAGCCCTTGGCAAGGTAGCATTACTGCACTCTGACAAATTGTGTTGCACTGAACCATGAGTTCATAATATATGAATTCTTGATGCAACTGTCTACTGTTTGTTGTAATGACCCTCCTAATAGTAATTCCTAACCGCTTATTAGTGGCTCTTTGCAATGCACTGCGTACATCATTTACTTGGTATATATATTGCTCACTCTAATAAGCCCCTGCCCTTTATGCTGAGTGCTGCGTACCCAACATTAAGTTAATTTAACCTTATGTAGTTTTTAAACTTACTAAAAAGTTGATCAGTAACTCTACTGATCTCATTTTAGTGTTTTATCCTCCTAATTTTTTTATTAATTATTTTTTATTGGCCCTGATGACATACTCCCTTCCACCTACACATCTCTACTGAAGTAAGCTAAATTGTAGTTCAAAAAAGGGGTAATTCATCTGAGAGTTCATACATAAAGAAAAGACACCTACAAAGACCTACAAAAAGCCTGGTAGGGAGTTTAGTCACTACTTGTAGTCCTGTGACCCTCTGCAACGATAAGATCAACAACTACAGGAACACCTGGACTACCTGAACTTGAACGAGATCCACGAAGACACATTAAAACAGAATTTGCTGTGAACAATGGTGAACATGTGTGAAACTGACCACAACAACATGTTTGGCAACATGGTTGAATAAAAATTAGGAGCAAAGTAGGGAAAAGCCATTGGAACAGTGAAGTCAATCCATAATCGAGGAATACAGAGAGTTCCATTTATCACTAAGTAGGTAGGCAAGGTTTTGATATGACTGTGGCAGCTTTTCCCAAGCCTTCCAGAAGAGGAGAACACAAGATGTGTAAAATTGACCTTTTCCACTTTGTGTACACGCTCCTTGTAATGACAATGTTTTTCACCTTCACGTATACAAAAAGTGGCGGGTAGACTGGAGGAGTATCGCATTGCTGAAGTATCAAATCATGATCCCATTGAGATACGTATGTGATCCTATGTAAAATCTCTAATGAAGTGTGAAAAGCCAAGAACTTCACCCATGTAGAGGCGACCAGCAGACGTAATGGGGATGTAGGAACCATCAAAGATGCATTGAGCTGAGGCCTAACACTCCTGTTTAACAACCAGCCAAGTTTTAGCAGCATTGATATGATAACCGATATGGAAACCAAAACAAAACAGCCCAGTCCACCAATCTCTAAGCTGGAGTAAATTACCTCCAGCAGCAGCGTCATCAGTGTACAAAACCTGTCTGACTAAACCTCGATCATCGTGCAGAGAGTTCAAGTCGGACCTGGCTTGGTGGCATGCATTTATCCAACATTGGAACGGTCTTAGTATTTTATAATGTATAAACGAATATCATTTTTAATGTTTGAAGGTTTGTCTACAACCTTCGAAGCTTTAACAAATGTTTCTTTTACTTACTTTTATCATTGTTAGTGATAACACATGCACTTAAGTTACCAGCTAAATATTTTCTTCTAGTGTAAGCATGCATATAATTTTATTGTACAAAGCCTAGAAATCTAGAAATGTAAAGTCACCTTTTTGGCTGCTTATGTAAAGGACAGGACTGCACAAATTACCAACATACTCCATTATGTGGTGAAGTATTAACATTTGAATGTTGCACTTAACATTCAAAGGTTGGAACCTTCGAAGGTTCATTCGAATCCAGTACATTTGTTTATGCACTAGTATTTTACAATACCTCGATCTGCCTCCATCCACCCAAATTTTTATTCAGACAGATTCCTCAGGGTCCTGGGGTTGTGGTGTGGTCTACAGTGGCAGTGGCAAGACACATGGGAATCCAAGGATATTATGGCAAAAGAACTTGTACCAGTGGTGCTAAGTTGTGCAGTATGGGCTCCTCTCCTAGCAAGACAAAATTTATTACTCCAGTGTGACAATTTAAGTCTTGTGACAGCCATAAATAAATAAAGGATCAATTAAGGCCCCTATTTTTGTGCACCTTTTACGTTGCTTGTGGTTCTTCTGTGCTTACTTTAACATAACTTTGACTGCATCTCATCCCTGGAGCAGCCAACACCTTAGTAGACTAACTCTCAAGAAATCACATGATAGAATTTTTCAAAACATACCATGACGCTTCCATGCTGCCTACCCCGTTGCCACCTCCTGTCCTTCAAATCTGTCTCACCGAAGGCCCAGACTGGACCTCTCCATACTTCAGTAATTTGTTCACAGCAAGTATCCCACAGATACTCTCATTAGAGATGGCCGCACTCAATTAGACACTTCCATCATAACACAGGATCTCTCCCAGCACGGAGTCCTCAATTGCAAGATCAACTTAGCTGTGACTGTATCATGATAGCAACATACACACGTAGTAACCTGTATCAGTCTGCATGCATCTATGTAGTCAGTTGCATTATGTTATACATATTGTATGACGTGTTATACCACCTCAGCATAATGCTACATAATTACACATACATACGTACTTCTTAGTAATACGCTAGCTAGTTAGTTGTATCTTGTACCATGCAGTTTGCGCCCAGCACTGATAAAACAATATTGATTCCCCCCTTCCTTTACAGATACACTTTCAGGGTTCTCGTCAAACTTGCCGTTGTCAGAGCTATGGAATGCCATGAAGAATTATTACTCCATGGGACTATAACCAGCTACTCAATGATGCTACAGGGCAGGCCTCAAATAGTACACAGCCTTCTGTCTACAAGCCCACCTACCCATCGTCCCTGCTTTTGAACATGCTACTTACAACCCACCTGGCATTGCAAAAATTAGCATACACATTGAATTAACGACAAAGATATTTTAAAATGGCAGCGTATCCATTTATTTCTAATGGATATTTATAAGTCTCGAAATGTAGTTTTCATTGAACTAGGTTATTGTTAACATAGAAACAGTTATACTCCCCACCATTAAGGTGTATATGGCAGCAGTCCGCAGTGTTCATGTTAACACAGGCAACCATGTTATCTTCGACAAGCAGCTGACCCTTCACCTGGCTCTCAAGTCTATCCTAACTTAGCTTGACTTAAACACACACCTGTACAATACACATAGCTTCCGGATTGGAGCAGCCACGGTGGCTAATAATGCTGGAGTATCCGATCTTCATATTAAGGCTTTGGGCCGTTGGAAAAGTGACACCTTCCAGAGGTACATCAGAACATCCCCAGAGCAGCTAGCCAAGTTATCCAAGCAGGTGGTATAAGGAACTAACAATGACCTGCAAATATAACATTTATTTAGTTTTACCTTAGATGCACTAACTATGACATTTATACAGAAATCATCTACTAGCTAGTTGCAATTATGTACTTGGCACGGCCGATATACTACAACCTCAACCTTGGCGCTTATCACATCGGCACAGTCACGCACAACTTGCTTGGGTGGAAAGACAGCATTCATAGCTGTATTTCTATGGCCCCCTTTTTTATCAACAATGGCCATCCATATATAAACATTAAAAGTAACCCCTAAATTACCCAATCAAAGAAAGCTTCCCGTTTGTAGTGCTTGGATGTCAACCTAGCTAAGTTCTTTTTTAAAATCGGTAATAGAACCAAGAACTAAATCAGTGCACCTGATCAACTTCTCTTGAAAAAACATCATAAAAGCATCTCCAAGCACTGATAGTTTCATCCTCTGGCGTGTTTACTACAGCAAGTACAACCTTAGACATTGTGTAGTCGTATTAACTCTCACAAGTAAACACTAAATAAATTGCATTACACGTTAAAATCAGCCACCCAAATTACATACTTGTTGAAGATGAACTGAAGCGTAATACTCCAAAAGTAAACACATTATCTATTAGTGCAGCAATTATTGCCTAGTATCTATAATTATAACCTAGTTATCAGCAAAATCTAATAGTTATAAGCAAATATCTACATACCTGGCATCTCAGAATCTGAAGTGGGAAAGACTATAGGGAAAAAGTGTGGTTTCTTCATTTTTTCTGTCCTTTAAAGAGAAATGAGTAACTAATTTTCAGTTGCGGTGAAGTGTGTGTGTGTGTGAAGTTGCTGTGAAGTGTGTGTGAAAAAGCTGTTGTTCAATAAAGTATCCGTGCTCTGGGTGTTTCATTAAATTGGTTAGGCAAGTTCTTGCAAATTTTATTAAGCCAAGTATATAACCTATATATGGGATACTTTCAATTCCATGTGCATGAATTCCACAACTTGTATGGAAGCTTGTTGGTGTAATGTTATTTTGTTTCTTCTTTTTGTAAGTGATACGTAGATTCTTTTCGATTTAAAAATTACAATGTTGTAAACCCTGCAGTATATAAATATCAGTGTATAACTTTAATTAAAGGAGTTAAATCTCAGTGTCACCATGGTAATGTCTGTTTTATCTACTATGATTATCTTGCTTTCAAGTCTGTCGGTATTGTGATTGCATAGCAGCAATTGTGCATGACTTTGCATAATACCAGGGTCATTTTGTTGAGTTATTATCTAAAAATACAGTAGTTAAGCATTAGTTACTTCATGTTAATTAACTCACAGATTCGTCTTCTAGTACTTGTGTGCAATGCAGGATTGCATTATCAGTAAATCTTTGAGGTAATTTAACTATTAAATTATTTTTGTCGATGTAATCCCCTGTATTAATGTATCACATTTTTAGCAATGAAAATCTGGGCAAGTCACTTTGCACACAACTGTCTACTGTTGATTACAATGGCAGAAACAGTAATCACCAGCTGCTTAGTATATAGCTAGCTATATAGCAGTCCTTTGCAAGGTAGTATTATTGCACTCAGAAATGTTGTGTTGCACGCAACTCAACTATCTGCTGTTGGTTCTAATAGTAGCCCTTTACAAGGTAGCATTACTACACTCTTTCAAATTGCATTGTATGCAACTGTTATTAAGCCCGGCCTAATAGTAATTCCCAACTGCTTAGTTTATTGTATTGGCTCTTTACAATGTGTATGACATTTACTTACTGCTCTACACATACAGTACCACCACCTGCCTAGATTGAAGAACATAGGCACTGATTTGCCAATTTTTGGTACCAAGTTGGGTTTTAATTTGGTATCAGCCAATCCAAATGGAGAAGGAAAAAGCCTATTAACACACTAGCTGCCAGGTAAATTATTGTGCATATTCCTGTAGTGTGTACCAGACAGAATCATTCACGTTAATTATCCATAAGAATACGGTAGCACATTGCGCATGCGAATACAAATCCAATGAATTGCTAGTTGTTTCAATTTCACACACATACATACCACATACCTTGTTTCGATGTTTCTCTACTAGTTTGGCTAATGTAGCTACATATATAGCTACGTGCTTGCGTCTGGCATTTGTAACCTAGTCTGCAAGTAGCCTCCTATGTAGTGATGTGTGAGAATGATTTTACAGCCCTTCCTAAGTCTGCCTTGCACCTACATTATCATATACTCATGTCACTGAGGCTAAACATGGCAACATGCCATATTTAGCCTCTTATAGTCACCCTTGCTAAGGGCCCCGTGGTCTTTTACGATTATTGCCAGACCAGCTTGCCTAGATTAGATTATATTAGTCTCACGTAGCCAGGCCGCTTTTTTCCATTTTTATTCGTGGTGGCGGGAAAAGGTCTGGTTACCTTGCCTTAGATTTTTGTGCTGCACCAAAAGAGGGCAGCAGGGATACCAGAATGCATAAACAAATAGATTCAAGCAAAGAGATCAGCAGGTGGTAGTGTAACTTTAAAAGAAGTATTATTAGGACACAGATCCCCCTTTTCTGCTCACAGAATAAGTGAAAATTTTGTATAGCTAACTTACTTGACAATACACATAACTGGTGTATACCGTAGTTGTCAGTAGAGCTATAAATACTAAGGCCATTATATTAACACAAACAACTCCAGCAGTCCCAACTCAATTGTATATATGTAGCTATATATCTAAAATGCATTGATGGCTAGCAAAGAAAACAAAGCTGAATAATAAAGCCAAAAACGTCATCCAAGAGAAAAGTAAATCCAAGCATCATTCTTGTCCAGGAGAAAAGTACCTCCTTCAAGATTACGCATATGGAGAAAAGTAAAAATGGGATTGATCAACAATATCATTATACAGTTGACTGGTAGATCAAAATCTCGAAAGAAAGGCTCACAACAGATCACATGACCCAACAACCACATCAAGTAAACTTACCAAGGGAAGCCCACATTGAGATTTAGAAAACATTATATTAGGTATATCATCTTGCCACAACAAACATTCTACGTTATTTTGCAGCACCTCTAGATGATTAGAACTTAAAACATTGCACAATTAAACTTATCTTTCAGCAGTCAGACATTCACATATAACAGAAAGAGCTGATGACCCTGCCATCTACACTATATCCTTCAAGAGATGTGAAACAGTACAAGAAAGAGAAAATTCAGTAATCACTGGGTACAACAAATCAAAATGGTATGAGATTCAGAATAAACCTTCAAAACTTAAGAGAATCTTGGATATCTGAAGAATTTAAAGTTTACACGTGTATAGGCACACTCGTGTGCTTGCACATTTAACATGTGTAAAACTTAAAAACTGGCATGTGCACGCACTGTTGCACGCAATTTTAACGTGCGCACGCAGGCCAGTGAACACACGCAACACACGAGAAATGCACATCACAAGCTTGCACTTGGTTTGCCACACTACATGTGTGGTGTAACTACAGGCACAGATCGATGGGAATCACGCCTTAGGTCAAGAATATGTTCATAGAGTTTATACTGTCTAGTGCATACACGAGTACTCTGCACGTGAGTTTTATGTCATTAATCTTGCGAGCGCACGCATGCCTGCACGCATGTGAAATGAATGACGTGTCATGTTGAGTGTGCGCATGCGTGTCTTGTCGTTTGTTTATTTTAGAAAAATGTATGCTGTTTCTACTAAACAAAGGAAGTATAGCCATTATTTAAAGAATAAACTTTAAAAAATCAGTCCACCTGCATCAAAATCTTTATGACTGGTTGATGAGAAAGTAATTACGTAGTTTATTTTGCCTAAATAAATTGCTGTTTACTATTTACTCTTACTGTCTTTCCCTTCCACGTGACTCATAATAAATGGGTGTGAACTATTTATTAGCTCCGGGCCTACCATGGAGCAGGCCCGGAGCTACCATTTTCAAGTTGGTACGGCCACTGGGGAATTTATAACCAGTGGTCATCATGACTCTGAGTTATTGTGCGAAGCACAATCAGCATGCGTTTATGCATGGTAATGCTAGGGGGGTCTGGGAGCATGCCCCCCAGGAAATTTTTGAAGAACAGATGTTCTGAGATTGAATTTGGGGGCATTTCAGGGCTTAGCCATGGGTATTATATGTGGCTATTGTGGAACTGTTTACAACCTGAGAAACTTGTATGTGCAGTAAAATACATATAGCCATATCAGATAGCTACACATAAATCATGCATGTTATTAAATGCAGCTATATAGTAATAGACATCGCTCCTTGATCACATAGCTAACTAGTTAAACATTGTAACAGATAAATCAAAATCCATGCACAGAAATCATAAGTTACAAAAGTTTCAAAACAATACTGGGAAGCTAAAATTTAATGAAGTTACTGCTAGTCATGCCTGTGACAAATGCCACTTTAGAAAGATCCTTTTCTGCACTTCAAAGAATTAAATCATACCTCCGGGCTACCATGTCACAAGAACGGTTGAACAGTCTCTTAACTCTACATATTCATATGGAGAATGCACTTGCTCTTAGTCTATCTGACATTGATAATGACTTTGTTAGTGCCAAGGAGAATAGAATGACCAAGTTTGGTAAAGAAGTAGGATGTGTACTACATAAGAATTCTTCCGTAACTACTCAACAGCCACGTAGCCGTTACTTGGTTGCCATACAAGTTGGTTACTATGAACCTCCAGTTCTACGCAATTTCATTCAATGCTTATTATGTCATTGCTTGTTGCACTTAAACGGCTTCCCGAATTGTGAATTTTGACTGGCTACTTTACTGTGCAATTACTGACAGTTGCTATGCTGTAGGCTATTAAAACTGTGCAATTAGAGAATAATTGCACGGCTACTAACGGCACAATTTATACAGGCTATGCAATTAATTAATTATTTATGAGATTATTATTTTTATAATATGGTAACCATACAAAATTAAGTAAATTAGCTATTGAATTACAATGTTAAAAATCTAAGTGTTCATCAAGGAGTGTCTTGAATGCAATCATGCATGTCCGAAGCATTGACTATGTATGGTGGAAGTAACTTCCAGCTTGTACCTACTACTTTTATGACCTATTCACATGCACAAGACTAAACTTTCATCATCATATCACACTGGTGCCCTGTACCATGATACATCACCTATAACTGAATTGTGTCACCATGCATGCATATAATATAGTTTAACACTTAACACTTAATAGTGGGGCAGTCTCACTTTTGTGCCCAGTACTTAATTGTCATGCACGCGTCAAATCACTGTTGAATGGCTGGCTAATCTGAAAAAAAATTGCATGCCAGGGTGAACTTGCCATTTCAGTTCAACTGTTTTGCCAGCTTATCATTTACTCATTTGGCATGAGCTGTAACGAAAGTACTCATTATAATACAACAGAAGAACTTTCCAGTACACATACCAATAGTCCTGACGGTCTCTTTGACCCTCTCCATCCCTTGAATGGTCTCCTCCGAGGAGATCCCTGGTGGCTGTGGCGAGCGGACTTGGATTTCGCTGCTTCTCTTCATAAATTACTCAAGGTCTTTAAGCTTCTTTAAAATCTTCTGCAGCGAACCTGCTGCGGGACCTGCTGGCCCAGATGTTGGTGGTGGTGCCTGTGCCGATGATGTCGAGGACTGTGTGGTGGGTGAGCCACCACCACCATGTCACTGGCAGCCCAGCAACTGCAACAGCCAGTCAACATAGATATGTCTGCTATCCAAACGAGAAGCCAATTCCACACTACTAGCATCATCATGGTCTTCAAAGGCGTTGCACGAATCAATCCATTATTTTATACCAATAGTGCAATATTGACCACTTATGCTCCATTACTTGCTACAAACAAAATATCATACCTGGTAATTCATATAATTCTCTTGTTCCATACTGTATACATGCGCCAGCAACACTAACTTTTCTTGTCAGGAAGTATACGTGATAATAACCATCAATCCTCCAGCGCATGTCACTTCCCAACGTCTTCGCACCTCAGGTAATGCACTGGCACATCATTTAAGCAGCTTCTGCGTGAGCAACTACTATGAAATCTTCGTTTTCCTTACCATGTGGTTCTCACGTGATAAGAAATGATTCGCGTGATGTTGACTCACTAGTATAGTTCCGTAATTCACTCGGCTTCACGTTTCTAATAATCGACCGATTTGTCAGACAGTTTGTGAACGATTTGTTCCTACTAATATAATAGTACACGGATTGTTAGTTAGGTAATTTGTTCAACAATGTATTGCAAACATATTCGTGAATAACTTGGCAACTAAGCTTCATATCATTACGAAACTTTGCACACGAGTTCTTTGTATTGTTACAAAACATAATAGCTAAAAAGCGAAGTTTTATTTTTGTGCGTAACTAGTGGGTTTTTACAAAGCCGGTCACATATTGTGCCTCTATCTTATCCATAACCTGAGGCACTTATTTATGTATGTGTGTAGGCTCGTAGGAATTATGAAAAGAGAGAGAAAAGGTGTGTAGAGAAAAGAAAAGGTGTGTAGGCTCGTAGGAATTATGTCCCATATTTCCTTCATTATCCAGTTTAAACAGTGTAGTAGGCATTAATCTAAAGATAAAACTATATTTGGATAAAATCAGCAATAATTAATCAGATATTCCCAGTTTCATTAGTATCTTGTCCACATCATTTAAGTGTATGCGTATTTCTTCTGCTTCAAATAAATTTTCATAGAAATTGGTGTGCAGTTTGGCCACACTTTGGAGCAGAGAGTTTAGTTTGTGATCATTCATTCTAGCAATTATCTGGTAAAAGTTTACATGCTTTGAATGTTCCAAATTATTCTCTTCAGCGTAAGCCTTAATTGCAAGGGCAGCTGCCCCTCAACCCATCTCGGACATCTCACATAGGTTGAAATGATAATAGGCTTTTCTTCTATACTCTTTGCTCTTTGTTTTATATCGGTCAGCCCTAGTTTTCCTTTCGCCATTTGACATTTCACTACAGTAGCTAATAAAATAATCCTAATTAGCTTAGCTAGCTAGCTATTTATATATTTATTTATTATCAATTTAACTGTGAAGGAAGGGTACTGAACATAAAAGGCAAGGCCTGTAGCTACTAGATACCCTAACACAAAACAACTAGCTAATTACAAAACCAAGACAAAAACTAACATACAAGCTCAAGACACAACAAATAACCAGCTAGCTAAATACAAATAGCTAAATATTAAATAAAAATTTGAATAGAGATCACCGAAATAAGTGTTTCATGTATTTCAGCGAATTTATATTTAATGTTTGGCATCAGACACACTTTAAGTGCCACTAATTTTATTTGTTTTAATTACATATTCTAAATTCCAAAGTGCTTGAAAATGGACGTGCGAGGATGAGGTTCTACCTTCATTTTCAAAGTAACTAAACTGTATATATAGCGATAGCTACTAATGTGTTCACGTTGTCAGTTAGCTATATACAACACATTTAGGATATCGGCATTAATTTGTCACATTGGAATTTATCCGAGAATTACCGATGATAATCGGTAAAAGACACACCCAAATATAATCTATAGGATTTAGCTTTACAGTAAGTAATTGTTTAGTGGCGGTTTTGCGTCTTGTGTCTTGATGGGAATGACACCTTAGGTCAAGAACATGTTCATAGAGTTTATACTGTTATGCTCGGCTTACAATTCGTATACACGCCAAGTTGCACGCAAACCAGATTTGGCATGTACGTACCTGACATGCATGCATGCTTCTGCCACACATCTAGTGCATGCATGAGTACTCTGCATGAGAGTTTCTATGTCATAGATCTTGCGAGCGCACGCATGCCTGAATGCGTGCGAAATGAAAAATGTGTCGTGCTGAGTACATGCTACGTGCGTGCTTTGTCAAGTTTAAATTGAGCTGTACCATAACTTTGGCAGCCAAGGAGCACTTGACCAAGTTACATAGGAATCTGGTCTATATGAGCTTTCAAGGTGTAGGTCCTATGGCTGGTTGATTGTGGCAGGCTATTATTGTGGCTAGTCTCTTACTTATTCAAGTAGTTTCACTTTCTCCCAAATCTACATTCAGGGTAATTATGGTATTTATAGTGGAATGTGGAACACAGCAAGATTGTAGTGGTGCTTTGCAGGAATTCTACACCTGGAAAAATACATATTTCAGACATGAGAGTAAAGCAACAAATTATACTGACTCAAATAATGAATAGCAAAATCCCAGCGAGTACATATATTGAGCAGTAATCACGTACAATGAGTAGTGAGCACATACAATGAGCAGTAAGCAGTAGGGTGCTGGAATGCTAATGGAAGGTGGCTTCAATGTCTACTTATTCTCTGGATTGGTAAAATCATCTCCACATACTTTACATCTATCCGACTTGCTGGGTGATTACTGGAATGTAAAAATTGTGGCCCTGAGATTCACAAATTGTTGATATGGATGGAGAGATAACTCTTTCTGTAGTGCAGGTAATCTCAAAGGGATGCGTGAATGCAAAGTGCATTTATGTGCTGTAATCTCAAGTTCTGAAGGTGCAAGGGTAAATAATATTATATAGTGCTAGTAGATTTGTCTAGCCCTGAATGGGGCAGTTGCCAAGTAGTAGTTGCATTACACTTAGGTTGTCATCGTGAAGTCTCAAAGCCATTAATTTTCAAATTTTGCTCTGGTAAAAACAATGGTCGAAAAAGTAACCGGTCGCACTCAAGATCGAGCCTTTAATCTCACTAGGTGTGGTACAACTTCCAATGAAGGTGGTACAACTTTTCTCTGTATAATTATTCTACAATTTCCCATTGGAATGATGATAATTTTGTGACCCACAATCCACTGCCACATTCCAGTAACAGGTTACTTATACATAGTGCTAACTTAGTATAGTAGCACAAACTTACCCCACTGAGGTAGGACTCGGTTAAGTGTCCTTAATTTATTTGCAAGAAACAGTTGTCAATACCTCTTTTAAAGTTATTAGGCTATTGGATATTTTGCAAAGAACTTGGTATATAGTACTAGTTTACATCTACAATACAAGGATTTACAAAGTAGAAATTATGGCTGTACGATTATGAGAATAATTTTGCAATTAATTGCATGCTATGTGTTTTAAGGTAGAATTCATATTTCCGGCAGTCACTGTATCATTTCATATATGTACCATAATTTGCATACTGTACATGTAAACAAGCTCTTCACATATATTACTGTGTACCTATGTATGTGAATTGCTTGAAAAATTAAAAGCACAGTACTTAATGCATTTGTGATTAGTTGATTTTTAAAAGTTTTGCAATTAATCAATTATATAAAAAGTTTGCACAGCCCTAGTAGAAATGCACCATATGTATATGCATGTACCTCTTCCATCTTACATGGTGCAAGCTTTGGGTCAAGTACATTTAATACAAATACTCTAAAAAGATGAAGCAGTGATGTATTAATACTTTTGAAATACACTTACAGTACAGCTCGATTTATATTTCAAGAAAACTCTGTGCGCAATTGCACACGCACTATGCAAACAGCAAATAATGCGCAAGGTGTTTGCGAATGAACGAGAAATTGACTTCGCACAGAGTAAAAAACTCGTCAGGAGTCTAAATAAGCTCATGCACTCAACACGTATCGTTTACTTGAGTATAGTACAAATGCATATACACAGCAACGTATGTACGTACAGAGATGGGGTCGTTACTTTTACAAAGTAACTAGTTACTAGTTACTCGTTACATTCATCCAATGTAACTAGTTATAGTTACAGTTACTTTCTGTACAAGTAACTAGTTATTTCGTTACTAGTTACATGTTCTTTGAAATTACGTCGTCACGTGCCTGGTCACGAGATAACATGCATGTACGTGCATTAATAAGAGTAATTGCCATTAATTGAACGTGATACAAACACGTGCACATGGTTTCTAACTCCTTACTCACGTAAGTTGGTGACTAGCTAGTGACCCATTTTTTAAATTTTCGTTACTACTTAGCTAGTTACTTTGTGCGTCATTGAATACCAGGCCTGTGTCTTACCGGCTCCTATGGGCCTGCGCATTATCTATCGCAGTTGTAACGCAGGCCGGTAACTAACTACGGGGAACATAACTAGTGGCGTAGCTAGGCTTGTTCCGTTGGGTGGGCACCTGACTGCTTTAATAGAGTGTTTGACTGTTCTATCTGATTTCTGTTGACATGACCTACTCCACTCAGAGTTGGACGGGCATGTGCCCGTCCAGGCCCACCCTTGGCTACGCCACTGAACATAACGAGTAACTATTGTAGCGAAAGTGACCGCGAGTAACTGGCTATTGTTACGTGTAAAGTACGCCGGAGTAACGATTGTAACGAATTAAGTAACGCGTTACTTTTGTAACGCGCTATTTGTTGGGCAATTGTAACTAGTTACATATTACTAGTTACAAGGCATGTAACGCGTTATATTACTTCGTTACTTGAAAAGTAATATATTACGTAACGCGTTACCCCCAACTCTGTGTACGTACCTTTAAACTGGCTGGGAAGGTTACCTGCAAGCCCAACTTCTTTAGGATAAGGTGCTATGTGCACTTCCATTATCTCTTGATAAGAACTAAAACGTATATCATGTGTGCACATGATTCTAATAATTTTATGCGAGATTTGTGACTAACACGTGTTTGTCAGCAGGCGTTGTTATGCGACAGACACAAAGACTGACAGAATCGATTGAAATAAAGGCAACAATGTTTTTGTGTTTGCTGTTTGGCCTTAAATCGCTTGAGTACGAATACTGAATGCACACATATCCTTTGTCCTAGTATGCTCATGTTGTGCAGCTTATACGTTACTCGTGGCGATCACGTAGATAACGTGCATGTACTGCACGCAAAATTTTCTTGCAGTTGTGTACAAACATGCAAACTTTTAAAAAAATACGTACTCAAGTAGAACTACAAAAAACACAAGTGTTACCTACTCACGTGTTTAAAGTTTAAATCAAGCTGTATCGTAGTCATGTGCTACTACTCAAGTTCATCTCAATACATCTCTAATTATTCCAATGATCAAGTTCAATGATCAGTTTAAATACTATGGTTGAACATTTTAAAACATTGATAATTATGACTGTGCCTGCAAAAATCAACCATGTGAGTGCAAATAGATATTCATTAATACATTCTGTTCTATAAGGATCATTCTGTAAGCTTTAAAAGATGTCCCATTAAATTCTGCATTTGTAATAAAATTTTGTTTGTTAGTATAAATAGAGCATAAGTTATGTTGAAAAACTAGACGACTAGATGGTTGATTTTCTCAGGCCTGATCACAATATTTATGGAAGAGTGAAGGTATTTATGCATTTTGATGGCTTCTATATTGGATCCTTGATTCAAGCTTAAACGGTGTAAAAATTCAAAATACAATAAACTGAAAAGATATCAGCACTCAATACTGCAACATTAATAGTCAATGAGCCTACTTCTGAAGAATCTTCTGAAGAATTCTGAACAAACTGAAAAGCCTTCTGTGTTCTTTCAGAGTACTTTTACTTTTTGTACCCGTGAATTCTTTGTCACAAAACTAGATTAAAATGCTTAGAAGATGAAAACATTTTCAGTGTTTTAATGAGAAACCTGCAGCTGCAACTGTTTCAAATGAAATGAATACACAGATTGAAGAATATTTGCATCAACTTTAGTTAATTGAGATGTTCAGTTGGCAACAAAAGCAGCTTTTGTACGCTCTTGAGATTCCAAAATCTCAAATGAAAAGATTTTCTCACATGAGAGACAAAACTAGAAGCTTTGTTCAACACCTTGTTGCCTGCTTGAAACCATCTTGGATTTCAAGTTGTAATAAATATGCCAATGTTATTGTGAATGTCTTTAAATTCTTCAGTACTTTCAACACTATGTCTTCTTCCCCCAGCTTATCATTGAGCACCATCCATGATTATGTGAGCCATAGATGTTTTAAACTTGTGACTTGATTTCTTGTAAGGTCATGGTAATCCAGATTATCTACAGTGAAAACAAATTATCAGCAATGATGGAGAAAACTGCTTTTGAAATTTCAGCTTGGTTATGGTCTACTCTTTTGCATTATAGTTCTTGAGATTGCAGACAAAAAGGTTAAGTGTTCATTGCTGGATGGTTCAGTACATGGAATTTCTTTGTACTCAAGTCTTGGACAAATGTTTGAAGAATCGAACATTCATTTGTTAAAGTAAATTCTAACATGTGTTTTATTTTACCAAACCTTTATAACCATGGTAATATATAAATTTGTAGATTCAAAGATCCAAAAAGTGCCAACTTGCTATCTCTGTACATTTCTTAATTTATTTACTTATTACAGTATGCAGGAATACTGTCACAATGTAAGTTGAAGTTTGATTTTCTATTAACAAAATGGACATGTTGGAATTTATAAGAAACAAACCATTCAAACATTCATTAGTTTCAACAAGAGAACCTCAAATGTGGTAAAGATGCATTCATCCCAACAGTATTGTACACTAGATCATGAAATTTGCAAACAAGGAAAAATGTAAGTGATTTTAAGTTACTTAATATGGAGCAAGAAATTTGATGTGGCAAATTTGATGTGGCATTTACAGATCCTAAAACTCTAGTACTGCAGTGCTTACACTCCTACAAACACTATCCTCAGCCATTCTCTGGAATATTGATCAGCCTGAATAATGTTTAACTACATATCTATGTTCAGTGATCCTTATTCTAATTTACATAATGAATTTTCAAATGTTTATATACTACTCAATTTCAAAGAAAAGTACTTTTACTGTACTCATATTCAAATAATGAGTTAATTTCGATATTTATCACAGATTAAGTGATAGTTATACTACTTGAGGTGTTGATAAATGAAAGACATCATGCAAAAGAAAGTAATTTGATGTATATATTAAAAATATATATTGTGTCAAAACCAAATACTAAATGAATGTGACCCAATTTTTGGAAAACCTATCACTTACACACAAGAGACACAAAATAATTCCAAGTTATTTTACTTGCCTACTTATATACATGGTTGGCTAGAATAGCTTATAAATCTGTGAGGATTACATTTAATTGTCAGAATAATTACAGAAATACTTTTGGTTGACTCGCTTGTGAGTTAGAGTTACAGGGCCTCAGAGTTAGATATTCTAATTACTTCACGTATGTGTAGATAGTAGGTTTTCCAAAATCGAGTCACAAATGATATTTAAATACAAATACTCAAGTATTTGACCCAAGTCTGCTGAGAGGTAACTCTTCATATTTTTAAAGAGGCAGTTTTTATAATATACCCTATATATATAGCACATATAAATGTACTGAAACCACCATACAATAAATAGTGCTCCGACCTCCTCTCTTTACCTATAATGCATTATCAATTTGTGCTCTGCACACGTGCTCTTTTACACGTAATGTCATTGCTTGCAAGTGAAGTAAACTACACTCGAGCACACTCCACGTGCGTATGGTACATGAAGAGGATTGAATGCATGCTATAGATTGTGTGCCATACTGTCAGTCATCGTGTCTGTCAAATAAATGCACCTGCTGACAAGCACGTGTTAGTTACAAAATCTCGCATAAACTTATTAGAATCAAGTCCACACATAATATGCGTTTTTGTTCTTAACAAAAGATAATGGAAGGGCACGTAGCACCTGATCTTAAAGAAGTTGGACTTGCAGGAAACATTCCCAGTCAGTTTCAAGGTACGTACGTATGTTACTGGGCGTTTACATGGATTGATACTTTTGTTACCAAAACAATTTGTTCTAAAGGCCATGTGAGAAAAATCACTTAAATGGTCGTGTTGGATTTACGGTGGTTGAAGATACTGGGTTTAAACATCTTATAAATTGCATTTGTACTATACTCAAGTAGACACTACGTGTCGAGTGCACAAATTTATTTAGACTTGTGACAAGTTTTTTAACCCTAGAGACATCATCAATTTCTCAACATGCCATGATATTTTTACTGTTCTCGTAGTACGTGTGTAATTGCGCACACGAGTAAGTTAGAATCGAGCTGTAGATCGTATATATTGGTCTCACCATTTCTTTTTTTTCAAAAAATATTGTTTCGAGTACATTTTAGTTAAATTTCGTCGTATTCTTACAATATGATAATTCTTTCTTGCAATGAACACAAGCCACTGAGTTTTCCATTCTTTTGAAATGCTCCCAGATGTTCCAAAGAGTGAGACATCGAAAACACAACAAAAAGAGTACATCAAAATAAATCTAAATAGCTAGGAGCAATATTCGCATGTGATAATTAAAAAATTTGAAGGTTGTCATTACCATTCAAAGATTTGGCACTTTGAACCATTGTTCTAATGCAATAGAATCATTTATGCACTACTATATTTGTCATGAGACCCTAACCAAGTGCTGTATATTCATACAAACGAAGTGGCTGTATTTTGAGTGTTTTATTGTACGTATAACCTACCAATGTGTGAATAAAACATACGTCTTTTATAGTACTGAATATTGTGCATTTGCACATTCTTTGAATTTTGAAAGTGTCAATGAGCTACAATGGGACCTCCATTATCCGAACAGCTGTGTGTCATACTGGTGCAGCAGTAGCTCTTAAAGAATAATTAGTGTGATATACTGTTCAGTCAACAATTTTACACATTCTGCTAATGGCGGTGTCTAGTTTGTTGTGACCAACTGGTTGATTTTAATACCAGCAATCATTCTCTGGTTTAGCTTGTCAGTGTTAGCATGATGGTAAACAACCTTTGGTTTTATCTTTCTACCTTTTAGACCACCTGGGTGATTCTTGGACATATCTTCAACATGCATTAAATGTGACTTTTCAACTAAATAGACTGAGCGTTTCAATTTTAAAAGTGGGCATCCTGTGCTACGTAGTTGCAGATCTTGAAGCATGTGAAGTGACGAGTACTCCAAGTAACTCAAGTGCTTATAGCTATGCAAGTACTGCATGTATGTGACAGGCATTACAATGGCAAAACGTAAGTAAATGATGAATACTCAAGTTTTGAACAGTAACTTCGCAAGTCAACTTATTTAGATATACATAACGTGCGGTGAAGCCTAACATGCCTAAAATATTAATCTATTAAATCTATTGTCGCATTTATATTGCTCAAATACTAAAATACAAGCTGTATTTGGGCAAATGATATTACTGCATGTATGCATTTGTTATATCTTTTCAAGTGGTCATCTGCATGCATTGTCCTTTTGTTGTGTTGCCACTGTTTTTGCATTTGCCCATGTAATATTTTATTTAAAGCGTAGCATATGATTCTATTTATGAATATTAAGTAAACATCCATAGTGTTTCAATTTTGTGTGAATGCAACTGTAGTTATAGAATGGTAGCTCATTGACACTTTCATCAAAGAAAACCATTCATTTGTGTTTTATTCACACATCAGTAGTGTAAAATACGATAAAACACTTGAAGCACTGCTGCTTTGTTTGTATGAAATATTCAACTCTCGTGACAAATATAGCACTCGGCTTTGCCTCGTACTATATTTATCACTTGACTCTCACCCCAAGCTGTATATTTCATACAAACTGGCGGAGCCTAAAGGAGACATTACCTTTAATGAGAGAATCCAAAAAGGATGTGGGAGGCTGCGAATGTGGCGTTTGATCGGTGCTGCAGGCGTGGGGGGGATGCGGGATGGGCACTGCTGATCGCCACTGCGATGTGATCCCACGGGCCCTCGGCGGCCACTGCAAATATGGTGCTGGGGGACTGTAAGGAAACCACTGCAAATATGGTCTTAAAGAATGCAAGGAATGTGGGCGACTGGAATTTGGTGTTTTCCACACCACAACATCATACTCGAAGATATTCAAGAAATGTGGACAGATTATGCATGCACATGACGCATACATACGCAAAAAGTCGCACGAACCTCTGAAGATGCAGGAAGTTTCTTCATCGCTGTTGTTTGCAAGCACTATGCAGTTCCAGGTAAGTCTCACCCTCCCAAGTCATTTCTATTTCCAAAGCGCTCCTTTGGATTGAAGCCAGAAATGAAAAGAAATGCTGATAGTTCCGTGGGCAAACTAATGGTGTGAGTAATACAGCCGCCTGGCTACACTATGATGATGCTTCATTTTGTTATGTACGTATGAAGACGGAACATAAAGGGATATAAGGCAAGTACTAAACGTGACCCGGTCGTGTCTATGCGGTTAGTTACCGGTACTTGTTGTACATGAAATTTCATTCAGTGATGTTTAACTGATCGTTATAGCTAGCTGAAACTTCATAATTATGTATAGCTGTACACATCATGTTGGTCTTTATAGCATTATCCAACAGCAGATACAGAGGAGCATATATATTACTGTCTATCCATTTATATAGTCATAGAGAATTACAAATCATAAAAAATGTTCTCAGATTCAATCTCAGAGGGTGCAATGTTTCAAAATTTTCTGGGGCCCATGCTATGCATGCTTGTGTGTCCTTTGCACACAATGAGTCTATGTTCCCAATCCACTTACTGGGAATCCCCAGAGCATCTAATTTTTTATGGGCCATGCCCGCAGACCCCCTAAATGGCATGCTTTGTATGCCTGTAGTATACTTAGCATATATTAGTTTGCTTACTGTACCGAGATTTAAAATACCGATTCATAGATGGATACTCATGGCTAGCAATAATTATATACATTAATGAAAATAAAATTTGTTTCAAGGATAAAATTATAAATTATAATCTGGTTTCTCTTAGTCAATATTCCCAGCTCTGCATACATTACACCTTCATGTATATCAACTGTTAAATTATGCTTAGTCAAAAATTACCAACTTCTATTAGCTTCTCCAAATATATTATACCTTCATGTAGCTAAGCTATATATCTTCTGTTAACTCTTTCTACAAAGTTTGCCTGCTAGTGCAAGTGGTCTTTGCAGGTCTTTGCAGTTCTTTATCATTATTTTGTTGATCACTTTGTGAAGGCCGGAGTGTTTTTTGTGATGGAATTTCTTATTCTTGACTTTAGCCTTTGTTGCCTGTGCTGCTGCTCCCCAAGAATGCCATTACTAAGATAAATCCATATCCGTTAAAAAGTTCAATGTACTTACGTAAATTTAAATGATTCACCAACACATTAGTAATTGTTGGATTCTCTTGTTTTAGCCTCTCAACACTCATCAAATTTGCAATGTCCATGCCTTCATGGTACTTTACTAAAGTAGTAAAATAATTCTAATTAACTACGTAGCTATGTACGTATGACAACAGTGCTGCTAGTTACGATATGCCTTTACCAGCAATATCACTTACTGGGGAGCCAGATACCACTGTGTGAGACTCAAGCCAAACACCTTGTAGAGTTGGCTATTAGAAGAGGGGAGGAAACCATTTGGCAGTCTCATGCTGGTGAGTGCTAGTGCTACTGGTATTCTGTATATAATTAAAGAGATACTGGAAATATATATAAATTAAAGAGATACTGGATTGTATTTATTTACCTTACTATCCATCCATTGTCGATGCACTGAAGTTGGTGAAGAGACCAGGGCTATATATACTTTACCAGCAATATCACTTAATGGGGGGAACCAGATACCACTGTGTGAGGCTCAAGCCAAATTCACACAACATGGCAAGTTGCACTTTCCACTACAATTAGCTAATTACCTAATGATCATAACAAGCAATAAACCAAGAGTCCAAGTGGAAATATGCTAGCTGTAACAGTTCATCAGTCTGTTTCTATACTGTGGCTTGTTTCTGTGACTCAATGGCATCTAACAAATGGCCAGCTGGAAATTGCTAGTCCTAACCATAAACTATGCCGACTAGGGATCAGCGGATGTTACTGAATGACTCCGGGGGGAGTATGGTCACAAGGCTGAAACTTAAAGGAATTGATGGAAGGGAATTGATGGAAGGGCACCAGTGAGTGGAGCCTGTGGTTTAATTTGACCAGGTCCAGACAGGTGCTTCTCTCGCTGCTTCTCTTCATAAATTTCTCAAGGTCTTCAAGCTTCTTCAAAATCTTCTGCAATCCATTATATCTATTAAGCAGCTTCTGCGTGAGCAACTACTATGAAATCTACATTTTTCTTACCATGCGGTTTTCACGTGATGAGAAATAATTTGCGTGATGTTGACTGACTAGTATAGTTCCGTAATTTACTCAGTATCATGTTTCTAATAATCGACCGATTTGTCAGACAGTTTGTGAACGATTTGTTCCTACTAATAGTACACAGATTGTTAGTTAGGTAATTTGTTCAACAATGTATTGTAAACATATTCGCAAATAACTTGGCAACTAAGCTTCATATTGTTATGAAACTTTGCACATGAGTTCTTTATATCATTACAAAACATAATAGCTAAAAGCGAAGTTTTATTTTTGTGTGTAACTGGCAGGTTTTCACAAAGCCGGTCACGTATTGTGCCTCTATCTTATAATCCATAACCTGAGGCGCTTATTTATGTAGCGCTAATTCCAGAGAAAATAAGGTGTGTAGGCTCGTTGGAATTACGCCCCATATTTCCTTCATTATTCAGTTTAAACAGTGTGGTAGGCATTAATTAATTTAAAGATAAAATTATAATTGGATAAAATCAGCAATAATTAATCATACATTTCCAGTTTCATTAGTCTTGTCCACATCATTTAAGTGTATGTGTATTTCTTTTGCTTCGAATAAATTTTCATAGAAATTTGTGTGCAGTTTGGCCACACTTTGGAGCAAAGAGTTTAGTTTGTAATCATTCATTCTAGCGATTACATGCTTTGAATGTTCCAAATTATTCCCTTCAGCATAAGCCTTAATTGCCAGGTCAGACGCCTCACATAGATTGCCTAAGTTGAAATGATAATAGGTTTTTCTTGTATACTCTTTGCTCCTTGTTTTATATCGGTTTCCTTTCGCCATTTGACATTTAACTACAGTAGCTAATAAAGTAATCCTAATTAGCTAGCTAGCTATTTATATATTTATTTATTATCAATTTAACTGTGAAGGAAGGGTACTGAACATAAAAGGCAAGGCCTGTAGCTACTAGATACCCTAACACAAAACAACTAGCTAATTACAAAACCAAGACAAAAACTAACATACAAGCACAAGACACAACAAATAACCAACTAACTAAAAACAAATAGCTAAACATTAAATAAAAATTTGGATAGAGAAAAGTGTTTCATGTATTTCAGCCACTAATTTTGTTTGTTTTAATTACCTATTCTAAATTCCAAAGTGCCTTCATTTGCAATGATATGATTTGAAAAGGTCAATTGAATTCTCAGAAATTTCAATCGGAATATTCTTGTCTTCAGCTTCTTCTTGTAATTAATTTCTACACAATGAGGGACAACAAAGGTGATGCACGCTCAAAAATCTTGTTCGTTCTGTATCGCTTGTTTTAGTAGCTGCGTGTTCATAATTGAGTTGAGATTCATTCTAAAAGGTTAGGATTGAGAAATTCTTGTAGAGATTAACAAGCACTACTCTATGAACCTCTAGTGTTACGCAATTTCATTCGCTGCTTATTATGTCATTGCTTGTTGCACTTAAACGGCTTCCCAAATTGTGAATTTTGACTGGTTACTTTGCTGTGCAATTACTGACAGTTGCTATGCCATAGGCCATTAAAACTGTGCAATTAGAGAATATTTGTACAGCTACTAACGGCACAATTTGTACAGGCTATGCAATTAATTATTTAAGAGAGTATTATTTTTATAATGTGTCAATCGCCGAGGACTATTAAAATTACAATTGTCTTGAAAAAACGGTTCTAAAGTATCGTGGTGTTCATGTTCACACTTTGTCAAATGTTTGACTATATTAACGCATTGCATATTCCACAATCGATACAACTGGGAGAAATTGACATTTGAACAATTGGCATCTGTCAAGCTGAAACAGCCTTCATCTTTAGTTGTAACTGTACAATAAATAAGGGAGACTCCAAAATAATAGAAGTAGACCTAAAAACAACAAAGCGTTACAACATAACAACGATGTTTGTACATACCTCTATAGGGTTTGATGTTGTTGGAGCAGCAGTACTGCAGATAAGAAATTAACATCACTTGAAACACACAACGATTTATTTCTTTTGGTACCTGCCCTACATGCAGGAACCCTCAGGAATGACACAACAAATTATTGCGTCATTCCTCCAGGTTGTTTATCCAATGAAACTTGTTACATGTTACATGTCTAATTATAAAACATGTGAGCATGCAAGTCAACTAAACACATGTACATGTCAAAACAGTGTTTTCTATGACTGAAACTTTGTATTTAAATCTCAATGTGTGCATTAATTAGAATACATGGAACCACATGGCATGGACATACACTTACAATTTTCTTTTCTTATTTGGTGGACCGGTGTCACTAGCCTGGGTTGTACTGGCCTCGGTTGAGCATACTAAACTTAAATTACACGATCACATACCCCCAGCTGTTCCATATGTACTGTGGACAAACACGACAAGAAAACACTGTGACGAACAAGACAAGAAAACACGACCACTGTCAATTCATTCAAAGATACTTCGTGACTCGACCACCACCGCCTGTACTCGAAAACATTAGAGTCACACCATCATACATTGCCAGACATCTATCGTTTTCACTATCGGACATTTGGATTTAGTTACTCATATATTCTGTATCCATTCCAACATGTCAAAAAGACCTATGGTGTTATATTCCAAAGTTTCATTTTATCGTAGCAATGGTTAGTTTCTCTCTGACATGTTGGAAATTATTCTTTTCACTAATGGACATTGGGATTAGTTGATATTCGTATATTCTGCATCCATTCCAACATGTTGGAGTTGACCTATAGTGTTAAACTTCATGCAAATTTAACACTATAGGTCAACTTGTAAATTTGTAAATTTTGTTACCCATGTTACCTCTTTTACCCATGTTACCTTTGTTACTTTTGTTACTGGTGCTATCATTTGTGCATTACAACATTATAAACTTGAAACATGAAGCAACGCATTTGTTTGCCTTCTTCTATTAAAACTGGTGGAAGGATGGTAAAGTTTGTTTAAATCTCAAGTTCTGAACAGCATGCTCCCGTACACACTAGTACAACTTCAAGCATGTCCTCGGAGTCTTCACTGTTATATAAAATGAAATAAACTTTGTAATATGTAGTGATATGATAGTTTGCATGGCTACTCTCTAGCGTAAGTGGTCAATTATCGGACGCATTTTGACTAACTGTTGTAACTCTCGAGAAGTATCCGTCGTACTGACTTCCGGTTTTCACCAATCGATAGCCCACTCTTTGCTCTCTTTGGAAACCAATATTCATCTTTGTGATGTAATTAGATTTTCCGTGACATGCAAAAGTGCACAGGGTGTCGGCAATGAATTATCGGATACGCGTATGAATTATTGGATGCTGTACTTTTTCTAAGATGAATTATCGGACAGCCATGAAACTTTGTGGCATAGTTCCTTATAGGCTAGATGGATCCTTTAGATATTTTTGCAGAATGTAAGGGATATTATGCCAAGTAAGCCCTGTAAGTTTGGTGCTATTATCTTTCTCTGTCATTGTGTTATAACGATACGGGTATTTATACTTGGCTGTATTTTAGAAAATCAGCCAAACTGGTGAAAGTAGCAGCCGTAGGATGTCTTTAAAATGCTTTGTTATTGATTTGATCTGCATAAGAAGTGTTAATTCCCATTCTTTCATTGTTAGTTTAATCCGTATACTATGTTTCTCGTAATCCTGTCGCTTACGTTATGCATGTTTCAATACAAGAGGCCTTGTCCGATAATTCATACCGTCCGATAATTGACCACTTACGCTACCTACTCAATACAGCTAAGCTAAGCCTAACCTGTCACTATTAGCTACTATTGTCTGATGTGTGTAAACAAATTTCTTTACCAGCAGTAGAACTACAAGGGATTTCTGAATATAAATATCTTACTGATTTCCTCTGTCTACTAGCGGTATCAAACAAAGTTAACTGTCTTTTTACTCCTTTGCTGTCCATTGAAAAACCGCATGTATTATTGTAATTGTAAATCCAATAATTAAATCCGAAATAGCATTTACTCTAATTAACGCTCATTTGTGAATTAATTCACACCTGCTGTGTTAAAGTTAGACTGCTACTACAATTCGAAGGCACAGACTATATGTATGTATATTATATAGTACAGTGAGTTTAGGACTATTATTATTATATGCAACTTTTGTTAGAAAGTGGAGGGGCTTAGCCCCTTACTTTTAAAAGTGGGGGGACTATAGCCCCCCTAGCCCCCCCTATTGCTACGGCTATGCCCTTGTTACCCATGTTCCTCTGTTACCTCTGCACCTTTGTTACATTTCTTACCCTTTATCCATGATACTTATGTTATCTCTGTTGCCTTTGCCCATGTTACCTGTGTTACCTGTGTTACTTCTATTACACTTGTTACTGAAGCTAACAAGGGTAACAGAGGTAACATGGGTAACCAAGGTAACATGGGTATTGAACGCTGTTAGGCTGGTCCTGCTTGCTGCTAGGCTGGTGTTGCACCAAAGGCCAGCACAATGGCAAATTAGCATGCATCTTGTAGAAGCCTTTACCACTTCTGTATTGCGATCGGCATTCCTAAAAATCGCAAGTATGAATTTTTAACATAGCTACTACCAAGAGTTCATAATATAGAAAAGGAAGAGAGTGTCTAAACTTAGTAAAAGCCCTGAACAAACACACTGTGTCAAGTAACACCTCAGGATTCTCTCAGAACAAAAGGCTTGACCTTTAATTGTAGTAAGGGCTATATCATGGTAACTTACCTTTTCAAACCTTTCCAACACCTTTCGTTCCAGCTGGTATACAACATATATACACTTAACTACACACACACACACACACACACACACACACACACACACACACACACACACACACACACACACACACACACACACACACACACACACACACACACACACACACACACACACACACACACACACACACACACACACACACACACACACACACACACACACACACACACACACACACACACACACACACACACACACACACACACACACACACACACACACACACACACACACACACACACACACACACACACACACACACACACACACACACACACACACACACACACACACACACACACACACACACACACACACACACACACACACACACACACACACACACACACACACACACACACACACACACACACACACACACACACACACACACACACACACACACACACACACACACACACACACACACACACACACACACACACACACACACACACACACACACACACACACACACACACACACACACACACACACACACACACACACACACACACACACACACACACACACACACACACACACATTTGAAACTTACTTCTTCTATTCTTTCCAAAATTTGATCCATCTGACCCTAAAAATTAAAAAATTAGTGCTAGGCAGCTAGTGAGTACACGTAACAAATGTTAACTGAACTCATTACATGACAATTCAATCTCAAAAAGCCTCAATGCAATTTTTTGACACCTTGTCAGTAACATTTGTTACGCATACTCACTGCTATATGAATTGTTTTCATAGTTAACTATTACATTAACAATCCATAAAGTAAACGAACCTTCTCTGTCGACGCCATTTGAATTTTCCTCCTTTTTCTGACGTCGCGTGACCCTTTGCGTTACACTAAATTCAAATAATGCCACATAATTCGTATAATTAGAAATTTGTTTTGTTTTCGTACTATTTCTCAAGCTATTTCTAGACCGATTGCGAGGAGGCCAGAGAAGAGCTCCTCCCCTACTAGCTGCTTGTGTCTGGCCTTCCAGCTCTCTTCAGTGAGTGGAGCTATTGTGTGAAGATGTACCTTGTTTTAACGACCACCTCTCTATATGGAACTTTACATGAATTGGGAAGATCATTTGGAGAACCATTATTCATTAGGGTGTTTTATGTCACACACATATATACAGTGCTATGTCATGTGTTTGTACTTGAACAGCTTGAATAAAATTTATTATGCTATTGAACTATGGTCAATGTGATCTATGTTTAACTCTCTAGCTGATCAGGGGTGTGTCATTACTTATCAAGTGTTTGTTACCTCTGTTACCTTCGTCACTGTTACTTTTGTTACCCATGATACCTTTGTTACTCAAGTTACCTATGTTATCGTTGCTACATATGTTATCTCACTTACCACTGTTACCCTGGTTACCTTCGTTACCCATGTTGTCTCTGATACCCATGTTACCTCTGTTACCTTCGTCAGATACTTGTTACCTATGTTACTCATGTTACCTCTTTTCGTCTGTTATTTTTATTATTTTCTTTTCCCATTCTTTTTATTTTCTTAATTTTGTGGCCCACAGGTGTGTTTGCTGTAATAGACAATTTAGCACTCTATTTACTTCTTTCTGACAACATATTCCAGATATTAGTTATACCGTAACTCTAGATATGGTCAACAGCAGATATGAATACACATACTATCAGGCCTATCATTGGCATCAATATTATCAGTCAATGATACCAGTGATACTAGTGCTACAGTACCAGTGATATCAATGATAACCCAGTGGAGGATCAAGACATTTGAAAAGGGGGTTCCACCATGATGCCGGGTTATTGGCTGCATGGTTATGAATGGCTAGCTAGCCTGCCACTCTGACAATTTAATATAAAAGCTTCAATTTTGAGAGTAGATCAATATAAGATACACTTTTTAACTTGTTCCTTTTCAACATGTTTGAAATTATTTCTGGAATGCTTCCAACATGTCGGAAAGGAACTAAACTGCTAAATTCCGCCACTGTAACCGTGATAACAGAGTTAATTTTATTTGAGTACTGTATGTGTACCTATTGTATCTTTCTCTGTCCCTCTCATTTTTCCAGGTAAGTAACAGTAACCAGAGTAACAGAGGTAACATAAGTAACAGAGGTATCATGGGTAATGATGGATACAAGGGTAATGAGTGTAACAAGGGTAACAGAGGTAACATGTCGCAATGATAACAGAGGTAACTTGTGTAATAAAGATAACATGACAAACAAAAGTAACATGAGTGACAAAGTTAACAAGGGTAACAGAGGTAACAGAGATTACATATGTAGCAACGATAACAGAGGTATTTTGAGTAACAAAGGTGACAGGGGTAACAAAAGTAACATGAGTGAAAAAGGTAACTGGGGTAAAAGAGTTAAAATGGGTAACAGAGGTAACATGAGTGCCAGAGGTAGCATCAGTAACAGAATTGACATGAGTAATGGAGGTAACATATGTAACAAGGGTAACAGAGGTAACATGTGTAGGAGAGGTAACATGGGTAATGAAAATAACAAGAGTAACAATGGTAACAGAAGTAACCTTTGTTACCCATGTTACCTCTATTTAACCTTGTTACCTTTGTTACGTATGTTACTCTGTTAACCATGGTACCTCCGTTACTCACGTTACCTTTATTAAGTTTGTTAACCATGTTACCTCTGTTTACCTTATTACTTTTATTTCCTGTGGTACCTTTTTACCCATGTTACCTTTTTTACCATTGTTACCCTTGTTACCTTCGTTAGTCTTGTTTCCTTTTTTACACATACACATGTTACCACAGTTATCTCTGTTACCCTTGTTACTTTTGTTATCCATGTTACCATTGTTACAATTTATTACCCACTATGGTTACCAATAGTTAGGCGTTAGCCATTGTTACCAATTGATATTTACTATTCCATGGACAACTAGAAGAAGGGGTAGCAGATAAAAAATGGTAACAAGAACTAGCTATGTATTATAGCCATGCACATGATTTTGTAAAATTTTATTAAATTACATTGACTTATTAGCTAGCTAATAGTTATAATAGTTAGCTGAGTAGTAGCTATAGTGCAGAATTGTAGCAATTATTTGTTTACAAAGCATTGATGTGTTGTTTATGAATGGCTGTAAAACCACCTTCTTCTAAGTCATAATTGTAGTCAGGATGTTTAGCAGTTTGATTGAGAGTGGATATCATGAAGGGTAACCTGAGTAACATAGGTAACAAGTATGAAGGTAACAAGGGTAACAGAGGTAACATAGGTAACAAAGGGAACAAAGGTAACATGAGTACATGGGTAACAAAGGTAACAATGGTATACCTATCAATTGCAAGTTGTCCGGTCCACTAACTACTGGCCAGCACAGCGTCCTGTTGGCATGGCACCTTTTCGAATGTTCGAAATATCCTTTGCCACTCTTAAAATCGTAATTACAAGTCTAAATTACAAGTATCAATTTTTAAACAATATTTACATAGCTACCACTTTCAACTCACTGTCACATTAATATGCCCTTGAAATTGGCCCTTTTGCTGTAATATCGCATGAGCAAAGTTTTGCTGCATTCTTTACATTGACCGCCACTAACGGTCACCATGGATAATACTTTCTATCTATTATGTAATGAGAACATCTTTAATGGTAGTAATAGACTATATCAAGGAAATTTACCTGGTCCAATCTTTTCATAACATTCCTTTCCAGCTGGATAAGCAACATATATACACTTAATTACATACACAATCATTTGAGACTTACATCATCAAGCCTTTGTAAAATCTTATTCATCTGAAATACAAAATTTAGGCAGTCATCTTAAAAAACCAAATCACCAGGCAGCTAGTAAGTACACGTAAATGTTAACTGTCAAAATGTTGACAAAAAATGACTCAAAAGCCTCGGTACCATTTTTTAATACCTTGTCAGATAACATTTGTGACCGAATTTGTGAAAATGTACCTTATTGATACACACAAAATGGCCATTTTGAAACTTTATAAATTTTTACTCTTTGCACCTTCATATCTCAAATGTTTCATGATTAAAGATACATCATTTGGCTACATTTTGAGACAAAGAGAAACTTCATCAGTGCTTGGAGTCAGTTTGCAGTTTCTTCGCTAGAATGTAAAATGTGTGAAGAAGGTACCTTATCACAAACCCGGTAACATTTGTTACACGTACTCACAGCTGCATAAATGTATTTTATAGTAAACTATCGATAAGGTAAGCGTACCATTTCCCATTCGTTATTTGCCTTCGTCGCCATCTCACCGTTGGACGCCATATATTTAAATCACGTAACGTCACGTTTTTCATTACTCTAATATTTTCAAGTATTAGCGCCTATGAAAGGAAACTATTCCGATGCAAGTGAAGAGCAGCATGGTAAGGCAACTATAAATTGTTATATCATGTTATCTTACTCATGTTACCTCTTTTACCCATGTTGCCGCCATTACCTCTGTGACCCTTGTTACCTTTGTCTCTGTTACCCATGTTACCTCTGTGTTACCTAGGTTTTCTTTGTTACCCATGTTAACTCAGTTACCCTTGTTACCCAGGTTACCTCTGTTTCTTTGGTTACCCTTGTTATTTTCGTTGCCCTTGTTACCTCTTTTACACATATTATATCTGTTACCATGGTTACCTTCGTTATTTATGTTACCTTCGTTACTCATGTTAATTCTGTTAGCTTTGCTATCAATGGTACCTCTGGTACTCATGTTACCTCTGGTAACAGAGGTAACATGAGTAACGAATGTAACAGAGGTAACATATGTATTAATGAGGTAACTTGAGTAACAATGGTAACATGGAAAACAAATGTAACGAGTGACGAAGGTAACAGAAGTAATGGGTAACAAAAGTAACATGACTGACAAAGGTAACAAGGGTAACAGAGGTAAAAAGGTAACATAGGTAACATGAGTACCAGAGTTTAAAAATTGACGGTATCAAACAGATTGTGGTATAATTGTATAATTGATATACAGTAGAACTTCTCTTAAAGGACTCTCCGAATACAGGACACAATGCAATTAAACTCCATAATAAAGGACAGAAACAAAAGTAACATGTGTGACAAAGGTAAGAAAAGTAACAGAGGTAACGTGTGTAACAAAGATAACATGGGAAAAAGGTAACAGAGGTAACATGAGTAGCAGAAGTAGCATCAATAACAAAGGTAACAGAATTAACAGGAGTAATGGAGGTAACATAAATAACGAAAGTAACAAGGGTAACAGATGAATCATGTGTAAAAGGTAACAAGGGCAACGAAAATAACAAGGGTAACCAAAGAAACAGGTTACAAAGGTAACTTAGCTAACATGGATAACAAAGATAACCAAGGTAACACAGAAGTAACATGGGTAACAGAGGTAAAATATGTAACTAAGGTAACAGAGGTAACATGGAGGTAACATGAGTAACGGAGGTATTAAGGGTGATAGATGTAGCATGGGTAACAGAGATAACATGGGTAATGAATGTAACAAGGGTAACAGAGGTATCATATGTATCAACAGTATCATTTGTTTTCCATGTTACCATTGTTACTCAAGTTATCGTTAACACGTATGTTACCTGTGTGTTACCCTTGTTACATTTGTGTTACCTCTTTTACCCATGTTGCCTCTGTTATGTCTGTGACCCTTGTCACCTTTGTCTCTGTTACCCATGTTACCTCTGTGTTACCTCGGTTATCTTTGTTACCCATGTTAACTCAGTTACCCTTGTTTACCCTTGTTACCCAGGTTACCTCTGTTTCTTTGGTTACACTTGTTATTTTTGCCCTTGTTACCCATTTCACAAATGTTACATCTGTTACCCTTGTCACTTTTGTTATTTATATTACCTCCATTACTAATTTTACCTCTTTTACACATGCTGCCTCTGTTACCTCTGTGACCCTTATTACTTTTGTCTCTGTTACCCATGTTACCCCTGTGTTACCTCGGTCATCTTTGTTACTCATGTTAGCTCAGTTACACTTGTTACCCATGTTACCTCTGTTTGTTTGGTTACCCTTGTTATTTTTGTTGCCCTTGTTACCTCTTTTACACGTTACATCTGTTACCCTTGTTACTTTATGTTACCTCCGTTACCTTTGTTATCAATGCTACCTCTGGTACTCATGTTACCTCTGTTACCTTCGTTATCCATGTTACCTGTATTATCTTCGTCACTCATGTTACTTTTGTTTTCCATGTTACCATTGTTACTCAAGTATTGTTGATACATATTTTACCTCTGTTACCCTTGTTACATTTACCAATGCTACAACTTTCACCCTTATTACCTACGTTACTTTTGTTACCTCTTTTACCTATGTTGCCTCTGTTACCTCTGTGACCCTTGTTACCTTTGTCTCTATTACCCATGTTACCTCTGTACCTTGTTACTTTTGTTACCCATCTTTCCTCCGTTAGTCATGTTACGTCTATTACCCTTGTTACTTTTGTTACCCACATTACCTCTTTTACACTTGTTACCTATGTTTCTCATGTTACCTCTTTTCGTCTGTTACTTTTATTATTTTCTTTACCCACTCATGTTACTTATTACCTTCGGTACCCATGTGGACACACATAAGTAACATGGATAACAAGGCTAACTGAGATAACAGATGTAATATGGGTAATGAAAGTAACAAGGGTAACAAAGGTAAGATGGGTAATGAAAGTAACAAGAGTAACAGAGGTAACATGGGTATCAAATATAACAGAGGTAACATAACTAACAAAGGTAACATGGGTAAAAGATGTAACATGGTTAGCAAAAGTTACAAGGGTAACAAAGGTAACAAGGTTAAGAGAGGTAACAGAGTAACATAGGTAACAAGGGAAACAGTAATAATGCTCCCTGCCATCTCAATAAGTACCTCATTCATAATTTAGGAAACCCCCTTTTAAAATTCCTAGATCCGCCCCTGACTAATACTCTGCATGGAGGTATGTTGGCACAGCGCTACCTTAGTAATAGATACTAGGCAACAGTTACACATTGTAACGCAGTGTCCAGTCTAATTATAGTATCCTCCATATAGGGACACATGCAGAAAATTCTGTTGCAAGTTCAGCAGTAGTAGATTGGGTATGCATTTGTTGTAGTGCTCGCGTAGTGGTTGTCGTGTTTTCCTGTACTGCTGTCATCGTGTTTTGGTGTACTGCCGTGGTAATGTTTTCGTGTTCTGCCGCATGTGGTCATGAGTGACAGGAGTTATCCTACAGAACATATATGTAATTAAAGTAGTACAGTAGTGTAGTTGTGCGAAATATGTGTCACGTCGTTTAGCAGTCAAGCCAGAGCAGTGGTGATCTATATCAAGCAACAAAGAGACTAAAGTAAGAGGTTGGCAATGCCAAATCTGTTTGTGGTTTGCTGTATTCTAATTGGTGCAAACATTGATTGTTTTCCTGTACCTTTACTTTGTGCATCCATGGATTGTCATAGTATCCATGGATACCAGGGATACTCTGACAGAGGTTACCCCTCTTGGCTCTACTATGTACATCAGTTATTCTTGTTACTCATGAGTAGTGGAGTTAACATAAATAACGAAAGTAACCAGGGTAGCAGATGTAACATATGAACAAGGTCAACGAAAATAACAAGGGTAACCAAATAAACAGAGGTAACCTGGGTAACAAGGGTAACTGAGTTAACATGGGAAACAAAGATAACCGAGGTAACACAGAGGTAACGTGGGTAACAGAGACAAAGTTAACAAGGGTCACAGAGGTAACAGAGGCAACATGGGTAAAAGAGATAACATGAGTAACGGAGGTGATAGATGTAGCATGGGTAACAAATGTAACAAGGGTAACAGAGGTAACATATGTATCAACGAAACTTGAGTAACAATGGTAAGATGGGAAACAAAAGTAACATGAGTGAAGAAGGTAACAAGAGTAATGGGTAACAGAGATAACATGAGTAACGAAGGTAACAAGGGTAACAGAACATTGGTAACAGAGATAACGTGGGTAACGAAGGTAACAAGGGTAGGAGAGGTAAGAGAAACATATGTAGCAACGATAATAGAGGTAACTTGAGTAACAAAACATGAGTGAAGAAGGTAACTGGGGTAAAGAGTTAAAATGGGTAACAAAGGTAACAGAGGTAACATGAGTATCAGAGGTAGCATCGATAACAAAGGTAACAGAATTGATATGAGTAACAGAGGTAACATAAGTAACGAGGGTAATAGAGGTAATATGTGTAGGAGAGGTAACATGGGTAACGAAAATAACAAGAGTAACAATGGTAACAGAAGTAACATTTCCTCTGTTACCCTTGTTACCTTCATTACATATATTACCTCTGTTTTTCTGTTACCCTTGTTACCTTTGTCAGTCATGTTACCTTTGTTACCCATGTTACCTCTGTTACTTATGTTACCTCTGTTACACTTGTTACCCATCTCATCTCTGTTTAACCTTGTTACCTTTTTACCCATGTTACTCAGTTAATCATGGTACCTCCGTTACTCACGTTACCTTTATTAAGTTTGTTCTCTGTTACCCTTGTTACTTTTGTTACCCATGTTACCATTGTTACCAATTATTACCCAATATGGTTACCAATAGTTAGGTGTTAGCCATTGTTACCAATTGATATTTACTATTCCATGAACAACTAGAAGAAGGGGTAGCAGATAAAAAATGGTAACAAGGGGTAACAGGTAACAATTGGTGGCAGTTAACAAATGATAACATTAGGTAGCAATTGGTAACAACCAGCAACAGGTAACAATTGTTTAGTGATACCCATGTGGCTCAATAAACCAGCTAACAATTACTATAAAGCGCTTTCACTTACTAAAACTTTCTTTAATAACAATGATGATTATTTAATGTAGAATTACACATCAATACCATCTTTTCAGAAAAATTTATTACACGTAGAAATTCATGAAAGAACTGTATATCCCAGTAAACAAATGTCTGGTGGGCGTTGCAGTTTTAGAATAAGCGCATTGAGTAATTAATGGCGTTGCAATGCCTATGTTATGTTTAGCTTCGTACTTCACCCATTGGAAGTACATACTTCACGCAATGGCTGGTAATGAAATTGTCGAGAATCACATGTATGCCACAGATAGTGCACTCGTGAGAAACTTGCAAGTTCCTTTACAAATTTCTTGAGAGACTGTACTAGGACACGCGTGCAAATGTCAAGTTTAAATCGAGCTGTGCCATAGACTTTTATTGTCTTGTGGGACAAATTCACCTGTCCCAAGTGTGTGATAAAGAACAGTAAGGTTTGCTCTGAGGCACTTCCCCTATCCCTTTCCCCACCAGCATGATAATGTCATAGCTCCCCATGTGCACCGACTTCCTTTCCAAGTTCTCTTCCTGCATCTCCCAACCCTGTATAAATACACCGGCTGACTACACAATAGTAACAACTAAAGCATGGTCAATTTTGCTTATATCCATCAAAAACAAGAAAATTTGGCATGACAAGTGTCAAGATTTTTCTTAAATTGGTGCTTCTCCCTACTATAGAACAAAAAAATTAGCTAATCGCATTTTTTGAGATGAGACCTATACAAATGTTACTTATTGCATGAAACTTAAGATTGTTACTGGCATTACAATGTGATCTTTAGCTGGCCTCCCACAAAACATGATTTTTGCATTCAAACTTACACGTCTAGCTCCTGTTATGTGTGGCTTCCTTTATAGGTGATAGGTTCCAGCTACCCTGGAATGAAACATGGATACCTGTGGGCATCATGTTAAAAGAAATTGCTAAGTATTGCTGTGTGAGGTATAAGACTAGTTAAAAAGAGATTACTATGACAATATGAATGTTGTTCTGACCTTTAAGAAGGGTTGAGGAATAATGTAGCAAACTGATTCCATTCCATTCTGCAAAGAATGTGTGAAATAAGCTTAAATCTGAGTGAAATTCACTGTTAAGATGAGTGAAGTATTCTAACTCCTATACTTTAGCTGTGGATTTCACTGTTAAGATGAGTGAAGTATTCTAACTCCTATACTTTAGCTGTGGTGTCATACGTCATGCTGGCAAAGGACCACCCACATCATACCACCTTGGCAACATGCTGCAAAACCCCTCCTAGAGAAAGGATTTCCTGTTTACTAGCTTTTTTCTTGTTTAGCTATGTAACAAGGATTTCCTGAATTCTAGCTATAGTTTATCATCATCTGGTAAGTGCACCTCCATGCATTTTGAATCCAAGATGATAACTAAGAATTATGAGGCAAGTTGCAGGACCTTCGACCTTTTCCAGTGCCAGTGGGACACTTAATCTGTGATAACGATGCTTTAGAGTGCTCAGATTGTGGTCACAAGATGATGGACCACATTATAATTGCAATAGCCAGTTGTCTGGGTATACAGTACAGCTCAATTCTAGCTTTAAACGAGTGAGTAACACAAGTGTATTTTGTAACTCTACTCGAGTATTTTTTTTAAAACTTGCGTGTTTGTACTCAACTGCACGAGAATTTTGCGTGCAGTACACGCACGTTATCTTCGAAGTTATACTTGCAAGTAACCTTCCAGGCCAGTTTCAAGGTACATACGTATGCTGCTGAGCGTTTACGTGCGTAGTACTATACTTGAGTAGAAGCCACGTGTCGAGTGCACAAGCTTATTTAGACTCACTATGAGTTTTTAAACTCTCCGCAAGCAGTCGGGACGTCATCGATTTCCCATGCACTCGCAAGACGCCATGATGTTTTCGCTGTTCATGTAGTGCGTGTGCAATTGTGTATGCGAGTTTTATTAAAGTTAGAATTGAGCTGTACTGCATTTGTCAAAAATCTCATGCATTCCATTAGTATGGTTAAATATATAATTATTCACATTATTTTATACAAAAAGTGCTTAACACCTCCCACACAAAAACAATAAATGAGTTAAAGCACTGTTGACTCATGATGTATGGAAAAATACAGCACTTGGGGTTGGGTCTCGTGGTAAATACACCTCTCAGCTATGCCCTGTGCTGTATTTACCACTCACCCCCACCCCTCGTATCACTCACAGCAGTGCTGTAACATAACCACGCAATTAATATAGTATATACTTAAGTATGCTTAAAACATACTTATGTAATTTATGGGAGGACTATAGCTACCCAATGATGCATAAAAATATCAGACTAGGCTGTGGTGGGTGGAGCTTACAAGTTTTTGATATTGTAAATTTAGAAATGACACTTAATGAAAGAATCAGCATGTTATTATAGCATAACTTCAAGGTTTTTGTATTTCCTAAGATCTCCAAAGGTAGCCAGATAGCTGGAAGGAGTGCTTCAGCCCCATCCTATATATCTAGTCTCACTTAGCCAGACTGCTTTTATCACTTTGGTTCTACGAATCCCCAAATTGAACGGCTTTAAATTACATGTATATAGCTATAGGGAAGTTTTGATATGTAATTCAAAGCCATTTATTAATGTTCAATTCAGCTTATATAATCCTAAAAATCTGGGGATCCGCACAACCAAAATACTATAACAGTTACACCACAGACTCTTTTCCCCGCGGCCCAAATGCAAAAGGTAGCTAAAAGTCGAATCTGCATATATGGCTACGAGAGACGATACTATATCCGCCCCTGCAATTAGCTATAGCTATACACAAATTATTTAATTTAAGATGTAGCTATACCATTATTAGCCAGACGATTCAAGTGAATACTGAAAATAATACCCGGGATCAGTATGACAGAGTCAGATGAGACACAATTTCCCAATAAATAGTGGCTCGGATACGTATATAACTGGCACTAATGCATATATAGCTAGTTATATGCTCAGTATCTAGTATATCTTACCGTGCAGATTGTAGGAACGGTAGCAACGTGCAGCTAATCGGTGAACTCTGACCCTATATGAAAATCATAATTGCATCAGTGCCACCCGGGCGGCAAGTTAAGTAGCTATATATCCTGCATGAAACCAGAACTACATGTGACCTACCCAAACAAGCAGAACTGCATGGTTAATTACTTGATTATACTATACGTACACAGCTTAATGGGTATATGATTAACGAAGCACACTTGAAAGCACCTAGCAGCTTGACTCATTGGCTCCTGCCCTCAGGTGCTCTTGCTACGATGCATCAACTGGGCCACCCGCCTAGTTTTACCAAAGGTTTGACCTTTCAGTTTAATATACTCCATCCCACAGTTTATTAACTATTGAACTAACTTTCCTCATAAAAGATAGTGCCACAGGCTATCGATATAGTCTACCAAGCATAGCTAAGCATAAGTAGTACTATACAGTTACTAGCTATAGACTATACATGCAGTATACCTGTATTATGGAAGGCAAAAACACTTGACCGCCGAAGAAAGCAAAAAGCAACAAAATCTGCATTATAGAAACCAAAATGATTGAAAAGGATACTCACGCATGCGCATAGGTCAATAGCTATAGCAACCAGACTTGCGTCAAAGACTCAATTAATATCACATGCGCGCAGAAATGATATAAGGCGCTTATAAATTATTGGTTATAAGCGGTCTTTAATTCATAAGAGAAATAGTCTCGTGAACCAGCCCCTTTTTAAACCAGGCGCGCGCCTGGTTTCTTGAAATCGTTTTCGTGAAAACGTCAGTATGCGTGTGTGTGTGTGTGTGTGTGTGTCCGCCTCCCGCCCGCCCGCCCGCCCCAGGCTATTAAAAACCATTCACGTGAAATGAAGCCTGAATAACCAATCAAATAAGTCCTACTGCTTTTCTATGACAAATGCTATCGATATTACTGATGGGCGGGGCCTTAGTAACGAAGCACGTCATGAGTTACTGCCGAATAAGAACAAGGTAATGCAGTGTTAGCCATTCATTCCATAGTAAAAGCCGTTTGAACAGCTGTACATTACTAACAAGACGGAGCGCTTCAGTTTTGAAAGTGGGCATGCCGTGCAGGTTGCGGAGCCTATAATACAAGACTAGCCTATAGTGTTACAGTAAGAATTTCGGCTTAAAACAACTTTGTACTACTTTTAAAAAATTCTATCACTAAATTACTGTAGTATAAAGCCGGTTTAAACAAAAGAATTAAATTTGTATGCATTGCTATGTGCCCCTTAGTGATGAGTCTTTGCTCACATGACGTACTCGTGACGTCATCAATTACTATTACAATACACTGAATAGCAGTTGATTAACAGTGGTTTAACTTACACATCGCCTGGTTTTTAGATGGTAGAAATAAATCCTACTGCTTTTCTATGACACTTGCTATCAATCCAACATCCTGTTACTTAAGACTCCAGAATTAAGTCTATAAGTCTTAAGTTTATTTTTAAGTTTTTATAAGTCTTAAGTCTTAAGTTTATTTAACTTGAGTCTTATTGATCGTGTCCGTCTAGGTTGTTGATCATGGATTGTAGATCGTGTATATTGTTCCAATGTCTTTGTATGACTTGTGAAAACAAGATGTTTGTAACTACATACTTGTATCATACGTATGTATAAAGCTATAGTTAAACACCCATTTATTTTCTAAAACTACAGCTCTACAAGTACGTATGTGTGCGTGACGTGTGTGTGTATGTATGTATGTATGTATGTATGTATGTATGTATGTACATGTACATACATAATGTGTATACGTAAAACACATCTTGACAACTTGATATAAGAAGCCGGGTTATAAACACAGTTATCACAGAGATGTGTTATATTCTGACAAAATAAGCCGAACACCTAATAATCACATATAATAATTTTATATTGTTTGTTATTGTACAGTACTAGTTTGTCAACAAAATGAGGCACAAGTTGAGCAATCAGATACGTAAAGCTTGGCAGGTCTTCTACAGCTAATGTTCATACTCACCATGCATATAGATAAGAATTTGTAATAGAAAATTAATGGCTAAGCTAGTGGTCCCCAAGCTTCTTCCACCCCTGCATATAATAATATAATATGATTGACTTACTGATGGGCTATCATCATATATTCTCCATGTATGATTCATAGTAGTGCTTGTAGTTGCATTAGTGTAATACAGATTTGCGTAAATATAAACACCAATGTCCAAGTAGATTGAACCACCGATGGTAGGTCCCACGAAGTTGGCGACATAAAGGCCTGGAGTGTCGTCTTCGTCAAGGTGGATATTAGCACAGGCTAGATGGCCACCGCCCGTGGGATGTATGACTATCGAGCGTCCAACAATACTGTAGCGTCCATTCAGTTGAAGTTCCGGATCGCTGTCAACAAATGTGAACTTGCCTGGTCTCAGATTACCAAACTTTCCTGACAGGTCTCCGGCTTCACAATTTAATGGAGCTGTAGAATTGCAAATGGCACTATAATTATCTCCTGCAGCCTCCATCCTGTGTGATGGGTCGTAGTGAGGTCCGAGACTAAGCGCAGGGCAGCATCTGGTGGCCGGGTCATCAGTGAAGTCAACAGGGAATGGGTGCACGTGCCATGAGGTAAAGTCACCTGGCTGAAAGTATGTGTCAACTTGTGTAGAGCCATTCTCCAAGATGGTAAACACGATTTGACCCACAACGCCTTGTTGGTTGAACTCAATCGTGGCGCGAATCGATCCTATAGAAATAGCACCATACGTATCTATAGCTACTGACGATGCCATAAAACACTGACCCTCGTGCGCGCCAATAACACCAACAAAGCTCAATGCACAGAGTAGAAGGATCTTCTCTCCCGGCATTCTCGCTCGCATAACTTGAAATAACTGGCAATTATGCACTGAATTAAACATGGATCACGTGAGCATGTGTAATGCTAAAATTTCACGACCCGCTGTGTACGACTGCATCTCCTTTATTGCGTGGTTTAGTCAAAAATACAAGAGTAATATGCAAGAGGCAAAGCATATATAGCTATACATACGTATATATCCGCCTATAGGTACAAGTATAGTTAGCTACAACTCTGTTGTATTGAGGTACGAAGCTATGGCAGATTTTTGCAAAGGAAACCAGTATCAATATGATCACTATTATATAGCTATTTAATTATATACTTCTTCCATCTTCACTTGACACTTAGCTACTAAATGCATCTCAATTCCTCGCATATCACAGAGGTATAGGAAGATGAATAGCTAGTTAACTATAGCTATAGGTATATAGGGAATGCAACTGCAGTCCAAGGCTCAACTACCGAGTCAATCTGCTGTAAACTAGGGGGCTCTGGCCTCCTGTGCCCCCCTAATCCTATGCTCTTGTATATACACGTAGTTTGCACAACAGTTTAACCATTACATTGAGCATTATACGGTACAGCTCACGACTAAGTTTACACTCGCGTGTGCCATTCACGCGTGTGTTTTCGAGTGATCAGTCGGAACTCGTGAGTCATACTTTGAGCGCTGCACTCGAGTGCTACTTACACGCGAGTCGGATATGGCGTGCTGCACGCGAGTAAGACTGCGTACGCTGCACGCGAGAGAGTTTGTGTGCTTCACACGAGTGAGACCTCGTGTGCTGCACGCGAGTCAGAGCTCGTTTGCTGCACGCGAGTCAGTCCTCGTGTGCTGCACGCGAGTCGTACTTCGTGTGCTGCACGCGAGTCATACTTCATGTGCTGCACGCGAGTCATTGTACTACGTTGCTTGTAGGCGTGTATTAAATTAAAAAAACAGCCCAATAATTATTTATGGTGTTGTGAGTGATCGTATTAAATACCTCTAAGTTCGGTACACTATCAGTACGTACTTTAAATATATTATACGCAACTAGGTTATATAACCCTTGAAATAACCTGTACAAACATGTGACTCACGTGAAACTTGCTTAGTAGACGAATGTGAACGGAATTAACCGGTTTAAAGATGGCGCGACTAACTAACGAGAGTAGAAGGAGAGTTGTGACACTATATTTGAAAGGACATTCTGTTATCGAGATTCGTCGAAGAAGAAAACATTGTTATTAGTCGTCAAGCCTTACACAAATTAATACGTAAATGTCGTATGGGAATGTTGTATCAACGCAGACCACGTGAGGGAAAGATAACAGAAGAGATGAAATCCGTAATTGATGAGGCCCTATGTAATAATGATGAAGTCACCTCTACTGGACTAAAGCGTTTGTTGACTAGATGGCCTGAGTTGCGTGTGTCCATCGCAACCATTAAGCGCGTTCGAAGAGAAATGGGCTGGGTGTGCACTAGTCCACACTACTGTCAGCTGCTGCGACCTGTAAGCTAAAAGATGGTGTGTAAATAATTCTCAGTGGTGTTTTAACAGTTTATTCTAACTGGGTTTCTAATTAATGCCTTTCAAATAGCCTTACAGTGAAGCTGTTGTGCCATAGATAATGTGTATATATCTTAGTATTACTTATATTAGATGCAATGTTGTAGTCCAGTTAAGCTGTTTTCACTCTTGACGATTTAAAAATGGAAACTGCATACAATAAACAGTAGAGGCCAGCATGAGTTATATAAATGTATACCTTTTATTCATGTTTAATCTGCTTGGGTAGTGCATGGGTGTAGCTATTAGCTGGAGCAATAAAATGGAATAGGCCTAATTTGTCACTATTTATTATACACATTTACATATGCGTCTCATGTTTGTATGTGTCTGTTTTGTAAGTATATATGTATAATTTATCACTACTTTTTCATGCAGCTTAACAAGAGAAAGAGACTAATGTGGTGTGAAGAACAGTTACGAAACAAGGATGATTTCAATAATGTAATCTTTGCCGATGAGAGTACCGTACAGCTTGAGCAGCACAGCAAGATATGTTTCCGTAAGCGCTTACAGCCAAGAAACTTGAAACAACGTGCAAAACACCCCGTTAAAATACATATATGGGGTGGCATTTCTGTACGGGGTGCCACCAGAATAATTATGTTTAGTGGCATTATGAATGCTAGGCGACTGGCAATGATTTTAGAAGCTGGCCTTCTGCCTTCCATAGCAGAAAAGTTTAGTGATGGTCATCGTCTTTTTCATGATAATGACCCAAAACATGCCAGTGGGTACATTGAAAATTTCTTTGAAAGGAATAATTGGCCTACTCCACCGGAATCTCCGGATTTGAATCCAATAGAAAACATCTGGGGGTCGCTGAAGCAGTATTTGAGGACCATATACAAGCCGAAGAATCTACAAGAACAAAGATGGCATCGAACAATTTTGGATTACACTCACACCAGAAGTGTGTAAACGGTACATAGGCCACATCACTGAAAAAGTTATTCCAAAAGTAGTTAGTGTGCAAGGAGATCCTAGTGGATATTAGCGATTACGTGCATCACTGAAGATTTAATATAAATATATATGACTACCAGTTGATCAAAAAAAATTGAATATTATTATACAAATCAGTACCAGTTGATGAAAAACATTGAAAGTTTACATAATATAAATGATTGTTACAATACATTACTGATTTGACTGTTCACTCCTGTAAGCTTGCTTTCGCTTGATGCTTCTATTTTTTGTGTCAATTGCCTGAATGCATTTCTCCCACTCACACTTCTCTGTGCTGCTTTCAGTTGGATGGTACTGGAAACTCTTTGCTTTGACCCACCTACGTAACAACATGCCTAGTATGAACCAGGTTCCAAACAGCAAACAGTTCACACTTAACTGTATTATTGTTGGGTCAAGTTTTTCCTTGTCTTTACCTTTACCCCGCACGTTTGACTTAAGTCTAGTTTCTTCATCAAACAAATGTGCAACCAGGAGTGCAGCGAAGTGTGGTCGGTTTTTTCCTTTTGTAAAAAATTGCACCATTTCTGAATGTGGTATCAGCTCTAGATCTCCAGTTGATACGGTGACCTCAGAATTCACCACCTGTAAATTATCAACATAAACCTTTATTAATAATACACAAATTGTTCTCACATCACTTGGCTCGCTCAACTCAGAAAGATCAGCAGTTGCCAAAGTTTCACTGGGAGCACATGTAGAAACTAAGGAAATGATATATATAAATTGTAACACACTGATTGTGATTTACCACTTAAATTCATAGTGCAATGCATTTAAAATTTATAACCATGTATGTATGTATCTGTAAGCTTTGTAAGTATTTTATGTTCTGCAAAAAGTTAGACTTCAACTGCATGTATGTATGTAGGTCCTATGTTACAAATATTGACAAGAAGTCATTATAGCAGTCCTCTGGTATTTAATAATAAAAATATAGTTAGTCGCCTGATTCCTAAATTTCATTGTCATTGCCTATTATATTAAAATGCTGGTGGTCTGCAACAATCCTGCTTAAAAAGTCTTCGATACAGGTTTAAAGTGGACTTGACCAATTGTGTCTAGACTGCTGAAGTGTTTGCACACGATTACCTTATGTACAGTCTTATGTGAACACTATAATTAAGATATAATGGACAAAAGTTTATATACTTACCTCATCCTCCTCACTGTCATCATCCTCCATGTCATCAGAGCTGTACAAGTCCTCAGTGTCCTGTAAGATGTAAAATCACTTTTCACGTGACATGCAAACAAGGCAAAATTATGAAGAAATAACATTAAATGCTTTACCATTTACAAACCAGTTGTCGCATAAATTGAGAAAATACAATGACATTACAAAAGTGGGCTTATCACTAAGGAACACATAGCAGTTCACACACATTTAAATTTTATATACTTACTGTATACGTGAAAAGTTTCACTGTTTTATGAAAATTGCAAAATTTTAACATGAAATATTCGTATTACTGAATAGAAAAGCTGGTGTGTAACATGGTGCTGCAAACGCAAAAGTTTCCACACATTACGTTTTCAGGCTATGTATGTAACTGCAAAACTTTCCCTCCCTTGAAACCTTTCACGTATACGGTAGGCTTTTAAACTTTGGTGGATTAGTGTAGACATACGTACGTATAAATTTACACTGAAATTCTTGCTGTTAACACCGTAAACTGTTACATGTTTGCTAACTGCATGGCACAACCTCTTTCATAACTGAAGCACTCCATTTTGCAAGCAACAGATAACTAGCAAAACACCTTTTACTGATGAATTGCTATTAGTGTTACCTTGTCTCTCTTAGCAGTAAATTCAGTAAATTCACAATGTGCTTTGTTACTAAGGCCATGCCATCAACATTGATGGCAAATGTCATAACAAACCTGAAAAGCAGCAAAGGTTGTTTAACTGGTTATTCAGGCTTCACTTCATGTGAACAGTTTTTCATACCATGGGAACAAACAAGCACACGTTCATGCATACATGCGCACAAATGGACGCACACACACACTGACAATAGTAATTTCAAAATGTACATATGCATGTACCTCTGTGAAATAATCTTGTGATGTCACTGATGATGGTGGGGCTGATGTCACTGATGATGGTGGGGCCAATGTCAATGTCACTGATGATGGCGGGGCCAATGTCACTGATGATGGTGGGGGGCATGTCACTGATGATGGTAAGGCCCATGTCACTAATGATGGCGGGGCCCGTGTCACTGATGATGGTGGGGCCTATATCACTGATGATGGTGGGGGCCGTGTCACTGATGATGGTGGGGCCAATGTCACTGATGATGGCGGGACTGATGTCACTGATGATGGTAGGGCTGATGTCACTGACGATAGTGGGGCTGATGTAACTGATGATGGTGGGGCTGATGTCACTGATGATGGTGGGGCAGCCCCAATATGAAGAAAAGTCACTCTGTGTACAAATAAGAGGGATGTAAATACTTCATCATTTTTGGATTTCTCCTTGGTGTTTGTTTTTCTCTTTGAAGCTGCATTGGTCTTCTGTGCCTAAGTGTGGCAAATATGTATATATAATAATGCCCTGGGGTAGACACAGCAATCATTAAACTGAGATGCATAAATATTATACATCATATTTAAGTACAACACAATTTCTATACCCTACCTACATAACCGATTTCCATACTATGTATGTACGTACATATCTATAGGGTTGAGGCAATATATGGAATTTTATTTCTACTACATCACATCATACATATATACCAAGACAGATTTGACTTGTGTTTAAATAATAGTTATACGCATGCACCATGGAGTCTACGAATTTTATAAATACAAAGGCCCAAGGCTGTAGCGCACGAGCGTGCTACTAAGGGCCTGAGGGTTTATAAAATTCTAGACTCCGCGGTGCATGCATATAACTGTTTTAGACTATATAATATACTCTTACTATTTGAATTCTGTGAGTCTTTGTACAATATCCTTGACAAGAACTTGAATAATTTCATAAAAATAAAACGAGATAAAAAGCACTATGGCAACAAGTTATGCACGCTTACCATGAGCGCCTGCACGTATTCATGGTATGACATTTTGAATGCACGTATTGATTGGCCAAAACTACGTATCTACTAGTGTCTACGTAGTTGTTGGTTACCATGGTTTAAAGCGAAATGGAAGACTCAAAAGACCTTTTACGTGACAAATTATGTTTTATTTATGATGAAACGGATTTATTGTCACATGTATCAGAGTAACAGTGGTAATAACAAAACCATTATAGTTATAACCTCATAATGTTTCTTTGTGCCTAAAGGCGTGATAAACAATAAGAGATTTATTACCCTTGAATCACATGAAATAGAATCTAAACACCTTTTGCTCATTGTATCATGCTAGATAGTAATACCAATGTGTACACATAAAAGTACCTTCTTAGCTTTACTACCAGAGGAAGTCTTGGTCTTCTTTGGTGGATTCATTGCCCCTTCATCTCCATTTGCATCCTAGTCAATTATTGGTATAATACACATGTATGCAATTTTCTGTTTGTATCATACTTGTCTGTGTTTCCTGTTGCTGGTACCTTCAGTTTCTGATTCTTCCTCTTCTATTTCATCTTGCTTATCGCCACAATGTCCTCTGCTACCTAAAGAATCATGTATCCTTTGAGCAAGATCACAATAGAAATTTTTGAGTTTCAAATATACCCTATTAAGTTAAACATTAAAATTTTGACCAGTATTCATGATTGATTATATACTACGTGGTTAAGCATATTTTGCATAGTGCATACATCATCATTTCTAAACGAACTGTTCCAACAGGCACTTTAAATACCCTTCACTTCAGCATACATGCATACCTGAACAAATCAAAAAAGCCATGTAGACTTTTTTATTGCTCCATACAACACGACACGATCCCCCATATTCAAGTGTGTCCTTCTGCTGTATCCTCTGCACAGGAACAATAGCTGTTTTCTCAACGTCAAGAAATCTTACTAGTGCATGAGTATCTTTAACGAAAGAAAACAAAGTACACGTGGTACGTACATGAAACTCGATTCATTATGCTCAATGACCACAGAAACTATATACTTTGGCAGAAGGCAAAATTGCTAAAATATTTTTACACCTGAGTTGCGTGCCAAAAACAAAATTTCCCCACGAGTTACAACATTAGAAGTTAGAATTTACTACACTTCAAGTAAACAATGTAAAGAGTTAACTGGAGTGACTGCTGAAGAACAGCAGATAAAAGCCAAAGAACACAATGAAATGCCATGTAAGTAAAAACATGGGCAAAAACGCGTGAACACACAAATACTAGTTTTCTGTTACTTACCTGTATTCCAATCAACTGTAGATGTCATTGTATCACTCCACATGCGAATGAGTCCAAACGACAACAGGACACGCAGCTAAATTCTTCCACGCGTTCTATATTAAGACAAAGCGCACGTGTTCTAACACAAAGCGCACGTGATAAGGCGCTTAAGTTAAGGAGCTGGTGCTTTTTATGAGATCACCCCAAGATGCACTCCAATAAGTTGAACCTAAACAGGGCATGATGTTGATTTGATAAAGGAAGCGCGGACAAACTTGTGTAAGTCTATACCAGACTGCACGACAGGATTTACTCGCGAGTATTTACCACTTGTCAGTGATTACTCGCGAGCACTTAAGAGCACGACACGATTTACTCGCGAGTATTCACCACTCGTCAGTAATTACTCGTGAGCACTACTGACGTGCATTAAGTATTTATACGTGCGTTGTAATACTCGTGCGCTCGAGAACAACACGCGAGTTATCTTCGAATTGTGTCGAGGCACGCCAGAGGACACGCGTTTTTTTGTAAACTTAGTCGAGAGCTGTACCGTATTATGCTACTAGCAAATGCACCCGCCCGATAAGAACTAAAACGTATATCATGTGCGCACGTGATTCTAATAAATATATGTGAGATTTGTGACTAACACGTGTTTGTCAGCAGGCGTTGTTATGCGACAGACATGAAGACTGACAGGATCGATTGAAATAAAAGCAACAATGTTTATGTGTTTGCTGTTTGGCCTTAAATCGCTTGGGTATGCATACTGAATGCACACATGTCCTTTGTCCTAGTATGCTCATGTGGTGCAGCTTACACATTACTTGTGGCAATCACTTAGATAACGTGCATGTACTGCACGCAAAATTCTCTTGCAGTTGTGTACAAACATGCAAGTTTTTAAAAAAATACTTGAGTAGAACTACAAAAAACATGAGTGTTACCCACTCACGTATTTAAAGTTTAAATCAAGCTGTATCGTAGTCATGTGCTACTACACAAGTTCATCTCAATACATCTCTAATTATTCCAATGATCAAGTTCAATGATCAGTTTAAATATTATGGTTGAACATTTTAAAACATTGATAATCATGACTGTGCCTGCAAAAATCAACCATGTGAGTGCAAATAGATATTCATTAATACATTCTGTTCTATAAGGATCATTCTGTAAGCTTTAAAAGATGTCCCATTAAATTCTGCATTTGTAATACAATTTTGTGTTAGTATAAATAGATGTTAGTATAAATAGATGTTAGTATAAATAGAGCATAAGTTATGTTGAATAACTAGGTGACTAGATGGTTGATTTTCTCAGGCCTGATCACAATATTTATGGAAGAGTGAAGGTATTTATGCATTTTGATGGCTTCTATATTGGATCCTTGATTCAAGCTTAAACGGCATAAAAATTCAAAATACAATAAACTGAAAAGATATCAGCACTCAGTACTGCAACATTAATAGTCAATGAGCCTACTTCTGAAGAATCTTCTGAAGAATCTTCTGAAGAATTCTGAACAAACTGAAAAGCCTTCTGCTTAGAAGATGAAAACATTTTCAGTGTTTTAATGAGAAACCTGCAGCTGCAACTGTTTCAAATGAAATGAATACACAGATTGAAGAATATTTGCATCAACTTTAATTAATTGAGATGTTCATTTGGCAACAAAAGCAGCTTTTGTATGTTCTTTAAATTCCAAAATCTCAAATGAAAAGATTTTCTCACTTTAGAGACAAAACTAGAAGCTTTGTTCAACACCAAAGCTTAACACCTTGTTGCCTGCTTGAAACCATCTTTGATTACAAGTTGTAATAAATATGCCAATGCTATTGTGAATGTCTTTAAATTCTTCAGTACTTTCAACACTATATGTCTTCTTCCCCCGGCTTATCATGAAGCACCATCCATGATTATGTGAGCCATATATGTTTTCAACTTGTGACTTGATTTCTTGTAAGGTCATGGTAATCCAGATTATCTACAGTGAAAACAAATTATCAGCAATGATGGAGAAAACTGCTTTTGAAATTTCAGCTTGGTGATGGTCTACTCTTTTGCATTATAGTTCTTGAGATTGCAGACAAAAAGGTTAAGTGTTCATTGCTGGATGGTTCAGTACATGGAACTTTTTAGTACTCAAGTTCTTGGACAAATGTTTGAACAATCGAACATTCATTTGTTAAAGTAAATTCTAACATGTGTTTTATTTTACCAAACCTTTATAACCATGGTAATATATAAATTTGTAGATTCAAAGATTCAAAAAGAGCCAACTTGCTATCTCTGTACATTTCTTAATTTATTTACTTATTACAGTATGCAGGAATACTGTCACAATGTAAGTTGAAGTTTGATTTTCTATTAACAAAATGGACATGTTGGAATTTATAAGAAACAAACCATTCAAACATTCATTAGTTTTAACAAGAGAACCTCGAATGTGGTAAAGGTTGTGGTAAAGGTGCATTCATCCCAACAGTATTGTATGCTAGATCATGAAATTTGCAAACAGGGAAAAATGTAAGTGATTTTAAGTTACTTAATATGGAGCAAGAAATTTGATGTGGCAAATTTGATGTGGTATTTACAGATCCTAAAACTCTAGTACTGCAGTGCTTGCACTCCTACAAACACTATCCTCAGCCATTCTCCGGAATATTGATCAGCCTGAATAATGTTTAACTACATATCTATGTTCAGTAATCCTTATTCTGATTTACATAATGAATTTTCAAATGTTTATATACTACTCAATATCAAAGAAAAGTACTTTTACTGTACTCATATTCAAATAATGAGTTAATTTCGATATTTATCACAGATTAAGTGATAGTTATACTACTTGAGGTGTTGATAAATGAAAGACATCATGCAAAAGAAAGTAATTTGATGTATATATTAAAAAATATATTGTGTCAAAACCAAATACTAAATGAATGTGACCCAATTTTTGGAAAACCTATCATTTACACACAAGAGACACATAAAATAATTTCAAGTTATTTTACTTGCCTTACTTATATACATGGTTGGCTAGAATAGCTTATAAATCTGTGAGGATTACATTTAATTGTCAGAATAATTACAGAAATACTTTTGGTTGACTCGCTTGTGAGTTAGAGTTACAGGGCCTCAGAGTTAGATATTCTAATTACTTCACGTATGTGTAGATAGTAGGTTTTCCAAAATCGAGTCACAAATGATATTTAAATACAAATACTCAAGTATTTGACCCAAGTCTGCTGAGAGGTAACTCTTCATATTTTTAAAGAGGCAGTTGTTATAATATACCCTATATATATAGCACATATAAATGTATTGAAACCACCATACAATAAATAGTGCTCCGACCTCCTCTCTTCACCTATAATGCATTATCAATTTGTGCTCTGCACGCGTGCTCTTTTACACGTAATGTCATTGCTTGCAAGTGAAGTAAACTACACTCGAGCATACTCCATGTGCATACGGTACATGATGAGGATTGAATGCATGCCATAGATTGTGTGCCATACTGTCAGTCATTGTGTCTGTCAAATAAATGCACCTGCTGACAAGCACGTGTTAGTCACAAAATCTCGCATAGACTTATCAGAATCACGTCCACACATAATATGCGTTTTTGTTCTTAACAAATGATAATGGAAGGGCACGTAGCACCTGATCTTAAAGAAGTTGGACTTGCAGGAAACATTCCCAGTCAGTTTCAAGGTACGTACGTATGTTACTGGGCGTTTACATGGATTGATACTTTTGTTACCAAAACAATTTGTTCTAAAGGCCATGTGAGAAAAATCACTTAAATGGTCGTGTTGGATTTACGGTGGTTGAAGATACTGGGTTTAAACATCTTATAAATTGCATTTGTACTATACTCAAGTAGACACTACGTGTCGAGTGCACAAATTTATTTAGACTTGTGACAAGTTTTTTAACCCTAGAGACATCATCAATTTCTCGTGCACTCGCAAATATGCCATGATATTTTTACTGTTCTCGTAGTGCGTGTGTAATTGCGCACACGAGTAAGTTAGAATCGAGCTGTATATTGTATATATTGGTCTTAGAATTCTTCACCATTTCTTTTTTTTCAGAAAATATTGTTTCGAGTACATTTTAGTTAAATTTCGTCGTATTCTTACAATATGATAATTCTTTCTTGCAATGAACACAAGCCACTGAGTTTTCCCATTCTTTTGAAATGCTCCCAGATGTTCCAAAGAGTGAGACATCGAAAACACAACAAAAAGAAAACATCAAAATAAACCTAAATAGCTAGGAGCAATATTCGCATGTGATAATTAAAAAATTTGAAGGTTGTCATTACCATTCAAAGATTTGGCACTTTGAACCATTGTTCTAATGCAATAGAATCATTTATGCACTACTATATTTGTCATGAGACCCTAACCAAGTGCTGTATATTCATACAAACGAAGTGGCTGTATTTTGAGTGTTTTATTGTACGTATAACCTACCAATGTGTGAATAAAACATACGTCTTTTATAGTACTGAATATTGTGCATTTGCACATTCTTTGAATTTTGAAAGTGTCAATGAGCTACAATGGGACCTCCATTATCCGAACAGCTGTGTGTCATACTGGTGCAGCAGTAGCTCTTAAAGAATAATTAGTGTGATATACTGTTCAGTCAACAATTTTACACATTCTGCTAATGGCGGTATCTAGTTTGTTGTGACCAACTGGTTGATTTTAATGCCAGCAATCATTCTCTGGTTTAGCTTGTCAGTGTTAGCATGATGGTAAACAACCTTTGGTTTGATCTTTCTACCTTTTAGACCACCTGGGTGATTCTTGGACATATCTTCAACATACATTAAATGTGACTTTTCAACTAAATAGACTGAGCGTTTCAATTTTAAAAGTGGGCATCCTGTGCTACGTAGTTGCAGATCTTGAAGCATGTGAAGTGACGAGTACTCCAAGTAACTCAAGTGCTTATACGGTACAGCTCGATTATAACTTGAAACACGCGTGTATTTTGTAACTCTACTCGAGTATTTTAAAAAACTCGCGTGTTTGTACACAACTGCACGAGAGTTTCACGTGTAGTACACGCACGTTATCTTCGTGATCGCCACGAGTAAGCTGCACCATACGAGTGTACTGGGACAAAGGACACGTGCGCGTTCAGTATGCGTACGCCAGTGATTTAAAGATGGGAAGGCTAAAAAGTAAACATAAAACATTGTTTCCGTTATTCCAATCGATTTCGTCAGTCATCTTGTCTATCAAATAAATGCACCTGCTGACAAGCACGTGTTAGTCACAAAAACTCTCGCATAAACTTATTAGAATCACATCCGCACGTGCACTGTAAAAACACGCGTGTTGTATTCACACGCACAAGTGTGGTGTACACAAAAATGCGCATTCACACATGCATGGTACCACCCACATCATTATTCTCGTGTGTTTGTAACATGCTATTTGTTGTTATTCTAAGTGTGTTGGAGTTGTTAAAAAGAGTTGTAAGTAGTTTAACTCGGATTATAACGCATCAACAGTAAAGGGAATGTTTGGTGTTATTACTAAAACAGTTTAGTTGGCACTTGGCTCTCGACTTGATGACCGGCACCAGTGAAACTACTATCTTGTTAAGGTAAGCATGCTACTTTACCTGGGGTGTTAAGTAAAGGCAAAACAAAGTACATGTTTTGTTTTCCAGCGCTATTCCAGCTTAGAAGACCATGCGCTCACTTGCTTCGCACCAGCCGAGTCAGGAATCGACGCCAAGCATCGTCAGTTTAGTCTTCATCGGCATTAAAGCTTTCCTGATATCCTAATAGTAATATAGTTTAGTTTAGATTAGCTTCTAACGAATCCTCTCCTCGTATCAAAGCATAATCACACAAATTAGTACATTTGTTAAAGAAAATGGATCAATCATCTTTTTTATGAATGCACGTGACATTCTCACGTGAATTATAGCAAAAAACTGTGGATGTCGATGTAAAATTTCTTTCACAAATGGCTATCGTACTAAAGGCGGCATAAACTTCGTTTCTTCTTGGCGACAACTGGAATTTGGCAGGGATTACAGTTCAACTTCAGGTTACAGAAGCTGTAATATTGGCTTCAATGAAACCGTGAGAGTTCGTATTGCAATTCACCGCTTTGTTTTCATTCGCACTTCAAAACATTACAGGTCGCTTCCAGTGGCGGTTCAGGACTGGTGTGATGAATTATAGAAGCTTCTCTGAGGATTTTCTCTTCCTTTTCAGCAATAAAGAATGTTTTTTATTGCGCCGTGAGTGTTCCAAAGTTTACAACAAGAGCACCTTGTCAGTAATGACTTTAGCAAGAGCTTGTTGTGGTATTTACACCTTCAAACACAACATACAACCTACTTTAAAGTACTGTGGTGGCTCGTTTAATCTCCTCAAAGACATAACATCAATGCTGGAGGGTCTGTATACAAAGGACGATCTACATACAATTGACCCCTCTTGAAAAGGAATTACGACGCTACCCATTGGATAGTGAGGTTGAAAGTTATCGAAACACAAGATGAGGTCTATTTGGGTTGCATACCAAGAGCGATTGGATTAAGTTTATCGAGTGGGCAAAGGATAAGTGAGGAACCTTCTTTTATTTAAGAATTTAAACATTGGCAGTTGAGTACAAATCATAAGAGCTGCAAAAATTAGTGTTCCAAAGTTTACAACAAGAGCACCTTGTCAGTACCGACTTTATCAAGAGCTCGTTGTGGTATTTACACCTTCAAACACAACATACAACCTACTTTAAAGTACTGTGGTGGCTCGTTTAATCTCCTAAAAGACATAACATCAATGCTGGAGGGTCTGTATACAAAGGACGATCTACATACAATTGACCCCTCTTGAAAAGGAATTACGACGCTACCCATTGGATAGTGAGATTGAAAGTTACAAACACAGAAGAGGTCCATTTGGAACGCGAAATCCATAATCACTCATGGACAGAACACTGAGCTGGAGTTGCATACCAAGAGCAATTGGATTAAGTTTATCGAGTGGGCAAAGGATAAGTGAGGAACCTTCTTTTATTTAAGAATTTAAACATTGGCAGTTGAGTACAAATCATAAGAGCTGCAAAAATTTTCTCCCTCAAATGTTTCTTGTATACTATATATAGCTAATGTAATGTATTTCATGTACTACAAACCTGTCTGGCATCAGCACAAATTTATGGAAAAAAATTTTTTTGGAAAGTGCATTTATGTATTTATTATATTATGAAAGTATGATTTCCACTTTAAATAATATTTTATATCATGATTTGATAGCGAAATAAGCGATTAAAATACTTCCGGAGAAGTATTTCCAGCGGCTCGCGCCATAAGTTGTTGACGTCACAAGTTGAATACAACCTTGCGCGTAAAGCTAGGATCAGTGCATAAAAAGTTAGCGATTTGCTTTTCAAGCTTTTTAGTTTTGTTCATAACGAAAGAAATGGACTCTAGCGATAACAATAGCAACTATTCAAGCGATTCTTCAGACTCTGTTGAAATGAATTCGTCGGGCTTGACCAGTTCGGTTGCTGTAGAAGCATCCAGTTATACCACAGAAACGGCCGATAGTGATGACGATGCTGCACCTATCGTGCCATATCAGTTCGAGCCCAGCACAGAATCACTGGACAATTCCAGTGAGGAGTCAGGCGAAGAGGGTGAAGAGAATAGTGATGAAAGATTGTTCAGCTTAGCCTGGTAAATACTGCAAACTGTATGAATAACCAGCTTATAACTCGGATCGAGCTAGCCATAATATTTGTTGTATTGTATAGGTGTCACTGTGGTAACTGCCAAGTAATGCCCTCGGTAGAAGAATGCATCTGCTGTTGTGAAATTGCTCGGGTAGTAGCTAAATTAGAAGACAGTGGTGCACCATGTATAACTGAACATGAAGGTTTTGATGCAGCTTGTTTGAATAGATGGGTGCTGCAAACAGCATACTACCAATACAAACAACAATATGGAAGACGGTCCGATAAACCAGAAGTACATGAGTGAGTCACACACACATCAGAGGAGCTAACTAGCTTTAGCACACTTTTATTGCAGACAATACCGATTTATTGCCTATCGACAGCTTACTCGATGGTGCTGGGGTTGGTCACGTAGCTATTTAGCTATAGCCGGCTATATAGCTACATACAAATTTCCAAGGTTATAGCTATATATTTTTACAACACAGATTGTACAAGAACTTCTGGAAGAACCACCCCAAGATGCTGCAATATCTGGAAAGAACAGTGTTGAGATTCAGGTTGACATTCCGCCTCCTAAGCCTAGTTGTCGAGATGCTCAGACTCAGATTGCTCCAGAAGCTAGACACATAGGTAGGCAATCAACATCAACTATGCATGAATACTTAATTATTGCATGCTATACGTATATGCATGGTGCAGCAACTCAGGCAACACCAACATTCAGTCATATTGGAATACAATGTGAATTGCTACTGCCTCCTCCCATCACTTCAACTCCAACAAAACTGAGCTAGTGTTGGTACGCCAATTCTTTCTGATATCAGTGATGTTGATGATGATATCATTGATGATGAGGGTGGTACTGTTGCAGATACTACTACACAATCAACTCTTTATGAAGAGACCACCAGTGGATCTGAACCTGAGTCAGATTTATCAGTTGACATATTTAGTCTTTGAGTCTGCTCTTTTGTTGCTATTTTCCATTTGCTTTATGTGCAGAAGCACCTACATTTCTATTGAAAAGTTTACTCGAGGTTCACTTTTATGCGTCAAACAAATCTGCAATAATTGTAACAATAAATATGTATGGGAGAGTCAGCCTTATGTAGGGAAAGTTCCAGCTGGTAATATTAGGATTTCAGCCGCCATACTTTATACTGGATCATTACCTGCAAAGGCCTTACGAGTGTTTAGCAGTCTGAATTGTGCCACAATTACAAGGAAGACCTTTTTTCGGCACCAAAAGGCCTTTTTACAACCAGCCATTAACTGCATTTGGGAGAATGAACAAGAGGCTTTAATTGATCAATTAAAAGTCAAAAAACAAGGCTTGGTGCTAGGAGGTGATGGTAGGGCTGATAGTCCAGGACATAGTGCCAAGTATGGGTCATACTTAACTCAGTTGTTGATTTGAAACAGAGCAAGGTTGTGGATTTGAAGCTGGTCTAGGTATGGTTATTGGAATGCTGTATAACTACATTATGTGCAACTTGTTTACAGAGTAATGAGGTTGAGGGAAGTTACCATATGGAGAAGGAGGGCCTTCATCGCTGCTTGAAATTTCTAAAGGAAAGCAAGTTAGAAGTGGATGTCTTAGTAACAGATAGGCACAAACAGATAAATAAGTGACTGCAAGAAGCTGCTGAAATCTGTTACAGCTATGGCTGTAGTGCTTTCACCGGCCCTGATTGTGTACCAAATCACATGTGAGCACTTTAGTATTATACACTTAGTAATATGTATATAATTGTGTTGTATAAGTATACTTTTTATGTATTGTAATCCTTGTGATTTATAAGGAACATTATGTGTTGATGTAAAACAACAACACATGTACATAGATAGTGGGCAATAAGTGGAATAACCACTACGTGTATAATCTATGTACCTGAAAACAGAAACCCGGCACTATATTAATTGTTTATGAATATTTAGTAACGTCACTATAACACTTTAAGCCAATTCATAACATGCTTCGTTACTAAGGCAATGCCCATCAATAATATCAATATATTAATAGCAAGTGTCCAGTAGAACTACGTAGTTTCAAAAGTTTTCTTTAGTATGGTACTTACGCTTTACACATAAAAGATGTGTTCCTTAGTGATGAGTCTTCATCTAGTTATTCAGGCTTTATTTCATGGGAATGGTGTTTAGGGCTCAAGCGAATAGTGGTTTTTGCGCTCGAATATTGTAATGACAACTAACTAAATATTTGAATATTCTTTATGAAATTATTATGCAAGTTATGATCTTTACAATAATGCATTAGAATAGAATATTTATGTATGATCAAGCATTGTAAAGCCATTTCTTACATGTTGTACACACTGCAATGGTGTCATTACACTTAGTTTGAAACGAATATTCGAATACCTAAAATTGTATTTAAATATTCCCGAATACAAATATTTGCCACGTAGTCCAATATTCGTTTGAGCCCTAAGGTCTTTATTACCCTAGGGGCAGATGCACAGACAGTCGCATACCGTGGCTAACTTCCAAGACAAAGAAACTATGCTTTAATAAGTTGCATCCTAATGACAGCAACAGCAAAAAATCAGCTAAAAGCACTACCAACCTGTTGGCTATCATCATGTTCAATAAACACAGGGCACTAAATAGAAATATTGACTATTTGATTGGTTTTCTTGCTTGAATTCCATTATTTTGACATAGAAAACCAACTATTTATTTTTTACCTGTGATGAAGCAGCAGGAATGCTACGTATGTAGGGTAAAGCGCTAGGCTTTGCTTTGTGCTTTACTAGTATCTCAGCAATGTGCCTCATGTAACATTTGTGGAAATGCTTTAACCAATACATATATACATGCATATATATACTATATGCATATATACATGATGTATGGTTTAATTAATGACGGTATAACCTGACAATTTCTTCTTCATTAATTCATCAGCCAACTGTAAAATGAGAAAACATGATTAAGGTAGTTGACTTTTATAGTTAGTAACATTTATAATACATAGCCATATATATATATATACTTACTAATTCTTTTGATTTCCAGTGTTTCCAATCCATTCCAGGTAATCGTTGCCTAAGGTGCTCCAAGTCTACTAACAGCCTGGGTTTTAGAAATATAGTAACATAAATGGAGATTACTACATTTTGAATATTGAAAGACTCTTAGTGATGATCCTAAAGTGTCTATCTATAGTTCACCGTAAGCCCTGAAACAAGGTGGACTGAGTAGCCTCAGTTTTTATTCTATACTTCTGCTATGTCTGATATTTAAAAATTTAAAATTTAAAAAGGTGAGTAGGGATCACTCTTGCAATGCTAGCTAAAAAAAGTAAGGAAACAAGGGAAAGGATTTTCAAGTGGCATGAGAGAACACTAAAGATTCTAGCATGAGATAATTTATAAAAGTTTAATCCCTACATTTGGCTTACTCCTAATACTGAAAATGAGCCAAAAGTAGGGATGAAACTTTTATAAATTATCTCATGCTAGAATCTTTAGTGTTCTCTCATGCCACTTGAAAATCTTTTCCCTTGTTTCCTTACTTTTTTAACTAGCATTGCAAGAGTGATCCCTACTCACCTTTTTAAATTTTTAATTTTTAAATATTCTAGTTTGTTTGCTTTTTATAGCATACTTGCAAAAGTAATCGTTTTCCAGGCGCCAAAACATTACTTAATTGTTTTTACAGGCGCATGTTAACAACATCGTTAACATGGCGGAGCAGCTACACTGTAGTGAAATACATTCGAAAATATGTTGTATAAGTTATATATTCACACGTACTCTATAGTTGAAGATGTAATAAAGTACACACAAAAACATCGCGTCTGTTCATAGTATTTAACGGCGGGCACATTACTGATTATGTCACGTGTGTAAGTGGCTGTTTTGGTGACGTAAAAGCCGAAGGTGCAAGCCGATCGACACCTTCTTTCATAACTTTCTCGCCTTTCTGCAGACTAAACGAAGAAAAAGGAAGATAGTGAGGGATGAAAAGAAAAACTAAGGCGCAGTGGATGAATCTTCAGCGGAACAGCAGTTTCGCCGGTAAATCGGATACGATTTCCTTTGTTGTGTGAGAAATCTGGAGCCATACTCCTAGTGCTAGTGGGTCTTACGGCAGGCAGGCAGGCAGGCAGGCAGGCAGGCAGGCAGGCAGGCAGGCAGGCAGGCAGGCAGGCAGGCAGGCAGGCAGGCAGGCAGGCAGGCAGGCAGGCAGGCAGGCAGGCAGGCAGGCAGGCAGGCAGGCAGGCAGGCAGGCAGGCAGGCAGGCAGGCAGGCAGGCAGGCAGGCAGGCAGGCAGGCAGGCAGGCAGGCAGGCAGGCAGGCAGGCAGGCAGGCAGGCAGGCAGGCAGGCAGGCAGGCAGGCAGGCAGGCAGGCAGGCAGGCAGGCAGGCAGGCAGGCAGGCAGGCAGGCAGGCAGGCAGGCAGGCAGGCAGGCAGGCAGGCAGGCAGGCAGGCAGGCAGGCAGGCAGGCAGGCAGGCAGGCAGGCAGGCAGGCAGGCAGGCAGGCAGGCAGGCAGGCAGGCAGGCAGGCAGGCAGGCAGGCAGGCAGGCAGGCAGGCAGGCAGGCAGGCAGGCAGGCAGGCAGGCAGGCAGGCAGGCAGGCAGGCAGGCAGGCAGGCAGGCAGGCAGGCAGGCAGGCAGGCAGGCAGGCAGGCAGGCAGGCAGGCAGGCAGGCAGGCAGGCAGGCAGGCAGGCAGGCAGGCAGGCAGGCAGGCAGGCAGGCAGGCAGGCAGGCAGGCAGGCAGGCAGGCAGGCAGGCAGGCAGGCAGGCAGGCAGGCAGGCAGGCAGGCAGGCAGGCAGGCAGGCAGGCAGGCAGGCAGGCAGGCAGGCAGGCAGGCAGGCAGGCAGGCAGGCAGGCAGGCAGGCAGGCAGGCAGGCAGGCAGGCAGGCAGGCAGGCAGGCAGGCAGGCAGGCAGGCAGGCAGGCAGGCAGGCAGGCAGGCAGGCAGGCAGGCAGGCAGGCAGGCAGGCAGGCAGGCAGGCAGGCAGGCAGGCAGGCAGGCAGGCAGGCAGGCAGGCAGGCAGGCAGGCAGGCAGGCAGGCAGGCAGGCAGGCAGGCAGGCAGGCAGGCAGGCAGGCAGGCAGGCAGGCAGGCAGGCAGGCAGGCAGGCAGGCAGGCAGGCAGGCAGGCAGGCAGGCAGGCAGGCAGGCAGGCAGGCAGGCAGGCAGGCAGGCAGGCAGGCAGGCAGGCAGGCAGGCAGGCAGGCAGGCAGGCAGGCAGGCAGGCAGGCAGGCAGGCAGGCAGGCAGGCAGGCAGGCAGGCAGGCAGGCAGGCAGGCAGGCAGGCAGGCAGGCAGGCAGGCAGGCAGGCAGGCAGGCAGGCAGGCAGGCAGGCAGGCAGGCAGGCAGGCAGGCAGGCAGGCAGGCAGGCAGGCAGGCAGGCAGGCAGGCAGGCAGGCAGGCAGGCAGGCAGGCAGGCAGGCAGGCAGGCAGGCAGGCAGGCAGGCAGGCAGGCAGGCAGGCAGGCAGGCAGGCAGGCAGGCAGGCAGGCAGGCAGGCAGGCAGGCAGGCAGGCAGGCAGGCAGGCAGGCAGGCAGGCAGGCAGGCAGGCAGGCAGGCAGGCAGGCAGGCAGGCAGGCAGGCAGGCAGGCAGGCAGGCAGGCAGGCAGGCAGGCAGGCAGGCAGGCAGGCAGGCAGGCAGGCAGGCAGGCAGGCAGGCAGGCAGGCAGGCAGGCAGGCAGGCAGGCAGGCAGGCAGGCAGGCAGGCAGGCAGGCAGGCAGGCAGGCAGGCAGGCAGGCAGGCAGGCAGGCAGGCAGGCAGGCAGGCAGGCAGGCAGGCAGGCAGGCAGGCAGGCAGGCAGGCAGGCAGGCAGGCAGGCAGGCAGGCAGGCAGGCAGGCAGGCAGGCAGGCAGGCAGGCAGGCAGGCAGGCAGGCAGGCAGGCAGGCAGGCAGGCAGGCAGGCAGGCAGGCAGGCAGGCAGGCAGGCAGGCAGGCAGGCAGGCAGGCCGGCCGGCCGGCAGGCAGGCAGGCAGGCAGGCCGGCAGGCAGGCAGGCCGGCTGGCAGGCAGGCAGGCAGGCCGGCCGGCAGGCAGGCAGGCCGGCAGTCAGACGAAATTCTGGTAGATTTCGAAATTTTCAAATCTCTCTACTGATCGTGTTGTTAGGTTTTCCATGGAGTTTAACAAAGGTACAGTTTTGTTATAGTGTTACAAATGGATTTTAGTCGGTTTTTTTGTGAAAAGTATATTGTGAGGCGAGTTATGGAGGCGCGTGAAAGTCGGACGCCATGTTTTTTCATGTCGATCCCTACTATTAAGTACTACCGTACTTAATGATGATGCTCATGTATGAGGTTAGTTTAACAGTAAATTATGTATATACTGTGTCTAGCTATCCTAGCACAACAAGCCTTCCATGACCCACTCTGAGATCTGTTGATCTGCTTCCCTCCGTCAAATTTGCACCTTATGCGCATCCATGTCTCTGCTAAGTTAGTAGTAAAGTTTCCTATGCAATAAATATGTTTTTAACAACCAGCTGACAACATTATTTTGTATTACCAATTAATTGTGATGTTTTTCCAACTAATCTGCTGACAATACATTGAGAATATCACATATCATGGCCATATCAATATCATGTGGAGGGATAGTTGGGATTTCTCTAACATCTTTCAGTCCCTCATCGATAAAAACCAAAGTAAGGATGCTTTTACAGGTGACAAAATTTAGCGCCTGTAAAATTAATTCACAGGTATTGTCTTTACATGCATTGATGTAAGCATCAATGCATGTAAATGTAGATTGTACACTGTCAAAAATGAAGTGTGCATACCACACTAAATGGTGCGATAAATGATAGTGTAGGATGATGACCACCTTATTGATATAGTGATTAGAACCCCCTCGATGTCATTTAACACACCATTTAGTGTGGTATGCACACTTCATTTTTACAGCGTATATAGAACACAATTTTGTCTTGCAGGAATTCATACTACAGGATAGTATACATGGTGCTGCAAAAAGGATCATACTAGGTTATAGCTACACGTAACATTGGATAAAAACTTATCGTATTTATTGTGCATGTATTTGCTATATTTTAGATCCAGACTGCATTAAAGAAAGTCCGACACTATCATTTCAGCCACTCCATATCAGCATGCAACTTAGCCACTACTGAGTTCTGCTATGAATCCATCAAAATGGATGTAATGCAGCAGTTTTGCAATTGTTGTACTGTATAATTATATACATACTTGTACATGTGTATTTAAAGTTATTTGAATTCATTATAATTATATAAAGTATTTTGCGTGGGCAGATCAAAGGGCAAAAGTGTACTTTATATTCCATAAAGGAGCAAGTGTGCTGTATGGAAAATAAAGTACAGTTATGCGTGAATACAGTACAGTTATGCAAATAATTGTTGTTGTTGTAGGTGTGAAATTCCAGATGTTGATAGCAGTAACCAACTGGTTTCAAATGAAATCCATTGCTAATCTGTTAAAACGCGTAAAATCGAGTCCTTTTTGTTAGATATCCACGTACTACCTTATTCTTGTGTGTCGAAAGCTTGCTATAATCGCCAGAACTGATTCATTCGACTGAGTTAATCATTGGTGTTGTCGATTTGCTTGTCGACACTATGCCACGCCGCCTCTACAGCTAGCTACATAAGCTACATCGATAATTCATGCCTAGCTCAGTTGGTTGGTAACGTAAACGGAGGCTCGAACTTGAACCATCGCGCTCCACGATCTGCTTCAGGCCGTCTGCGCCTTATAGACGACTGAATCCGGCAAGAAATACTATATAACAGTTAAAGCACTGCCTTAGCTCGTCATGTACGAAAAATACAGCACTCGGGGGTGTCTCGAGGTAAATACAGCACTCGGCTACGCCTCGTGCTGTATTTACCTCTCGACACTCCCCCTCGTGCTGTATTTCCCGTACATACTCGCGGCAGTGCTTTAACACACATAGAAATATAGTATAATTATAATATAGCACACTTTACATCAGTTTAGCACACTTTAGTGTGCTAAAATAGCACATTTGTTTTTAGTGTGTATACCTAGTCTCCTATATATGCCTACCTATAGTCTCCTGCCTACCTGGACTCCTTAATCTCCTAAACCTATACCTATGTAGCTATATAGTCTCTTATGCCTGCATAGTCTCTGCATGCCTATGCTTATAAGTTATAACTACATATACTAAGTCTCCTATGCCTACCTAGTCTCCTATAATGCCTATAGTCTCCTAAGCATGCATACCTAGTTTCCTTGCTTATACCTACTTTGTTTTAAACTCTAGCTATAGCTAACAACTTGTCTGTTTACAGTAAGGTTTTATTGTTTATTTAACCCCTTTGTAGTTATTTAACACCTAAATTGAGTAGGCTATACCAGCTAATAAAAGCTAGCTTGATCTATATTTAACTTAATTGAGTAGGCTGTAGCTACCAACTAATGAAAGGTTAATCGACTGTATAATGGCGGTAGCGCTACTTGTCTGCCTGTTACATTCCTGTTCTTATTGTCTTTCCTTTCGCATGTTGAGTATCAATTCATTTTCTATGGACATGCCCACTTATGAGTCAAAAACATTTGCCCTTGTATATATAGTGCCTGCTGCCGGCTGCTGCTTACTGAGGCTTTAGACACTTCAAAGTAAGTGGTTTGACGAATAAAAAAATATTAGCTACACATAATGTCACATATCAATGTTAAACCCCACCCCACCCAGTACGGGGATGGGTGGGGCATTACCAAGGGATTTGATGCAAAATTTTGCCCCGAGGGTGGAGCATTTGACTTGAACTATTTTCATAGGCAATACCTATAGCTACAAAGTCAAATCCCCTATCTTCCTCACCTCAGCATGTGGGGATATATGATCTTCCATTTCAGCCCCAGGGTAGGGAGATTGCAATTGATTACTGGTTAGGTCAAATCCAGAATCTCAACACTGTTCTTTCCAGATGTTGCAGCATCTTGGGGTGGTTCTTCCAGAAGTTCTTGTACAATCTGTGTTGTAAAAATATAATAATAGCTATAACCTTGGAAATTTGTATGTAGCTATATAGCCGGCTATAGCTAAATAGCTACGTGCATACCCTAGCTCTCTCCATCCTTCCAATCGGCACGAGTTCTTTCACTTCTTTGTACTCAGTTGTTTATTCCATTGTTGACGCAGCGACTGATTTCGAGGAAAGCGAAACAGGCTTACACCATCGGCATTGGTGTTAGAACAGCCAGCAGCAACACATCGCTTACCCATATCGATCGATATGATACTAACTGGCTTGCGTGGCTCGCTCTTTGCATATACGTATACCACCAGCTGCGTATTCAACTTGTGACGTTTACCGCAAACCGGAAGAAACCGTAATAGTGTGAAAACATGCATTTTGACGTCGTTTTTCAGTTGAATAACATGATTATCATAAAAATTTATTTAGCACATTGTACAGCAAATCAGTTAAGCTATCTATTGATATAAAATTTGCATATTAAAAAAATCCATGTCTCCCTCCCTTTAAATTACACGATCACATACCCCCAGCTGTTCCATATGTACTGTGGACAAACACGACAAGAAAACACGACCACTGTCAATTCATTCAAAGATACTTCGTGACTCGACCACCACCGCCTGTACTCGAAAACATTAGAGTCACACCAATTTTGACGTCAGATATGACATCATACATTGCCAGCCATCTATCGTTTTCACTATCGGACATTTGGATTTAGTTACTCATATATTCTGTATCCATTCCAACATGTCAAAAAGACCTATAGTGTAATACTACGTTCACACTAGCACGCTTACTTGGTTTGGCTCGGATCGGCTCGGATCGGTTCGAAAAGGCGCACAGTTCACACGAGTTACGGTAGCTTGATTCGGCCTGGAAATCTAAGCGCCTCATACGAAACATTAAATTAAAATATTGCGCGCCGCTTTACTAAATGTTGAAATGGATGCTTTATTGTGCTGTTATTTGCTTCTGTAGTTAATAAACTTTGTCTGCAAGATCACAAGCAGTAAAAACAAGGCGCTGTCGCTTGCAAGAAGCACAAAGACGAATCAACGGACTTCGGAAGCGGGCCAAACGAAACGTAGTACATTGTCAGCATTCACTATCACATGAAGTCTTCTCCTCCAGTGGAACGATGGTGCTGGGTTGCCCTAACAAGTAGTAGAGTCACATAGAGTGTTATTAAGCTCAGTATTAAGTAGAAATGCGCGCAAGTGCGAAAAAGCTGTCGTCCTGCGCCTACTTGTGGCATGGTTGTCCGTTCATACAGCATTAAGCGAACCGAACCGAACCGTGCGCAACCGAGTAGCCTGGTTATTTTTACCGGCCAGCTCGGTTTGGAACAGTTTGGTTTTTTGGCCATTCACACGTGGATTTTTATCGAGCCAAGTCGAGCCAAACCGGGTAAACGTGCTCGTGTGAACGAGGTATTATATTCCAAAGTTTCAGTTTATCGTAGCAATGGTTAGTTTCTCTCTGACTGAGTCTGACATGTTGGAAATTATCCTTTTCACTAATGGACATTGGGATTAGTTGATATTCGTATATTCTGCATCCATTCCAACATGTTGGAGTTGACCTATAGTGTTAAACTTCATGCAAATTTAACACTATAGGTCAACTTGTAAATTTTGTTACCTCTGTTACTTTTGTTACCTCCATTACTCATGTTAACTCTGTTACTTTGTTAACCCATGTTACACTTGTTACCCTTGTTACCTCTATTTACTCTTGTTACCTGTGTTACTCATTACTCATGTTATCTTTGTTACCTCTGTTACCCTTGTTCAGGGGCATAGGAACGTTTTCAAAAGTGGGGGGGGGCTCCATTTTGTGCGAAGCACACATGCTGGCATGCGGAGCATGCCAAATCTAGGAGGTCTGGGGGCATGCCCCCCCAGAAAATTGTGAAAATTTACACCCTCTGAGATTGAATCTGAGAGCATTTTGATGATTGATATCATCCTACATTTAATCACATTAGCATGCATATAACTAGCTACGTATAGCTATACATGCTACTTTCGTATGGATGGCAATGGAAGTGAATAGTTAGATAAAGAAGGAAAGATAGAGCCACTGAAGCAAAAGAAGGAAGATGAAGACTGGTGCTATCATTTGTGCATTACAACATTATAAACTTGAAACATGAAGCAACGCATTTGTTTGCCTTGTTGCTTCTTGCTTCTATTAAAACTGGTGGAAGGATGGTAAGGTTTGTTTAAATCTCAAGTTCTGAACAGCATGCTCCCGTACACACTAGTACAACTTCAAGCATGTCCTCAGAGTCTTCACTGTTATATAAAATGAAATAAACTTTGTAATATGTAGTGATATGATAGTTTGCATGGCTACTCTCTACCTACTCAATACAGCTAAGCTAAGTCTAACCTGTCACTATTAGCTACTATTGTCTGATGTGTGTAAACAAATTTCTTTACCAGCAGTAGAACTACAAGGGATTTCTGAATATAAACTTACTGATTTCCTCTGTCTACTAGCGGTATCAAACAAAGTTAACTATCTTTTTACTCCTTTGCTGTCCATTGAAAAACCGCATGTATTATTGTAATTGTAAATCCAATAATTAAATCCGAAATAGCGTTTACTCTAATTAACGCCCATTTGTGAATTAATTCACACCTGCTGTGTTAAAGTTAGACTGCTACTACAATTCGAAGGTACAGACTATATGTATGTATATTATATAGTACAGTGAGTTTATTTAGCTAATTGCTGTTGTCAAACACAGACTATTATGGGATAGGGCCCCAAGGGATTGTGCAGAAGGCAAGGCTTGTTCTAAGATATTCTCCCTACCTGAATGGAAGCCTATTCAACAAATGGGACAAATCCTAAAACAGAAATAACCCAATGTCACTTGTAGAGATTGAACCTGTGGCTGCCCGATTGCATGTCAGGTGCTCGGAGGCCTCACACCACAGGACATGGACATTTTTCTGTGAAATTAAAGTGGGGTATTATTTTCAAGTTGATGGGATGATTGTTATGTAATTATTTTCAAAGTTTGTTTGATGATTATTATTATCAAGTTTGTGGAATAATAATTATTAACTATTATATTATCTTGATTATTGTATGTTTATGGGATATATAACTTATATACAAACTGTAATATACAAAGGACTTTCTCATATGTAGTGGAGAATTAGTCAATTTGTATAATCTATAATTTGTTATTAGCTAGTAAGCTACCTACAGTAGAAACTGTTGTGACTTTTACATATAATATAGGATATGACTACAAAACAGTCAAGATTAAAAGAGGTATATCTGTTTGTTTTCTTTATTTACGTATACACATTTAGTATATTTATTTTTCACAGACTGATAACTTAGAATTCACCAAACAATTCAATGACCTTTAATGCAAAGCTACCTGAGTGCATTAGTAAGCTAACAGCAATCTGTTTACGACAGGAATACAATCCAGAAAGGTTCTCCAACATTTCATCATAAAGTGTTGCCTCTCAATTATCTTTCTCCAAACTGCACGAATGACATGTGTACATGCATCGGTGTTAGTAGCCATGCTGATATAGTGTGTGGACCATAGTACAGTAGCTAGCTATTTACCTTCATCACAAACACACCACATGAATAGGTGTTATGCTGAATAACATTTACATTAGTGGTCACTTTCCATACATTATCAGATTTCCAGTGGCCCAAATTGTGCTGGTGTTCTAAATAATAACTACAATATCAATATAATAATTTCATCATGCACAAAAGTTTTACACATAGAAGAGCTTACTTGCAGTTTTTTCTTATTTTATTCATCACCCTACTCTGCTCTCCAAATGGATCTATGAACAATACTTTCTTTTCCTTTACATAAACATCCTGAAATTAACATTAATGCATTATATAGCTATAGTACAAAATTAAAATATAATATTATACTTACTAATAGTGTCCACAAGATGGTACGCACCAATTAGCTTATCAAATTGGGATATGTCAATCTGATTATACAAGTATAATATATGCATGGAAAAATAAACACATTCAAGCAATTTACTTTGGTGTAAACATTCAAATCCCTGAATGTACCATTACATATTTTGTTAGCTCCTGAGACGTCCATAACATAAACACTGCATATACCTCCTGAAATAAAAAGGTCTGGTGTGGTCTGTATAGTGCATTTGTACCGGATTACCAAAATCTGGTGCAACCAATCAAAATGCTTTGAGACTAATCAACTGCATGTAAGATTAATGCATATACTTATACTTTCTATTAGGAGTCAAGTGTGTCTACTGATGTGATAACCATTGATTGTAACACTACCAATGAGGTAACTAAATTATGGTATTCCTATGTTATGGACATATAACTGCTTTATGGTTTCTAGGACAACCATAATATCACAGTCATCAATTCAGATGATGATCAAGATGCTGATCTCCCAGCATTAATTCCCCCTGAAGAAGAAAAAGGGAAAAAAGGTTGTTATAATGCATGTTAACTGTATTCACATGCATGCTGTTTGAAGTGCATGTACATATGCAACATTATTATGTATTAGGTAAAGCATTGTCATGAGTATTATATATATAATACATGAAATAAGGCATGAGGTGTGTGGTCGAGATACTAATAAAACACAAGTGCTTTTATTAGCATTGTGTCAGTGTGCGGTGAGTGCTTATATTTCATGTGTGGCATAAGCAAAAATCACTGTTTTAATGAATTGTTTCTACAGTTTATTAAACGCTTTGATATTAACATGCTCGCCACTTTATTGAGGATTAAATTTAATGGTGGTTGTTAAATTATTACAAGTAATAAAATCACTTATGTGTTAGTGCTTTTGGCGGGACTTGCAATATAAGCAACAGAGAGAACATGCAAGATCTAGCTGCCAAAGAACAACTAGTGCATAAGTGACGTATAGGTAATATATATATATTACGCATTAATTTAACCTGTTTGTGCTACCAATCATATAAATATTTTAAACTGTTATTGGTGTTTATAGGATGATGAAACTGAATTACCTCAAGTAGCTCTTGGACAGTTCCAAAATCCAGATAATAGAATGCATGTTAGTTATGTATATTCCAAATGGACATATTTCCACTTTCTCATACATGTAGGAGACATTAGATGAAAGACGTGCCATACTGATGGAGCAAGACCTGGCCTATGAAGAAAATCTTCGAATTGATCAAGCCAAGGTATAATAATAGCTAAAAAATTTCCCTTCAAACTTGTATTAAAACTTCTATATAGGCAGCTGAGGAAGCCTTGAAAGCAGACCATCTACTGGTTAGATGAGCATTGTAATCAATTGTTATTTTTAAAATTATTTTGCTATGTGCATGCCAGAAGCTCCAAGAGTTGCAGTCATCATTAACTGCTAAATTTCAATCCATGATATACATCGGATATACCTACAACCAGTATACACTTTTGTCTACCCAATGGACAGCGATTACAACAAAGCTTTCATGAAAATATAGCAATGAGGGTAAATGAAAATACGTATATATGATTGTTATGATATAGGCTATGTATTTTGTGGCACCCTAGGAGCTATATGAATATGTACTGTCTACTGGACAAATTGAAGGTTCTTGTTTTACACTATTTCAATCATTTCCACGATGTGAAATATTTCCTAATGACACATGTTTGCATGACAGCTCTGAGGTCATTGCTGTCAAAGTCAATGATAATTCACCAGATCTCCTTCAGCTTTTTGAGGATAGTATGGTTAGTTATGTTATAGATGCTACATAATTACCCACAAGTATGCCTGTGTTCTTTGAAACTTAGCCATATATTATGCTGGTTTGCTGATATACGTACGTACATACATAAATACTATTATTACATAGGAAGCAAATGATGACAATGAAAATATGAAGAGTCTGTCTGAAGTCATGCAAAATGGTATTGAAATTAGTAGTATCCTTTGTTAGTGTACTATATACGTACATGTATATTTTGTTATGATTGTACTGACACCGTATACGTACGTCTGTTTCAATTACAGGAGAAGAAGAACGAAACAACTTCATGATGACAATAAGCAATGGTAATCAGAAGACATATTTCATCTGCAGAAAAGATGTTTACAATAACTTGATTAAACTGTATTCAGAAGAAGCTGAAATAGTGTTTGAATACCCACTTCGAATTAAATTTAAGGATGAGATAGCAATTGATGCTGGTGGAGTGTCGAGAGATTCATTTTCAGCCTTTTTTGATGAATCCTACCATCATCTTTTTGATGGTTCATCTTTCTTACATCCAGCAACACATGCTTGTGTCAATATGCAAGCATTTCCAATTTTAGGAGCAATCATTTCACATGCTTACCTTGCTGTTGGGATTTTCCCAGATTGTATAGCCTTTCCATGTCTTGCAGCAGCTCTTCTTGGTCCCAATATAACAATTTCTGATTCTATATTGCAAGAGTGCTTTATTAGTTCTGAGTACTCATGAAACATCAGTGCTACGAAATACTGCTAGCTGTACTACTAACAGGTATGTATCGGAAGTTGAAAGTGAGCTTACCTCAATTTTTGCTTACCATGGTGTCAGGGGAATTCCAAAGCCAGAAAATTTAAAGAAATTGCTTCTTCAGGCTTCAACATACACATTTTTGATTAAACCAGCTGCTGCTCTGCATATGATTGCTTCAGGTGTTCCAAAACCACACATTCCATTTGGAAAAGCATGACAGTGGGCAAGCTTTATATACTTGTTGTATAAAACCATGTTATTATCACCTTCCAAGATTTTGAGCCTCCTGATTGAACCATTTACAAAAGATGAAACAGAAGAGAAAACTTGGTTCTATTTGCGCAGTTACATAGGAAACATGAGCAATGATGAGCTGCGTCGTTTCGTTAGATTTGTTACTGGAAGTTTTGTCATTAGTGTAAAGTCTATAACAGTGTCTTTTAATAGGTTGGATGGGTTAGCACGTAGACCCATTGCCCATACATGTTCAGCCAGGTTGGAGTTGGCCAGCACATATAGCTCGCTTCCTGAATTCATATCTGAATTTCGTGCCATTCTCTCTGATCCTCATTATTCCTGGGAGATGGATGCACTGTGATATTATGTAACACCAAGCATAGACAATGTTATAAGTATGTACACATGGGAGATGCTGCTTAACTATGTAACCGTATGATTAGCACAATCAATTATATAGGCACATACATAACTGTGATTTATGAGTATTGTACAGTGGTTTTGAAAATGTTATAAGTTGTAACTGATTCACAGTTGCATTCTTCATATAATTCTATTCTGTTATTTTGGCTTGCACAGCGGGTTGAATTTTTGTTGGTCAATCCAAATGACCAACAACGAGTGTCAAGTTTGAGTTGAGCTTAAGCTACCACAAATTACTTTGACATCATCTAAAATGTGTCTTGTAGCTGAAGAAGAGAGGTTTCGTTTAACTAATAAAGAGACCTTGGGATCTGAAAGAATTACACACACCATCACCAGAAGTGATGTGTAGCTATGTAGATGTGCTAGGTATCATGGAAGAGTTTCCTATTCATATTGGTTGAAAAAGTTATAGATCTTGGTGGTGTATAATGTGATATGTTATCTTCATTCTGGAATGAAGCTTACCGCAATTTGTTTGATGGTGGCTGTCTTGTTGCAACTGCATGCATTACACCCTCAAGCCGACATGGTTACTTAATTTCCAATTAGGAATAATTATTTCCCATGGATACATATATAAGCAGTGGATTTCTTCCACTAAGAATGGCATAGCTACCCTTCTTTAGCTACAATACTGCTTATAGTCCACCTGTTGAAATCAGCAATATAATGATGTTTTATTGGAAACGTTCTTACAAGCTGTTGGTGTAAAGGTCTTTAAGTCAGAATATTATGTAGTATCAGTCTACTATCACATTTAACATATATCCTGAAAGCGTTCAGCTACCTAGCTACACCTCAAGGACTTTGGAAGCAAATTATCCAAGCGGCTCATTTTGAATACATGTTAAACACAATTTCACCAGAAAATTGTAACTACCTTTCTTTAACTGCTTCTTCAGAGAAGGTCATTGAATTGCTTGAAGAACCGTATCCCAATCAAGATAGGATTTTCAGCTATTTCAGCCAGTAGCTAGCTCATATAAGAAATATGAAGAAGTGTGCTTATTCCTCTGCTTTGTTACTGGCAGTGCTGTGTGTATGGGCCAGAAAATTAAAATTAAAGTCATATTCAGTAATGACTAGGCCTTAGTTGATTATGCCAGCATAAGTTTTAGCATAATGGGTGTGCAAAGCATCCAGCATAGCTAATGGGCATGATTTTGTGTATGCAGGTGCAAGCTGCATAATTAAACCTAATTGTACCATTTTTACAATCTATGAATATATAATACACTTACTCCACTGCCAAGCAATGCTTTACAATTCAATAAGTTATAGCTAGCTTCTACAAGTCCTTTATAGTCACTATTATCATATTATAGGCACCACTTAAATTATAACAACTACTGGCATGTGACAGGTTAGATTTTAGGCAAGTTTTTATATTAAATTTTGTATTATTACTAGTATAATTAACTGTGGAGTAGCTAGCATAATTGGCATAAAATTATAGCAATGCCAAAAAGCATAATAGATAATTTTCATAGCATAATAGACTCAGGCCTACTATTAGCCATACATGTTCCTGTAGCTATATGTTGGAGCTTTCTTCCAATTATGTTAGCCTTGAATATTTTGCCTGAAAAGGTCATCTCAGTGAAGAAGAAGCATGGATGATGCCAGCAGTATAACTTTCAAGTAACGTTGAAACTATCTGGGGTACTAATACCAGCATTTTTTGGCAGTATCAGAATTGGTAAAGTATGTTACACAAGTACCAATTCTGTTATCTACTACTGAAATGATTTTTATGCACCTTTAGTTATGTACTTACGTAGTTAAATGATAAATTTGATTGCACACTGTGGAGTGTCTCCATGTGTCAGTATTGGTACGTACTTGTACTTGTGAATGCATTTAATACCAGTACTTGGTACTTGAAGTATTGGACTATTGCTAAAATTTGGAATCAGTGCAGCCTTATATTATTTATATTTGACGATTGTATTCACTAGGGTTTTGTTGTATGCATTCATGTATAAATGTCAATGTACTTTGGCAGAGATTTAGCTACCCCATAAAGCTAGACTCTCTTGCAATTGATTGATCAGAGATTGTAATAATCTTAAAAATGACCACATAAATAATTATTGGCAAAAGTGTGCTTTATATCCATGCATTTACAAATACTTGTTGAGTGATACACATGCACATGTGCCTTATACAGTTTATAGTAGCAATGGAGGTTAAACTAGGCATGTCCCTATTATGCTTTTGAAATTGCCTATTATGCTTTGGGGAAATGCTAATATGATATTATTATTATCATGATATCTATGCATGTTATAACACTAGCTACATCTCCCCCCATGGGAAAAGTTTGGGCAAAATTTGAGCATAATTGACTCAGGCCTATTTATAGCTTCTGGGAGGCTGTGCCCACCAGATCCCCTGCTTCAGAGATCCTGTGCTTAGCCCCTCTAAGCAAATATGACAACATAAAAGTCATATATATGTAGCTTAGCAACGTATATAGCTAATTACAAAAACCAAAATAAAAGTACTGAGTGCATACAAGTACTGTTAATATTGAGTATAGCTAGCTACTGAGTGTTGTATTTTCTTTGTGGTATGATAATTGCCGTTTGGGAAGGAATAATAGGTGAGTTTATGAGCATAATAGGCTCAAGCCTACTAACTAGCTACTGCAAGTAGTAGCTTACGTATGTATTCAATGCTTCTTCTCATGACGAGTTCTTCACGTGACGAGTTCCTCTCATGACGAGTTCTTCACGTGACGAGTTCCTCTCGTGACAAGTTCATCTCATGACGATTTCGTCTAGAAGGCGCAAATATTATAATCGTACTTTTTAAAATTTAAGAAAAAAGACCGACTGTCGTGATCTCGCTCTCACGACCTCGCTCATGACGAGTTCGTCTCATGTCGACATGAGGTAAGGAAGGGCACTTGATCCCTTTTATGTAGATACGAAGTCATGGAGTACGACAAATTGTCAGCCTGATATTCTCCCCGGCTCTTGTGGCCAGTGTAGTCAGCTTAAAAAATAATTTGCATAAACATTTGCATAATATTCACTGGCAACTTTACCGCATCAATCTTTTCACTCCTGAGTGGAGTTTAGGCTTTCCGCTTCGAAGTTCTTTCAATTAATTCAAACCTGAAGTCACGTGTGAGATCACGTGACACAATAAATGAGTATTTTAGCGCATATTAATAATATTTCTGTACAATCGTGAGATGAACAGGCAGTCGTGAGACCAATGCTGAAAATCGTGTGTCTCACGACCAAATCGTGATAGTTGAGAGGTCTGAAGAACTTCGCAAATTCTACAACTTCCAATAAGCAATCACGTGATCCACCTACGTTATTCAGTTAGATCGACGGTCTGGCCACGCGAGACTAACAATTACCGATGGATGATTGTGAAGCTTGGGAAAGAGCCCTTTTATCATGGGAAGTTGCTAGAGGTACCGGTTATACTTCAGATATTGATTATTTTCAGTATTTGTAGGCCTTCCGTACAGTTTTGACCGGATACGTGGAGAGGCGACGATAATGCACAATCTTTCTTGCGTTGTAGTAAAGGGAAAAATTGACTCCTTAGGATTATATAGTAAATGTATCCATCAATTTCTTGACAGAAGTAAGCAATGTAATCAATTAACTACTGTTTTAATTTTCTAAACTTTAGTGCGGAGTTGTTGTCAAATAAAAGATTTGCAAAAGGATTACACTGTAATCTGCAAACTTCATTATAATATTATGATGATACAGCAGCTCAACAATTTATTGCTGCTAGAAGGTATTTATGTGTCAATAAGCGCATATCGATAATATGTGTGTACCTGTCTCCATTCACTGCACCAGACTACTGTACTGAATTTTCCTTGTTTGGACAAGCTTGTGCTATTACCTAGAGCCTAAATTTCTTTTAACAGATGTAGCCATGAATTATGTATGAAGTGCTTTTAACGACTTTAGACATGATCTATAGCCACAATGATTTCATGACAATAGTTATAATATTGTAGTGTCTTTAGCAGTGCATTAGCTGATATTTGTTGTTATGATATGTAGTGTGCACTGATGAAAGATACAAATCATATATAAGCGGAGTTATAAATTTGATTGTAATCCCTATCTATGTTATCAGAGCCTCCGGCTGGTGCAACATGTTAGCCATTTTGTGGCAGTAGGCTGAGCAAAGTCTAATTTGGGAAAGCTATGAAGACACATGGTAATGTGTCAGTGGCCAAGAAAGATGTGCGGGCACACAAGTGTGTTATTTACCCGACTGGTCAAAGTAGCTAAATTCAGTCTCCTATTACTCAAAAACTGTTGGGCCGATTTCCACAAAACTTACATATGTTAGTGCCTTTATATACCGTACCTCACATACCAAATTTGAAAGAAATTGGCTCAGCAGTTCCTGAGATTTGGGTTCCTGAAACTCGTCAGATTTTCTTCATAATATTATTTTTCTTCTTCGCACCAATGATAAATATGCATAAAAACCTTCTCGTTCTTCAATTTCCATGAAATTTGGCACACCTAAAATCTAATTTCCAGAAAATTTCATACGATTCCAATAAAACTTGAGGAAGAAATGCACAATAACCAATCAAATTTTTTACCGATTTGTTGTCACGCCTACTGGAAAAACTATTAGTGCCATTGTTTTGAAATTTTTATCAGGCATTCATATACTACTAGAATAAAAATTTAAATAGTGAGAGGGATCAACCTCAGTGCTCCAACAAAGATTTTGGCATGAGAGAACACCAAAGATTCTGGCATGATATCAGTAATTTATAAAAGTTTAATTCCTAATTTTGGCAAACCTACTTGTCGATGAATGAGCCAACAGTAGGGATTAAACTTTTATAAATTATTGATATCATGCCAGAATCTTTGGTATTCTCTCATGCCAAACTCTTTTTGGAGCACTGAGGTTGATCCCTACTCACTATTTAAATTTTAAATTTTAAATTATTCTAGTTCGTTTGCTTTTTATATTTCATAGCATGCTTGCATATAAGCATAACAATCTTTCAGGACCCTAGCGGGCGCCAAAAATGTTAAAGGTGCCTACTTAATAAACAGTGAAATCTATTTGTCCAAGACTATAATCACAGTATCTTGAAGTTCACGCTGTAATGAAGCACCCGCTGTCGGCACTGCATTACTAATTTTATCATGTGTGCAAGCCAGGTTTTGTGTGACGTAATAAGCAGAAGCTGTAACAGCTTATCAACACCTTTCGTGAGTTTCTTACCTTGTTTAAAGGAATATAGAAGAACAAGAAAGGATAAAAGGAATCACCATGGCACAGTGATAAACCTTAATCGGAACAACAGTTTCGTAAATCTGTGGCAATTACCTTTGTTGTGTGGAACTTCTGGAGCCATACACCCAGTGCCAGTGGGTCTTACGGCAGGCTGGCTGGCAGGCTGGCAGGCTGGCAGACGAAATCCAAGTAAATTTGAACTTTTTTAAGATGTGCTATAGACCGATATATTTGACTTTTCGCTTCATTTAACAAAGGTACAGCGTTATTACAGTGGTACCAATAGATTTAAGTTGCTAAAGCCTGTTGTAAGGTGGTTTTTAAAAGTGCGAAAAATCCGAAAGCCATACATTTTCATAGCGATCCCTACTATTAAGTACTTCTGTACTTAATGATTAAAAGTGGTTTTGAAGGATTTATAAAATCAGAGCAACATTACTGATTTTATGGCCAGTAACACAAGTAGGTGTAATTTTCAACTAGGATTTTTTAAAGAGACGCTTAATATTGACATTGCTTTAAATAAATGGCTTATGTGAGCCACATGACCTGCTTAGACCTAGCAGGGGCGGATACAGCATTTTCCGAGAGGGTGGTCTGAACACAGAGGTGTATCTCTGATGCAGGGGGTCCCAGGTTTTTTATTATTATTATTATAACACTAAAATCATGCTTGAAATAATGCATTTTAGTGTTTTTATACCAATACACCACTGTTTTGGCTTCTTTGATATATTTCTGGAGGGGGGCTCTTGAGACCCCAAAGACCCCTGGATTCGCCCCTGCCTAGTGACCCATATGATCAATACTCTCTAATAGAACAGTCATTAAATTTATCTGTGACTGCTATATAAGGCTATGGCCATCCTATCCACCACCATTAAGAAACCTCATAAATACACTGGCTGTAGAAGAAATGTAGCGGCCAAGAACTAAAAAGCCTGTATAAAATTTTTATGATCACAATGCAGGCCGCAAAACATTAACATATTGATAACTTAATGTTTAATTTTGTGCCCTGAATTGTGATTATTAAAATTTAATTTCCATCAGCAGTAGTGCTGAAAGGAATAATCGGATATTCGGACTATTTGTTAGTAACTAGGGGAAATGCACAGCATTGAGGGGCGAGCCTGGTGCTTTGATAGATGCATGTATACACTTACGTAGCTACCACTGATGACTTCACATGCAATTTGACATTGTAATAATTATAGCACAGGGAATAAAACATGTACAGTTCAGTCTCAGTGTAGCTATCTACATGATGGTCTTAAAAATTTGTACCGGTACGTATTTCATGAAAACTAGCATACAGTAAAGTAAAGTAATTACAGCGGATTGAAATAACATATGAATTGATTGCAAAAGGTATCACAAGCATGCATAATAAACAAGTCATGGATGGTATCAGCTATTATAAAGAAAAGTAAATACGTATAGGGCGGCAAGGCAGCTGATACTATACAGTGTACTTCAATGTATCTATCTAGCCATTCAGTGCTATATGCAATCCTAACATCAAATGATCAGCTTTACTATTGCTTACTAGGCTTTGATTAGAAAGTTGTATTCACACATTGTGGTTAATAAATTATGGTTAGCACTTGAATGGTATATACACGCCTATGGTTAGCATTTAATGGTTCTCGTGCTATGATTAGCACTCCACGTGTTTTATGTAATGCTTGTAATGTTTGATGTAATGTTGGTTTGCACTTAAACGGCTTTCAGCCATATACAGGTATTTTGATGTTACAAGCAAGCAAGCAAGAAGACAGATTTCACTGTTGATCCCATATGGTGGGGCTTGCTAAGGCTCGCCCCAATAATGATATTTGAGTAGTTTGAAAATTTGTTTTTCTATTTAAAGCCTTCTATTAGTATAGCAAATTTTTGCTTGTTTTTTATTGCACAATGGATATTTGACTAAAGGTTTTATTTTATTTTGAAGATAATTTTTACTTTTTAGTTGCTTTTTATGATTTCTTTTCATACTACCTGATAATAAGTTGTTTTATCAGAGGTATTTGGTTATTTTTATATATGGTTTTGGACAATAGATTAATCAACATTCGTTCGAATTGTGAACCAACTATTCGAATAGTAAAAATAGCTATTCGTTTCAGTACTAATCAGCAGTAACACTACACAAACCTTGGCCACCCATTTTTATTTTTTATCCAAGCCTTTTTGGTTCTTGGCTGCTACTTTTTAGCCAGGGTGTTTTTGGTTGAGATAATGTTTTTCTCAGTGGGCAACCAATTTCTATTCATTATTTTCAAGCTATATATTTACACATGTATAACTGTACACATGTACAGTCTATTATATTACTGATAGTAATAGAATAAATATTATATCATTATCAACCAAATAATCATTAAGTAAAAGTGCATAAAAGTGAAACAACTTTATCCAGTAGTCCAGTCCAGTGAATGGAGACATCCAACCAATATGCATAGCTAACTGGCTACTTAAAGCCATCATCTTATCAGTGTAATTATTATGCATGAATATATAACAAAACAATGAGTTATATTTGGACAAGTTAAACACTATACTCAATTTAAGTGAAACAGAATATGTGGATTCTCAGCTACCATGGTCTATGGAAAATTATGTGAAATTTCATGTTCCTTAAGTAGACGGACTTTGTGTTAAGTACGTATGCACAATTCTGTTACCATTTTATTTTGGCTGGTGCTCGCCTGGTTTCTTGAAACTGCTTTTATCTGCAAAGTGTATATGAGATTGTGGTGCCCCACAGGTACAAAGCATGGAGGAGTACACAGCACACAATGTAAAGCACATAGCATATAGCACGTATAAGGCTTGACCTCAGTGCTCCAAAAAGTAAGGAAACATTTTGGCATGAGAGAACACTAAAGATTCTGGCATGACACAATTTATTAAAGTTTAATCTCTACTTTTGGCTCATAATCATTCAAGTAGGTTGGCCAAAAGTACGTAGGGATTAAACTTTTGTAAATGTGTTCTCTTATGCCAAAATCTTACGTATTCCTTGTTTCCTTACTTTTTTGGAGCACTGACTCCACTGAGGTCAATCCCTACTCACTGTTTAAATTTAGTTTGTTTGCTTTATAGCATAAGCATAATCATCTTTCAGGTCCTTAGCAGGCACCAAAAACTTTACAGGTGCCTACTTAATAATTATGCTTGTTTACAGGCACTTGTTAACAAAGCGCTTACATGGCAAAGTGGCTGTGTTACCGCAAATACGTTTGAAAAACAGCGAAATCTATTTGTCCAAGGCTATAAACACACATATCTTGAAGTTCACTTCATAATGAAGCATGTGAGAAAACATCGTGTCTACGTATATAAACAGCACCAGCTTTAGTAATTATATCACAGTCATGTGCAAGCCAGTTTTGTGACGTAATAAGCAGAAGCTGTGACAGCTTATCGACACCTTCTTTCGTGAGTTTCTCACCTTGTTTAAACAGTGGTGTATCTAGAAGTTGGTACTAACCAAGGCACATGGTGGGCCCTCACACGTGGTGGGCCTGAGGGCCCACCACCTCTAGGGGGGTCTGGGAGCATGCTTCCCCAGAAAATTTAGGGTGCTCTGAGGTGCTTTCTGGAGTTGGAGTGGAGCATGTTGAAGAATTGTAGTTTAACCAGTAGGATTGTCTTGTCAGTATCCTAGTAGCTATTAGTAATCTCACCATTTCCTCATTTAACCAAAATTCTTTTTAAATTTACCTGTTATTCCCCAAATTATTCCTAATAGCTAATTAGCTAGCTAGCTACCACCCTTATACAATTTATTTATAACTAGTTAATACAAAACTACTCACATTTTTTCCCTTTCAATAAGAGCCCTCTGCAACAAATGATAATCGATGTTGTCATGGACACGGAATATTTGATTGTGGGTTTAAATTTTTACAAATCTAAGCTTACATTATTAAAGAATTTGTAGCAGTAATGATTATCAGAGAATAGCTTCTAGAGGGTTTAAAGGTAAGTTTTTGTACTTTACACTAGATTGGTTAGTGCTTTTATAGCGTATAATAGCTACTTTGAATTAGCACTATAATTAGCCCAAAAATAGACTGTGCCTAGCTAGCTGCTTTGCCATCTCAAATCATGACAAAGAAATTCGGCACAATCAGCTGCACGTAACTTGGGAAGGAACCGAAGAATTGATGAATGATATAGAAGCTAGCTATATTATTCCTAGAGTAAGTTGTAATGATAATTATGAAACTTGGCCTGTTGGTCCATAATCGGTTACTTACGTATGCGCATTAATTATTTGGCTAGCCGGACTACATGAATTTACCAGGGCACAAGTCAAATTAACCAGGGCACAGGCTCAGGTAGGCCCGGGTATAGATACGCCACTGTGTTTAAAGGAATATAGAAGAACGAGGAAGGATAATGCATGAAGGATAAAAGAAATCACCATGGCACAGTGGACAAACCTTAATCGGAACAACACTTTCGTAAGTATACGGCAATTACCTTTGTTGTATGGAATTTCTGGAGCCGTATACCTAGCACTACTGGGTCTTACAGCAGGCAGGCTGGCTGGTTGGCAGACGAACTCCAGGTAAATTTCAAAATTTTTAACATTGAAATGTTAGAGTTTTCGCTTCGTTTAACAAAGGTACAGCATTATTACAGCAGTACCAATTGGCTGAAGCCTATTGTAAGGCGGTTTTTGGAAGTGCAAAAAATATCTGGAAGCCATACATTTTCATAGTGGTCCCTACTATTAAGTACTACTGTACTTAATGATAGCAATGAAGCCTATGTATATGTTAAAGTGTATAATTATTGCATGGTAATGAGGATGCTAACTTTTTTCCCTAATGATATTATGCATATAAAGTTATGTATTATGTTACTAGGTACACTGCCATTACTCTGGAAGATTACCATAAACTATATTGTATTATTACTTTCTACTAGATATGACAGTGACGAACAAGGTGAACTATGCATATATCATTTATAAAAGTTTGTATAGTGAGACAAATTGTTACAGCATTAATTCTTTAAATGAAAACCGGGCTTATGTACACGAAATACACCTATTCATATTACAGTATGTATCTCCTTTACTGTTTAAGAATTTAGAAATCTGCATGAGATTTTCTATGAAATTTAGTGCTGCCACGATATAGAATTTTTTATGTCACTTGTCATGAAAGTTTATGTCACGATACGAATGTATGTCATGACATGAAATTTGATTCATACTACCTTACCAAAAAAATTTCACACATCAGTCTAATGAAGTGTGTTTATATGACCAATACTTTATAACTTATGCAGTCAAATCATGTATTTCAGTATTTCTAATTATTAAATACAATATTTCGATAGTGATTTTTGTTCATATCATATCACGATATAACTACATGTCACGATATATATCAGGATATATCGTGGGAGCACCAATGAAATTTTGCATAAATGGTGGAAATTTTATTAGACTCCTATTTAAGTCAGGATCAGGACTCACAGTAGTGAGTCGCATGGCCAAGAAAAACTGCCCACACGACAACTACTGAGAGTCCTTTACACGTAGCAAAAGTGTTAAAAAATGGAAAACAAAACTAACCTTTCCACAACTCAAATCGGTTCCTTATCGCTGCACTTAACAATCAGTCTTCCAATAACCAGTACAAAAACTCAGCCCTATAGGTATAGGGAATCATGTGAAGTGCAAAGCTATGTCTTGCATGTAATTATTCATGGCCTGACCACTCAAAAATTGCTTCCTACGGCCCTTTGTAACACTGATCTGAGTTGTATATTTAATAATGAAACTACATGTATGATAATTATATACACAAGACTGTGGACTATGAGGTAATGTGATTCTTCTCACAATGACGGAGATTGAAGATACTCTAAATAAATAGAATAATAAATATCTGATAAACAAAAACACCTCGGGTATAAAAAAGTGGCGTGGCCAAGAGAAACTACAGCAGTGACTAAAAGGACTGATATATGGGATTGTGGCTAAGGTCTATATGCTATCACAATACATTATTGGTATGAAAAAGTGAGGCTAATCAGAAGCTTTAACTTTCTTCAAGACAAATTGGAAAATTTATAAATTGAATTTGATGAGCAAGAAGAGTTAACAAATCTCACAAAAATGATTAGCTTGTCACTTGGCCGCCTTTTTATGATGGTTGGAATTGTAAGACAAAAGGGTGGCTAAGTGACAATCTAATCATTTTTGTGAGATTTGTTAACTCTTCTTGCTCATGAAATTCAATTCATAAGTCTTCTTGAAGAAAGTTAAAGCTTCTGATTGGCCTCACTTTTTCATACCATGATGTATTGTGATAGCATATAGACCTTGGCCACAATCCCATATATCGGTCCTTCTAGTCACTGATGCAGTTTTTCTTGGCCACGCCACTTTTTTATACCTGAGGTGTTTTAGTTTGAAATACAAAAATGTTTTCAAATTTTATGTGCACATAAGCCCTATTTTCTCATGCTGGGTCACAAATTTTATGGGTATACTTGAACTAACATAAAGGATATGTATACATACTACATAGGCATGAGCCGCATGACCAATGACATTACTCAAGAATTACATATTTACGTATCTACGTATGGTACAGCTCAAAGGCAACGTCGCGAGCGACGAGTCCCACTTGAGGCTTTTTCGAGTAGATTTACTTCTCTACAATACTAGCACAAAAGAGTCTATATTGATACTTGCGCCATGGTATACAAAAGGACTAACAATAATAAACTTCGTCAGTGATCTTCTTCATTTCAAGAGTCCATTTCTCATGCTTACTGAATCCTCGAGTCTCACTCGAGATTGAAGAAACGGCCACAAGTCTCCAAGAGTTGTGATTTATTCGATCTGAAAACACTACTTGCTCGGCACGTGATGCCGATTTAAATAAACAATAGGGTAACATGATTTTGACAAAGGAAAGCACGATACTCGCTCAGATTTAAACAAATGCGAGTGGAGGCGATGGTGAGTTAATAGTATGGTATAACGCTTTGTAATGTCGTATTTTTTGTAAAATAGTATACCTTTATGAAAACTTTCATCCTAAACCTAGTGTGGAGAGACTTTTGAGCAGCAGGCTTTATAACTCGAAATGGTAAATAGCAAGTTCGAGTATACTCGTGTGAGAGTCGAGCGAACAAGTGCGACATTGCCTTTGAGCTGTACCGTGTGTGTTAACATGTACCTAAGGCTTGTCTTATGTTTTTACATACACCTGTATATTGATTATAGTGTGTTTTTAAATACATGTACAGGCCCACTTATTAAAGTGCTACAGCTCTTCACTAACTGTCCAGGTACGTATATTATTTTTGTACATAAATATGTAATAATATTCCTGAGTAGACCTGTTTATAAAGAATGCTGCATTAACACTGCATTGTATGATACAACAAGAAGGAGGATTTTTAGTAAATATTGAGCCTTCAGATACTATTTTATATCTCAAAGGTATGTTTATTGAATAATGTGTAATAAAATTTGCTCATCATGAAACCCGGTTGTTTCATATCAGGAACCCGGTTGTTTCATATCGCAGAGTGGGATGCTGCAATTGTAACTGTACATTCATGTACAGACTCATCAAATACATTAATATCATCAGCTAATAACCTTCTGATTGGTTGTTGTCATGCTAAACAAGTAAGTCCTTAAAGAAACTAAATCTAAATCTATATTTAGTTGCATCAACACTCTAATAATGCAGTCACTAATCATTATTAACTGCTTTATTAGATCATATAGATAAAATGTTTATATTTAATGTTAGCCAATTTTAGCAATTTTATAGTTACTATTACTCAGCTCAAGGTATACGCATGTGCAAATCTATTTTGTATGTTAAGCAAGATTACATAGCATTTGGGATTATGTATACGTATAAGGGTTTTTATACGTATTCAAGGCCTAACATGTGAGCTCTTGCTTGTTTTATGTAGTTCCTCAAGAAGAGAGGTGTTGTAATTAACAATATTCATGAGTTAATTTAGCAATTTTGCAAATTTAAATGCTTGCAAATTAGAAAAGTTGTAGAATAGTATTTTGAATGAAAAACATTATAATTAATTAACACACTGAACTTGCAAACTTGCAATGATTAGCATAATGATTACAACAACATAGCCCTGCTAGAAAATTTCAGAAATAATATTACATAATACGTACAGTATATGAACATGCACATGTTACAGTATATGCATATACAGGGCCATAGGAAGAGTGGTACGGCCACAGTGCAGCATAATGCAATTAACTGCATGGACGGCCGATAGTTTCCATCTGCTTGCATGCTGTTTCTAACTATCACAACATAATAGGTTAGTAGCTACTCAGGGCTTCATTTAAAGGGGGGCGGGAGGGCGCTCGCCCCCCATGACAAACTCTTGCCCCCCTTAAATTTTAAACAAAAGTTTAGATTAAAGTCTCAGATATACCAACAACAACTGTAATATTGAATGAAATGCATGTGTGTGTGGGTTACAGTGTGTTTGTATGTACATGTGTGTGTGGGTTACAGTCAAGTGACTGATTAGCATAATCTATAGAATGATTATTACTGCTTATGGTATATTTTGGCAAGTATAGTAGCTGAGAACAACATATACCTGAGAATGCACCAGAAGTAATCTGAAAGAGTCTAAAATACAAAATTTCCTGGGGGAGCATGCCCCCAGACCCCCTAGATGCTGTGTGCTTATGCACACGGATCTTTATACCATCGCCCCCTTACTCTCATAAACCTTATTTTGCCTCCCCTTGAGTTATTTCCTAGATGAAGGCCTGCTACTATAGCTCTATGTCACTAACTAGTTATCATTTCTGCAACTAATCCATGGTTAATGATTCCATGAAAAACAATCACGTGGGTGGCCGATAATTTTACATGTTCTTGTATGCCTTTTCTATAGCTATTCCTTCTTTGATTGGCCAAACGATCTGTATAACAATGCATCTGGACTGTGATGTAGGGTGGTAGGGCTGGTCCTGAACATTCAAAACACTAACCTTCAAAAAGTGGTACGGCTGTAGCCGTACCACTTCCTACAGCCCTGACATACACATGTTACAGTATATGCACATACACATGTTACAGTATATGCACATACACACGTTACAGTATATGCACATACACATGTTACAGTATATGCACATACACATGTTACAGTATATGCACATACACATGTTACAGTATATGCACATACACATGTTACAGTATATGCACATACACATGTTACAGTATATGCACATACACATGTTACAGTATATGCACATATACATGTTACAGTATTTACGGTTTTGCTAATTCAGGGGAGATATCAAATGGCACTGTCTGCAATACAAAAAGTCATGAAAGATGATGAGAGATTGCTTGTTTATGCTTTACACAATTTAGTTCAAGTGTTTATTGGCCTGTCTAATCCTGATGGAGAAATGTCAGCTAGTGAACTACTGTATCAGGTCCGTATGTATGCAAATCACATACATGATATTAGAGATGGGACGATTCAGGGTACAGGAGTATCGATGCATCATGCCAAAAGTATCATGATACCATGATACCACGATACATCACTGCTTTTTAATACTTCTCTACCTGAAAGCGATGATATAAATCATAAATCCAAAATATTACCATAATATATGTACAAGGCTTTTTCTCATATCATTTTCAACCAAATATAACGTTTATTGATCGGTATATAATATTTATTAATCAAAATACAGCGATATATTGATGCATTGATAGAGGCTCAATTTGCAGTATCTTTATGCGTATTGAACCATTACGTATTGTGATACATCGATGCATCACAGCATTGTCCCATCTCTACATTGTGTGCGTGTATGTGTGTTAGGGATGGGCAATAGTAATATTTTGTTATATGATCATGGTTATCACGATTATTGCCTTATCTATACACTGAAAACTGTCTACAAATGTGTCTAAACACTGTAAACTTGTCATTCGTAACTGCCAATTATCACGATATTACACATTTATTGCTTGTCATGATTTTTGTTTATGTATAAAATTTGTGTCCATGTAGGCATTAAATTGTAAACCAAAGGCTAGCAATTGTCAGTGGAATGCGTTTTGGTTACCTGCTGCATATGATGATAAATCACCGCTATGCATTAGTAATAATTCTATTCCAGTTCCTCATGTGTTGGGTGACTTGGCTACACAGACTTATCATTATGCCTGTAGGGCCTATCACAATCAAAGGTAAACATTACCCATTATGTAATGTCACATGTAGATATTGTGAAGGCTATTTGTTTATTGTTATTGAACTATAAAGATAGGTAGGTACGTACAAGTGTGTATTAGGTATTATGATGCAACACATGCTTTATCGACAGTTTATAATATGTGTGTGCTTTTGTATTCTGTGTTGTAAATTCTACACTTACTACTTAGCAGCCTTACACTTGATTATAAGTCAGTTGTAGATGCTATTTCCTATTGTGCGTGAATAAAACATGACATAATAAAAGACCAAACCTTAGGTCACAAGCCATCTGTAAATATATCACAGGTTTGAGGTAACAGTCAAACTGCTGATTACATTAGTGGATAATACTCTGTTGCCACTTGAATCTGATCTTTTGCCAACACCTACTCAACTTGCAATTGACTTGTGCCATAGTCTAGTATGTGCAGGACACTACAATGAGGCTATCTTACGATGTGATGCACTATTGAAATTACTAACAACACAATCCACTCCATACTGTATGGACAAAATATTAAATCATTCATCATCTGATGAAATTTTACTGATACAAGCTAGATTATTGTTGTATAAAGGAGAAGCCCAACAACAGATTGGTGATCATCATAAAGCTATACTACAGTACCATAGGTAATGTTTTGTTATAAAATGTCTGGTGTTTATTTACGTATTGTATATAGTGGATTACAGAAGCTATCAATTGCGGAAAAGCCTAGTAATGAAATGTCAAATCAACTAGCTACTCAGCTCTTAAGTAATTTATCATTAATTTTAATTGGACTAAACAAAAATGCTGAAGCACTGTCTCTTCTCAATGAAGCTATTGAAAGAAATCCACGTAAGTTTTTGTTTGTGTGTATTATTGATGAATTAGTTCATGGTTTGGAGTATACGTACGTACGTACGTATACATTGTATAACCCATTGGTTGTGACCATTAAGCAACAGTTTTTATTGCACCTAGTAATAAGTGGTATAGATCTTGACTTCTTAATTGTTTTCTGTAAGCTTCCTTATTAGCAATTAGCATTTATGATAGAAATTGCATAATGAGATAATGTTCAACAAAGCTTGAAAATTGTCTTTTTATGTGCCTGCTTGGGATCAAAGCCCTCCTCACCTAGATCGATACACTGTAATAGAACAGTCAGATTAAAATTATGATCATTTGCACAGGCTATGTACGCTTTAGTATTCTCTGAAAAGACAGTATTCTCTTATAATCAAAATTAGATACTGCTGTACATACTTTAACATGTGAGTTTAGACTTACAAATGTAAACTTAAACCCACAATCAAGTAAAATTATTTCTCGTATCCATGACAACTTCATATAATATGGTGCAGAATGCTTTTTATTGTTATTACATAGGTATAGTAAAGGGTGATTTTTATTGAGAATAATTAGGAAGAAATTCTAGAAAGGATTATAAAACATATTAAACTAGTTCCACTTCCAGATGGCACTATTGAAATAAAATTTTTTGAAAAACTTCTAGGAGAGCATATTCAATCTATACTGAGCTACCATCCTTTGGTAGCCCTGCAATGTTTATGTAATTTATGCTACTGTGTATTGCAGTTATTAATTATTATTGATGTAACAACAGGTAATAAGGCATGTATTTATAATCATACACTGTTGCTATGGAAGATGGGTCATGTGAATAAGGCCACTGAAGGATGGATATGGTATAGAGAACTGGTAATCACAACACAGGAACAATGCCAGAGAACATTACAACAACTCAACGAAAGGTATGTGAAATTTGGATGATAAAAATATCTATATAATTATTATTCAGTATATTACTGAACCTTGGTAGTAAACTTCCACAAGACCCTTTGGATCAGTTGTGCCTTCTAATGGACAAGTCAATATTATCATATACATTGAGACAGCTTTGTAGTGAACATTAACTTTTACTGCCTGTATCTGTTATAATTGTATTACATTAATTGTATGTTTAGCCAAGTACGTATATGGCAACTGTTAACACATGCAGTTATATATTCCCGCCTTACTATAGAATGGCTGCGTGTGACGTCATTTGTCCTTAGGCAGGCGTACTTCCGGGTGGCAAATTTGTATGGCAACGGCAGTACAAACTCTTTACTAACTTGGTAACAGCTCTTACCGCTGTTATTGGATGGCTATATACAGTATTTATTAAATGTTCGATGCATCTCCAGATGTATGTAGTAACAATATCTATTGTTTCTAGATTCTTACGCCATACCATACCCACTCATCTCCATTGATTTTTGCCACCCGGAAGTCACCGAGGTTAAAAAATATCCGAACATATTCGAAAATATGCGAACATATCTGATAATATCCTGTTCATGCAGCCGCTCTATAGAGAAAGTACTTGACCAAATAAACTAGAATCAAATGTTGAGGTGATCTAAGAGAATTTGGCTAAGGTTTAGTTTAACCCTTTATTTGTTTATCACTTCATAACTTTGCTCCTGTTTATCCTACAACAATGATTCAACAATTAAAAGAATCCTTCAAGATTACGTGATTCCAACAAAGCATAACAAGATGGTGGCCTAAAAAATTATATTCATGAGTATGTACGTAGCAAAGATCGCACACACGTTAGTATATACATATACGTAACTGTTCTGCTTGAACTCTTTTTGTTTATATATTTGTATGCAGATTAGACATGCGAATATTTTCATATATGTGACTGGATTTACAAAAACTGACCGTATTGTCACTGGTTATTGCAAATCTGGTCGCGTATAGTTTTAAGGCATTCCTTCATAAGTAATAGCAATGGCATGCCTTTGAAGCTATAATACTACGTATTTTAACTAGGCCAGAAACGTAATTTTGAAAAACCCTGCAGTCAAGCTTTATACATAGGATATACTCTGATGCTTTTACTGTAGAAAAACTATTTACTATCTTATGTTTCAGGGTTATTAAAATTAGAAACGTGACTGGAAACCAGCTACACGTAAAATTTAACCTTCGTAATTTTTAGTCTTTCAGATTCAATAATTACATGTTTTCTTGACACAGTAATTTAACACAAATTTCATCATATTATATGCTAAGGAATTCAATCAAAATTACAGATTGTGTACGGCATGCATAGAAAAAAAGGTAGATACCATAAGGTGTATTTTGTGTACATAGGTAAGACTGGTGGTTTTCTCAGACCCGGTTACAAATGTAGTTACATGTTCCATTTTGTTATACCGTAAATGACTTTCTTGATTTATTGGGTTCAGTCATAATGTTTCACAGTTTTGAATCAGAACGAAAATAACTTTCGGCACTGTCCTCATTGTTCATTTTCACCAATTGCTCCAAGACCTTGCATGTGATTTGAAATGGCAGATGGGTACATTAATGACATTTGTGTATGTTCTTTTCATGTTTATCAGTACAGAGGGCTTCTGAGAGGGGGTTTGAATATAGAGGTGTATCTCTGATGCAGGGGTCCCCAGAAGCTATAGGGTTTTTTGTTATTCTAACATGAAAATCATACCTAATGCAAGATGTAGAGCATATTTAAGTAAATACAAGGAAGTACGGTATTTAACCAAATAATTATGCAGTAGGGGGTGTGGTGGGTGCAACCCCTTGGAAGATATAGGTTGTTTTATTATATAAAGTGTGCTTATTAAATAATATGTGACTGTCTCTGCAAAAACCGACCATATTCGCACCAAAACTGAAATCACTTTTATTGCACAAGAGCATAGCTACACTCAATAACTATCTATGCACAGCGTCTCCACTGTCCAATGTGAGCGGGTCTGCTTTTCTGGAGGGGATTTTGCCGACCCTGTGATGTCACGGTTAAGAGAATGGCGCCAACAGAGGGCACCGATTAGGCCAGCAATGACCTGGAACTGCTCCCATCGTTAGCTAGATGCCTCCCTGGCCTTGTGGTGTGGTAAGGGCTCAACGTGGCTACTTTTGGTGGCTTCTCCTGCTCTAAGCATAGCTGTATAAAAGTCTGAGCCCCCTATCCCTCCCCTTCCTCCCACCCGCCCACCCTCTTGTTCCGCTTAACTGAAATTAGTGCACACCAGAAAAAACATCTCAAAAGCCCTGAAATTCAGCCATCAGCCATTCATAAGGTTAACTACGAAATCTAATGGATTACTCTGTTTATTGCTGCTAATACATGACGGCCAGCTACAGAGGCAGCAGGTTGTTTTAATTAATATAATATTTTGAAATGGTATTTGAAATGGCTTCTTTGATATATTTCTGGAAGAGAGGGGTCTCGAGACCCCAAAGACCCCCTGGATCTGCCCCTGCAGTGTGTCTGGTCAATGATGGGGGAAGTACTTAGCTATAGCTATGTGTGGTATTAAACCATGTACATAGCTAGCTACTGCGTTGTAGGGCATGTCCTATATTATCTACATACGTAGCAGGGAATACTTTCGTAATTTAGCTATTGAAAATCCGCAAAACCACGAAAGTTTTGTTGTTTACAATATAATTCAACTTTTACTCAATTTTGCAAATACAATGTTATTTTGTGGAACTATTTTATGCAGTAATCCCAAAAGGGTGATATTTGTATGTGTGCAGCAAAGCATTGGCTTGCCTTGTGTTATACGTACATAAAATAAAAGCATTTGGCACTCGACCTCAATGCTAATATAGCACTCAGCTTTGCCTCGTGCTATATTAGCCATCTCAGCCTCATGCATCGTACTTTATTATAGCACTAGCAACAATTATTTCTATCCTAGTAGCTACATGGGTGAGTTATACTCCAGTGGTAGGTAGTTACCATAATTACAGAGGTGGGTTTGGCAAATTCATTACAAAAACATACACTGTATTTGATGAATTAAAATTTGGCCACTTCTCTGAGCAAGATTTTACCATGATAAAGTTGACATTATCTATAGTTACGTAGCTAGCCATGCATGTACGCACGTAGTTAACTTGTATCTGGTGGCTAGGGCTGTGTCTATTATGCTCTGAAAATTGCCTATTGTGCTTTTTGGAATTGCTCCAATTTTGTGCCTAGGCCTATTATGCTAGACTTTATGCTACTCCACAATCAATTATGCTACTAATAATACAGTTTTCTATAAAGCTCACTTGTTTATGAACCTCCAGTTACCTCTATACATACAGCATAAATTCTGATCTGCCACATGCCGGTGGTATAAGAGCTTTCAACAAAATAATTAATTTTAGAGGTGCCTAACAGCGACTATGAAGGAGTTGTAGAAGCTATGCCTTGTGAATTTCTGCTGTTGTGAAGTGGTGGTAGTGAGTGTATTTTATAGTTTTTAGACTATAAATGGCACGAGTAGGTTTTAATTATGTAGTTTGCATCCCGCGCCATAAATTTTGCCTATTATGCTGGCATTATGCTTGTTGTAGCACGCACACCTATTATGCTAAAAAATTATGCTGGCATAATCGACACAGGCCTACTGGTGGCAGTGAAAGAAATTTCTGCTAGCTAGGGTTTTTCTGTATAGCTTTAGCTAATAATGTGATCTCTTAAAATACAAGCACGGATAGGGACCAACCCTATTACGCTATGCTCTGGTGCTCATAAATTTCACCTACATAAAATGTTCAATATAATCTCATGTGTTTACTATGTAGCTAGTGACTTTTTGTAATTAATTGGCACTCCTACTGCTGTTGTATGTATACGTATGTTAACATTTGTACATTTTGAGTAACAAACATCATTTTCAATTGTTTATCCCCAAATGAAGCTATAGGATTCACATTGGGTATCTAGCAGCTTTTTAGATATACAGTATAACTTGTACTAGTGGTAGATTCTCCTTTGTTGTATGTACGTATATATTTGAGTATACAGCTACTTAATGCTGCTAGCTAGTTGCTCAGTTGCTGTATATTCTTATTGTGTATATCTACTCAATTAATGACTACTTTCTAGCTATAGCTACTTTAAGTATTGCTTGAAACAAGTCAGGAGATGTGATTATGAGGAGCACATTTGGAGCTGTCTAGTGTGGAGGGTACATTTCTCGCAAGATGATGAAAACAGTGTAACAATACAAAGAGGATCTACTCAATTAATAGTTACTTTAGTATTGTTTGAAACAAGTCAGGATATGTGATTATGAGGAGCACATTGGGAGAAGCTGTCCAGTATGGATAGTACGGTGCTCATAAGATGATGAAACAACATTGTAAACAACTAACAATACAAAGAGGATCCTATCACAACAAGATGATAAATTTATTATCACCTGTGTTGCAGTATAGGAAACTGATGAAATTTTTATATTATGTTATGCAATTAATGTATTGTAGCTAGAACGTAGCTATAGCTAGCTAATTATCAACATTTGGCAAAATACTGTATTACATTTGGTAGTTACTACATTTTAATGTCTTCCACTGCACGGTTCTTGAGCAGGTGTTTGCTAATATGTGACTGGATTTGATAATACCTGGCTTCCACACACAATTGTAAATAATTAGAAATACTAGTTCTAATTATTTAACTCGTTCTACCTTGAGAAGGCAAGGAGCTGCGTGCATGTAATTTGCCACAACTGTATACATGCATGCACATAGTTGGATAACTGGTTGAATTATTACCTGAGTCTCATCAGCTTCCTGACTATTCAGTCACCTGGCGGTTTTCAGCGGGTGGATATAAGCACTGAAGAACTTTAGGTGTCATAATCAAGCATAACAGAAAGGATTCAAGCATACAATAGGGGAAATTTTTGAGAAATTCCCAAAAGCATTTTAGGCAGGGGTCCAACATGATTCCAAATCATGTACATGGCTGCCAAGATTCTGGAATCATAAATCAAAACTATTCTTGTATTTTCTCCATATATTAATAATGCATGATGTGGATTGCCTAATTTGGTAAACAGGAATCAATAAAATAGAATCAATCAATAAATTCAAGCCAAGATTCCAAAAGATTTCAAATCTCATACAAAAAATCCATAGTGGGGGTGCGGGCCCCTCAATTTTAGGCAAAAGTTTGAGCATATATGACGGAGGCCTACCCATGCCAGAGAAGTAAATGGTGGGAAATTTAATTTGGTGTATCATACTGAGACCTTTGCAGCTGGATACAGTGTATCACCCTGTCACTCAAGAAAACCATGAAAATGAAAGCTATGAATAAAGCAGCCATGTTTACATGCAAGGGCTGTGAACACACTAGATTTAAAATATTTGTTGATTTGTAAATATGAAGTTATACGTAGCCACACATGAGAAGCCTAATTGAAACTACAATATAATCATCGTATGTCCTTCCTATCATTGGTAGTCAGATGTCTTTTCATAGGTTTCCTCTGTCTTCTTTGGCCTTCTAAGGACCATAGACCGTACATATATTTGTATGCCTGTATATGTAGCCATATGTAAGTGCATGTGTTTTTTAAATTTGTTGATTATAATATCGTTAAACTTATAATTATGACAATGATGCAAAATCCTTTGCAAATATTATGTATAACTATATCCTATTGAGAAACTGATCACAATCTGCTAACTATGTTATATTATTTGTTATAAAGCATGTAATAGAAAAAGAGCTACGTAAATAGCTGCATGACTTGAATATGGCTATATATATACATAATAGTAATATTTTCAAGTAGAAATATCTTCCTCTGATAATGTACCCATACTTGCTGAATTATTTTCATCACCTTCTTTAACAATAAGGTTAATTCTTCCTTCCACCTACAGTACAAATGTTAACAGGCAAGAGAAAATGTTCAATGTTGCTTTAATGCTAAACAAAAACACCTTGGGTGTAAAAAAAGTGCGAGGTCAATCAGAAGCAGCATTGCAAATAGGTATGTGTGACCAAAAACTTTGATATCATTTGAGGCCAAGAAGTTACTTATCAAAAATCTTTTTCACTACTTGAATGACATACAATAGTTTATAGCATATTTTCACAACTATGATTGGCTTTGTCACTTGGCCACCTTTATTAATAATGATGGTGTGAAAAAGGTGGCCAAGTAACAAAGCCAATCATAGTTGTGAAAATATGCTATAAACTATTGTATGTCATTCAAGTAGTGAAAAAGATTTTTGATAAGTAACTTCTTGGCCTCAAATGATATCAAAGTTTTTGGTCACACATACCTATTTGCAATGTTGCTTCTGATTGGCCTCGCACTTTTTTTATACCCAAGGTGTTTTTGTTTAGCATATCACTACTTTTTTGGAAGTATAAACACATGTTATTACTAGCAAGCAGCAGAGAAGTACTGCATGGGCATAACTTGTACTTGCCTAGCACACAATATTGCAAATTAAACTTTAAAGCATAATTTTGAAAAACTCAAGCCCAAGATTTTTTTAAAACTTTCACTACAGAGTGATACATCAATATAGATTGCATATCTGAAAGTTTATGCAAATCATATGAAGGGGGTCCAAGTTATGACAACTATCAACCTGCAGTGTAATAGCCATTCTCAAATACATTCAAGTGTTTACTTCAGACTGATAATAGTATGACAGGTAGAGCATACATGGGAGAAGTGCTGATACAAATTTGGCTGAAATCCATGAAGAAATGAGTGAGTTATTAGACAAACAAGTGAATGTATAAAAAGAGAGTTTGAAATAAACTTCCGGGGTTCACGAAATCTCCCGCAAGCCCCCGAAAAAAGTGTGCGATGAAAATAAAAGAAACAAAGAAAGAAAGAAGAAAAAAAAACGACTGCCGCGTAAAAAATTTTGTGGTTACAGGAAGGCATTTATAAGGCTGTATCAGAAGAATGGCTGAAACGATGTCGATCAACTTCGGATATTGATTCTTCAAATAATGATGGTACTAATTGTCTAGTAAACGGGCGAATTGGGCGGGAAAGGATGGTTCGTCGTGCGTAGTCGCACAACGGGCGCCATAAAACTCGCAATGGCTGGTACTTAGGAATGGTGGCGCCTATTTCCTCCATTCTCGGTTTGTTGATTCTATATAGTAAGAACGTTGTGGGTCGGTAATAACTAAGCGATAGCTGTAATGGCGGCTTAGCTAGAGCATTTGCGAGTTTGAGGGCGGTGCTACGTGTAAATAACTCACTCAGTGGTTCACGTTGCTGCGCTTCTTCTTGGCCTCGCGACTCACTATCGTGAGTCTTGATTTGCTTAAGATACAAAATACAAAATTTAGGGCTTGAATGGTAAAGCAAGTGAATATCTCCATTTTACTCCTTGGTTTATGCTAGAAACACATAAAAATTAATTCATTTAATACCTTAAGGTTATATTAATTAATTTTATTGGCGCTAATTTTCCTTTTCTTGAAAGCAGCCTTCTTGTGTTTTGTATTGAGTGATCTGGTCATCACCTTCAAAGTACTGTATAAAAAGTCTACAGACACTGTTGATAAGCCATTAATCAAGCCTCCTTTGCTCCAGCAAGGCTTCTGTTTCTACACACAAAAACTTGCCAACAAATGCTGCAATAATGAGCAAGGTAAGTGCCATTTCTAGGGTTTTGCCTTAATTAGAGATATATTTTGGAGGGTCTATGGAAGAGTTCTTAGCTCTCAACTAGCTTCATAAGTAGTTTAGCCAATAAATATCTCACTAAAGTGCTTCTAAAATACCAATTTTTAACTTATAGACACTTACAAAATCTCTCGTCAGCATTGTATGCCCAGCCTCTGTACAGATTGACCAGTAAGGACATGCCTTACCAATGGACAGCAGAATGTATGGAAGCCTTTACGCAGTTGAAGAAAGTTCTTACACAAGCACCAGTGTTAGCATACCCTCATTTTGAGGAGGACTTCCTGTTAGAAACAGATGCTTCAGGAGAAGGATCGGGAGCTGTCTTGTCACAGCACCAGAATGATAACACAATTCAACCCATTGCATTTGCAAGTCAAACTCTACAGCCCCACAAGAAGAATTATCCTGACAAAGCTTTTGACCGAGAGAACCTGTTCAATGAAGCTCATTCTGGAGAATATGGAGAACATCTGAGAGAAACAAAGATACATTCTCAGCTAAGCCGTCATTGTTGGTGGCCAGGTATGAGACTCTTGATATTATTGAATGGTGTCATGCGTATCTTGTATGTGCTACCCGCAGTGTAGGGAAACCTGTTAGGCCATTCTTTATGCCAATCCCTATCAATGGACCATTTGACAGAATTGGTGTTGATATACTACAATTACCAAAGTCAAGCAGTGGAAATCGTTACGCTGTTGTGTTTATGGATTATCTAACAAAGTGCCCCGAAGTGTTTCCAACTGCTGACCAAACTGCACCTACAATTGCTAAGTTGCTGGTTGAAGGAATTATTAGTTGACATGGTGTCCCCAGAGAGCTACTGTCTGACCGAGGTGCATCATACTTGTCAAAGCTGATAGCCGAGATCTGTTCACTCATGGGAATTAAGAAGCTGAACACTACCGCTTATTACCTGCAAACATATGGACTTGTCGAGTGGTTTAACTGTACACTATTGGATATGCTGTACAAGTCAGTGAAGTCAGGTGGTCAAGACTGGGATGTTCGTTTCCCCTATTTAGTCCCATATCTTGCCACATATGTATAGGAATAAGTTTTTGGTCCCATATCTTGCCACATATGTATACATCTACAATGCATAGTATATGTGACCAGGCCTGCATAAATCAACCATCTAGTCGCACATCAACCATCTATCTAGTCGCACAAAAATTACCTAGTTTTTTCAAACATGCCTTACCATAACTTATGTTCTATTTATACTAGTGCTGGGCGGTATGGAAATTTTCAACTCGGTATCGGTATGAAGAAAATACCCCGGTATACCGGTATTTAAGATATCACAACTTACATAGTAAAATGCAGTGGAAGGTACATTATAGTAGAACACTACAAACTATTTTCAAGTCATTGTTATCTCAAAAACCCATTTAAAAATGAGAAAATAGTACCCACAAGGGAAACTTTATCAGTTTAACTGGTTATAAATACAAATTCACACCTTCTATACAAATGGGTTGGTGTTGGCCTGTAATGTTTAAGTGTTAACCTCACTGTTTAGCCTGTTTACACTAACTTGTGGCTTCCTGGATGACCTCTAATTCACAAAAATGTAATAAAGAAAATACCGGTATATATACTATGGTAACCGGTGTTGCTTACATACCGTACAAATACCAGTATACCACCCAGCACTAATTTATACTACGTAACAAACTACATTTTTTACCACAAGTGCATAATTTAATGGGGAAGCTTACAGAATGAAAATACTCCTTTTTTAGAAATGAAAATATTCATGAATACCTAAAGGGAGAGGAATGCCTTTTTGTATCAATTTTTATAGCTTAGGTAATGCTAAAACCAAAAACAACATTTGTAAAAATGCATTGAAGTAGTAAAATAAGCTGTCAAAAATACCAAAAACCACCTTTTCATGGTTTCTTCCATTTTGCGGTATTGTGTCACACATTGAACACACAAGAGAGCACAATAGGATTTACACTGGAAACAGGTTTTGGAAACAAGACACTGACTGTCAAAATAGTTTAACAATCTGATACCCAGTAATAAATCTTATTTCAGCTCAAACAGAGTGCCCTGATGCCAGCGAAGCACTGAACCAAGTATATGCTTGGCTGTTATGAATCAATTGGAACAGCCCAGGGACTATTCTGCTAGAGTTTTATACAAGCAAATATCACTAATTAGACGAGTCCTTTGCTGAGTAATTGCATTCATAGGTCAACGTTATGTCATTATGTCTCTTAGTTGAAGCAATTCACCCCTCAGTTTGTCATTGTGGAATCCCCCTATAGGCTTGAATTGATGTTTCTCAATGCTGTACCTTTTATAGGCTTGAATTGATGTTTCTCAATGCTGTACCTTTCTTATGCATTTATCCATTCATACTTCCATACTTCCAGTATGAACTATCAAAGCAAAAGAAACGGTGAAGTTGATAGTGTTGATTTCGCTGTTGAGCTGCAATAAAATCTGGCAGAACTGTTTTTGCAGCACATTTGATGGACCTGGTAATGTATCATTATAGTGGCTCTGTATAACTAAGCTTTATGAAAGGACAGCGATTAGGCTGTTAACGAAACTAGCGCAAGATTAGCATTTTGCCCATCTTTTCTGTATAATCCGTATCTCTTGTGACATCAGACTCTGACTACTCCGATGACATGTTGCAGTAACCAGAAACATTTTCAATTGCTTGTTTATGGTTAAAACGTAGAATCAAAAAATTTAAAAATGTGTGATCAATTAACATACGCAATTATAAAAAACTTTTCCATGTCTCCTTCCTTCTAACTAGGTGTAATTTACGCTCACTTGGTTGATTTTGCAGACCCAGACATATATTATATCAACTAATGTAGACACCAAATAAATAAACTTTGCTAGTCTCAGTATACTAACATACGTAGCTAATAAGTACTTCTAAATCCCTTCTTTGGAGTATTTTACTTCTGTAGGAATACGTACACCTGTAGCTACATAAATACATACTTCTGGTTTTATCCTTAATGTTCCAAGTTTTGCAGTGGAATTGGATACTTTATCAGTGACTGGCTTGTTGCAGTTTTTACTAAACGTATAAAGAAATGAATGCATAACAAAGAAAAAAATTAGCACGACAATTATGAACAAATGTACTTAGGTAATGACTAGCAGAGATGGGGTCGTTACTTTTACAAAGTAACTAGTTACTAGTTACTCGTTACATTCATCCAATGTAACTAGTTATAGTTACAGTTACTTTCTGCACAAGTAACTAGTTATTTCGTTACTAGTTACAATGTTCTTTGAAATTACGTCGCCACGTGACTGGTCACGAGATAATATGCATGTACATGCATTAATAAGAGTAATCAAGTTGCCATTAATTGAACGTGATACAAACACGTGCACATGGTTTCTAACTCCTTACTCACGTAAGTTGGTGACTAGCTAGCGACCCATTTTTTAATTTTCGTTACTACTTAGCTAGTTACTTTGTGCGTCACTGAATACCAGGCCTGTGTCTTACTCCTATGGGCCTGCGCATTATCTATGTTGTAACGCAGGCCGGTAACTAGCTACGGGGAACATAACTATTGTAATGTGTTAAGTAACGAGTAGCTATTGTAGCGAAAGTGACCGCGAGTAACTGGCTATTGTTACGCGTAAAGTACGCCGGAGTAACGATTGTAACGAATTAAGTAACGCGTTACTTTTGTGACGCGCTATTTGTTGGGTAATTGTAACTAGTTACATATTACTAGTTACAAGGCATGTAACGCGTTATATTACTTCGTTACTTCAAAAGTAATATATTACGTAACGCATTACAATTGTAACGCGTTACCCCCAACTCTGATGACTAGCATATTAAGTGCAGTGTAGGCACATTGACACAACTAACAAAATGACTTACAACACATTCATGAGGCTATTTCTCGATGATAATCGCCTTAGTGAATTTTGATTAGCAACATCAGTAAAAAAATTTCTAACAACAGTAAACAAAATTGGCCCTTCTTCCATACCAAGCTAAAGAATAAAATATGGCAATCTTAACAACACAGATATAAATCTACACATTCCTGTATCTAGTTACTGTACACACATACATATTTACAATACTTCCAAATGGAGCCAAAATATTATTATTACTAGCAAACATACCTGCCCTATCGTGCAGGTGTAGTTGAATGCATACTATATGCATGGTATAGCTATAGGACATGTAACAGGACTCAGTTGAGCCAGCTACCTAGTATCCCATACCTACCTAGACTCGCTTATCTGTCAGTTATAAACCTGCTACCTAGTCTCCTATGCCTACCTAGTATCCTATACCTATACCTAGTCTTCCATACATACCTAGAGGATGGACCTGCCCTGTCGTGCAGGTGTAGCTGAATGCATACTATATGCATGGTATAGCTATATACGTAAGTCATATAACAGGACTCGCTTATCCATCAGTTGAGCCTGCTACATAGTTACCTATGCCTACCTAGTATCCTATACCTACCTTCTCCTATAGTCTCCTATGCCTACCTACAGTCCCAGTCTCCTATGCCTATAGGTAATGTTTACTTTTAACACCTTTAACACCTTTAACACCTATAGGGCTTGTCTGTTTACACTGAGGTCCCTTTGTTTAATTAACACCTTGTAGTAGGCTGTACCATGCAATTGAGTTACTATATGCTTTATATGCTTTATATGCTTTATATGCTTTATAACGCTAGTGCTGGTGCAGTTGACTGCCTATCTGCTACCACAGAAAATGAGCTGGTTAATGGCATCATGCAATCGGCGATTTCAAAGGACACGCCCACTTATCGAGTAACAACGTTTAGCTCCCCTGTACAGGCCTGAGGCTCAGCTTAGGGATTTCAAAGTAAGCAACCTCTGTCTATTTCCAGCTAGAGCAAGCTGAGGCTGGGTAAGTGGCATTGCCAGCAGTTTATAGCTAAACGTGCCCAATAAAATTTTCATCGCGCATGCCTATAGAAAAACGGTCATAACTTTGAAACCATATTGTCCACTGGCTCCCAGTTTGGATTATTTGATTCTCCATTAAATGCAGATTGTTCGAAGCATTAGCATGGCACGGTGGACAAAGCTACATAGCTTTGAAAATTTATGCAACACAAAATGGAGCACAGCAGCACTCATGTGCCCAGCAGAGACAATTTAGCTATTCATAACAACAACCATTCACATGCCAGAGACCACAGCTGTCACACAAATCAAGTCCCAAGTCGATCCATGCAGATATGACCGAGTTAGCGATGTGACACCAAAAAATGAGGACAGACAGACGGCTTTTCAGCTTTATATAGTAAACATACGTATGTAATAACTGGAGAAATACTGTAAGTATACAACTATTTTGTACATAACATCACAACAGATAGCTAAAACTTATGTGAACAATATACATACGTACCAGTCGTTTTTGAGCTTTAAAAATATCATATCCATCTTTTCCATTAGCCAGGTATTCTTTAGTGCATAATTTATAAATCTGTACTCAAGTGAATTTCAATAAAATATACAAAATGACAATTAAGATAACATAACCTTATTAGGTTGCAAGATTTCTCCAGCAACGTAAACACTTTCTCTGATAATTCTGTCACCACAAGGTAGGTTGGGATCAAATGTAAATTTTAATCCAGACACCTAACACATATCAATTTGAATAGTCACTGCTACCGTATAATCCACGTACGTACTATCTCTATCAAACAGCTAACCAAGTTGTCAGTGTTATATTAGCAGAGTCACTATAGCTTCTGTAACTACAAACGTACAGTTCAAGCAAAACCCTCATGTAGCTACACAAGCTGCATGTAAATAACAAATCCATTTTCTTACCAGGATAAAATACTTGTACTTTATTACAACAAGCAGGTGATGAATTTTGACCTGATAATTCAATAGAGGATATACGCAACTTATGCCCCCTAAAACTGAAATGAATTTTTTAAACCAAAAAATTTACTCAACTCTGAACAGCTATCAAGCTCAAAAATGAAAAACTACTCAACAAACAACAAGAGAGCCAAGATGTGCTGAGCAAAGTAAGCAACTCAAGAGCCACTTGGCTATTCAGTACTTCCAGCTCAGGGCAGCTCACAGCAGCAACAAGATCATTCTTTGCAATATCTTTGGTAATATACATACGTAGCTACCCTTCCTGTTGAAATTCATTGTGTCGCCACATCTTTAACTTCTCCCTATTCCTCAGGTACATAGTTTTGCATATAAGCTTGGTAGCTAGCAATTCACATTTTTTGAAAAAATTCATTTGGTTTTTAGTTGTGCATATCCTCTATCAAAATTTAGTATAGTAATTAGATTATCATTGCAACTAAGACATTACGTTAGGTATGTATTAGCTACGTAGATGTTATAAGTTAAGACTATATCACATGTAAGGTCACACTGCACAAATATTAAGATGAGTGGTTTGAAATTGAAGGCATCAATATTTGTCTCAACTAAAATATACTAACACCCTAATTATTGTGAAGGTTTAACTACAAAACTCAGTAACCTAACAATATGACCCCATTTCTACATATATTAGATTACTTGTGGAAATCTTCCTTCTAATTTTGGATATTGACTGACACCATTTTCTAATGCCTTCAATAAGTCTTCACCTATAGGAAGGATGCAACACAGACATAATTCACAAAGCTGGCTACATTTGTATAAAACCTTTACATGACTTTTTAATTTCGCAGTAGAACTTTAGTTAAAATCATTTAATAAAGGGAGACATACAAATTGGCCAGTGCATCCTCCGAAAACTTATTAGCTTCATACATATAGTACAGTACGTACGTAGTTACTATTGTACGATACAAAATTTTCTTGTCCAAAATTTTCGTTTGAAAAATGTAGCTAACTATGCGGCATGCGAACAGCATGATGTGGTGTTGTTGAAGTATATAGTTTCTCAAAAACGACCTTTATAGCTAGCTATGTACCTCTATAAAATTCCTTCTTTGGTGATTTCTTTAGTCAGTGCGTGCATTAATGATCGACTGCCGATAGCTACATCATAGCGATAATGGGCACTCAGCTGAGCGTAACTTGACTTACTTCATAAATCCTTCAATTGTTTTAACACCAGCTCAGAAATACAAAATAGGGAAGAGAGCTGCTGAAATATAGGGAAAACCTTGGCAAAACGTTATTTCGATGCTAAACGTGCACCAAGCATCGAAGTGATTATTGCACATGACATTGCACATGATGCAACACCGGGATGCGTGTGAAACTGAGACGTAAGAAGTTGTTTTGTAGAAATTATGATTATAGCTACAGTGAAACTTTGTAAGCGCTTTTTTGTATGTCAAGTGTATAGCTAAGTCTTGCTAAGTTAGTAGTGGTCTGGCAACAGATATATAGTGCCACCCGTCTAGCAATTTAATTGTAATTTTTTTCAGTTTGGACATTTGCCAAAATATTATCTGCCAACACTTGTTGTGAGCTTATTCACCAAAGATTTATCCAACCAAAATTTTGTATCGTACGATAACTATTATAAATTATAATGAAAATGTTCAGTTTCCCTAAAGAGTGGTGGAGCGACATAGCACCACACTATTTTCTCAGCGTCTTTGGTGTGGCTTGAGACTTCAAACTACTGGGGTCTACGGAATTTAGAAACCTGAAGGCCCTGTGTTATGGTGCCCGAGTGCAGCAAGGGTGCTACTAAAGGCCTGAGGGTTTCTAAATTTTGTAAACCCCTGTGGTTTGAAACTACACCAGGTTACTTTACAGTGGAGGTTATAACAGGTCAATCATTTGAGGATCAATTAGCCTGTTTGTCTGAACAAAACATGTTTGTATCTGACATCAAAAACTGATCAAAAGATATACGTAGGCAGGTGATATATAAGCCATTGGTTATACATGTTACCTACAGTATTTATGTATCCTATAAAAACACTATACCTGGTTGCTAGGAGATACTACGGTACTTGACATTTGCACACGTGTCCTAGTACAATCGTTCACAAGAAATTTGTAACAGAACTCACGAGTTTCTCACAAGCACATGATCTATGTCATGCATTTGATCCTTGTGACAAGCTGTACACACGTGAAGTGTGCTCGAGAATAGTTTACTTTAGTCATGAACAATCATATTACATGTAAAAGAGCCTATCCATACGAGGCTCCTCTCGTGCCTCGACAGTTCTATTACCAGCCAGTGTATGAAGTACGTACATACTTTGAATGGGTAAAACAAAGCTAAATAAACATAACATCAGCATTTTTATAAGTGGCACGCCTTTCATTGCTTGTTCTAAAATTGCCACGCCCATTAGACGTTTGTTTACTGGGATATACAGTTCCTACTCGGACTATTGCATGTAATAGCTTTTTCTGAAAAGATGAGCTGATGTGTAATTCTACATTAAATAGGCGTTATTATTATTAAGGAAAGTTTTAGTAAGTGAAAGAGCACTTTAAGGTGATTGTTAGCTGGTTTCTTGAGCCATGGGACTTGTGCCATTGCGTGACAATCCACATGTGTCAATGCAAATGTGTGCCGCCAATACTGTTTCTTTAAAAGGTAGAAAAAACAAGGTTTGTTATTAATTGCTCTGTATAGAATAGAAGCAGAAAGATTGTTGTCGAAGTTTTTCTTTATACTTGTGATGAGGCTCTAGTTTATGCTCGTGATGTAACTCGTATGTGATGGGAGGTACTAGATTTACTCACGAATAAGCTCAAGAGCAGGTGTATTATTCTCGTGCGTTCTTGTGTAGATACAATTAACACGTGAACCACTCGCGAGGGGTACTCAAAAAAATCTATAGAACGCATGCAAGTTTGGTACACACGAGTGTCAAGTTTAAATCGAGCTGTACCGTACATGGTACCAAGTCACTTTTCCATTAGAATGTGGTGTATTTTACTGTTTGTTATTACTTCCAGGTATTATGTCAGATTAAAATACAACAATGTTAGCTCAACCTCTACACTTGTCTGACATTTGTCAGATCACTCATCAACAGTTATAATCTCCACTGCTTTACAGTCATTATGACGAACAAATCTTTCTACACAAGGTGGACGATTTGCTTGCCAACAACCTGCTCGAATTTATTATGGATAAGCACACCAACTAATTATGCGTTGTTTTATATAGCCTCAGAGACAGGGATCTATAGAGCAAAACAAGGGATCTATGAGAAATAGATCCCTTAATAGCCAATCAAATTTGAGTATTCATTTTGGATATATATATAGTCTAAAGAAATGACGATGTTGGTGGCAGAGAGAGACAATTTTATCATTTTACTCCTTTCATTCTGAGGAAAACCCTGCAGCATATGAATATATATACGTACATATATAATATATCTTTAAGGAATATTTACTCATATTGTAATGATTCAATTATACCACAATATTGCAATGAGAATACCACACCACACCATCTAAGAAATTAAAAATTCATTTGTAAATGCATGTACTGTAAGTTAAAACTGTCAGTGCACAAGGAAGTTGGGATAGTTTACAGTTTGGTGAAACTTATAAGAAAACTACTTAAAAGAATACCTACATATAAGAAAACTACTTAAAAGAATACGTACCTAGGTACATAAAAGAAAATTACTTAAAAGAATAAAGAATACCTATATACCTACTTAAAAGAATACCTACATATAAGAACATCACTTAAAAGAATACCTACATACCTACTACTTAAAAGAATACCTACAGTACAGCTCAATCTAAACTTGCACTATCTCTCCAGTAATACCACATTTCTAGCGAGTGTATGGTCATAAACTGACATTTTTGGCTGATTTGCTCACATGTCAGTAAGTATCGCGAGCGTTACACTCGAGTATGCTTGCAAGGTTTTTACGAGTAGTCAATAGGAGTATTTCGCGAGCTCGAGCACAGGCTGGAGGGTAATAATGCACGCAGGATTCGTCAAAATAAACCTCTTGTTGTTCTCTATTTGGCTACAACAATCTTTTCACTACAAAACAAAGAACTCACCAGTTATGAAGTGATGAAGATATGCGCGCTCTTTTCCTGTAAAATGATCGATAAACAGATCAATAACAAGCTCCGCCATTTTGTTTCTTTGTCTGTTACGTGATCCTATAGTTCATTCGAATCACCTGCATGTGAGGAGTTGAATAAAGTTTATTACAGCTCTGTAGGACAAAAGATGAAGGAGTTGTGGCCGTTTTTCTACAGGTATGTATTTACCTTGTGTAATAAACAATGACTTTTGTCTGTTTAAGGAGTTTCAGACAAGTCGGGTTTGGTCGGTCAGCTGAACCAATAGAACAGCGAATCAACTGGTGGTATAAACAGCCTGGTTGTGCTTATGGAGTTCGCCTTGTTTATTATTGTGTGTTTTGAGCCACTAAGGGGCTCTTGGGATTTAATCAGTTACGTACGTAGCTACACACTAATTGGCTTGTATGCATATGCTTGTGAGTGCCTGGTGGGTACACTATAAGCCGAGCACTAGGCTAGCGAGTACTAATCGCGAGTAGCAAACGAGTGCACGCTCGAGTACTCGTGACGACCTTCTCGTGCATTTGCATAGCGATGCGAGTGCACTTAACGTGCATTCGTGCTCTTCACGAGCAAGGAGTTATTCGAGTACTCGAAAGTTTAACGAGTAGTACAATAAATCTCTAGAGTAACAGTAGTGGTGCACCCAAGCCTTATGTACATATAATAAAACTACTTAAAAGAATACCTACATACCTATAAGAAAACTACTTAAAAGAATACATACATACCTACTTAAAAGAATACCTACATATAAGAAAATTACTTAAAAGAATACCTACATACCTATAAGAAAACTACTTAAAAGAATACCTACATACCTATAAGAAAACTACTTAAAAGAATACCTACATACCTATAAGAAAATTACTTAAAAGAATACCTACATACCTATAAGAAAAACTACTTAAAAGAATACCTACATACCTATAAGAAAACTACTTAAAAGAATACCTACATACCTATAAGAAAACTACTTAAAAGAATACATACATACCTACTTAAAAGAATGCCTACATACCATATACAGCAAAACATTCGAGGGTGAAAACTTTCGCGGTATTTTGCTCTACCGCGAATGTTTTACGACAAATAGGTTAGCTAGCAATAGACATTCTTATAAAAGAAGCTGCTACCACGAAAGTTTTCCATGAACATTCGTTTTCTATTCCACCATGAAAGTTTTCGCCCTCGAATGTTTTGCCGTATATGGTATAAGAAAACTACTTAAAAGAATACCTAAGAAAACTACTTAAAAGAATACCTACATACTGTATAGTGGGTTTTTTCGAGGGGGAAATTTTTCACGAATTTCACGAATCTATAGCCATTGTGAAAATTTTACCCTCGAAATATTTACTAAAAGCATTAAGCACTGTGTGCTCTTGACGAGTTTCGTGAAAATTTTCCCCCTCAAAAAGTTGGATTAGGACAATTCGTGAAAATTTTCCTCCTCGAAAAACCCGCTATATGGTACCTATAAGGAAACTACTTAAAAGAATACATACATACCTATAAGAAAACTACTTAAAAGAATACATACATATCTACTTAAAAGAATACCTACATATAAGAAAATTACTTAAAAGAATGCCTACATACCTACTACTTAAAAGAATATTTACATATGTGAAAACTACTTAAGCATGTGCCCCAGTGTGCCCCACCTTCGCTACGCCACTGCCTCCATACATTTCAGTGGAGATTATAACTGTTGATGAGTGATCTGACAAATGTCAGACAAGTGTGGAGGTTGAGCTAACATTGTTGTGTTTTGATCAGACATAATACCTGGAAGTAACAACAAACAGTAAAATAAACCACATTCCAATAGGAAAGAGACTCCTCCTTGGGTTGGTACCATGTAGTATCTCCTAGCAACCAGGTGTAATGTTTTTATAGGATACATAAATACTGTAGGTGACATGTATAAACAATGGCTTATACCTGCCTACATCTTTTGACCAGTCTTTGATGTCAGATGCAAGCATGTTTTGGTCAGACAAACAGGCTAATTGATCCTCAAATGTATGAAATGACTGACCGTTATAATCTCCACTGCATTTTGAAAAGAGCTACAACCCCTTGTTCCTTGCTCCTCCTGTGATTGCATACTATTCTACGCATGTTATGTGCTTATGACGATATTTTTTATTAGCCCACCAGAAATTTCTCATTACACACCTGCATATGTACGGTACAGCTCACGGCCAAGTTTATAACTCGTGTCGTTTTCTTGCATGTGTAGTTCGAGGCACTAGTCAAAACTCACGTGCCACACACGAGTGAGCCAATTGCCTGTAGGATTAGTACACACGAGTCTCAGATTTTCTCAACTGTGTACGGAGTATTTTGCGTGTCTCATTACAAAGCAAACAAATCGGGCCTCGACTCGACGCAGAAATTAGTACGTATTCTGTTGCTTACCTCTTTCCCAATCCACCATAGTCACTCTATACCACTCTAATAGCTGGACATTAAACAATGACACCAGAAAGATAGAAATTTCACGCACTGGTGCTCTCGCACGTGTTAATCATAAAGCGTACATGACAAGGCACTTCAATTAAAGCACCGACGCTATTTGTGTGGATCCTCACGTTACAGAAAAGGCATACGCTCTACTTATTAAGTAGCTACGTAAGTGAAATCTCAGAGGACGTGATGGCGATGTGATAAGGAAGCGTGAACAGACTTATGAAGGCCTATACGTTTCTCGATGCACGACACGCCCTCTCGCGAGTATTTACTGCTTTAATACTCGCGAGCACTGTTATAGGGCGTGCCTCTATATTCGAGTACCCTCGACATGCGGTAAATATCTTCACTTGCATTCTACTACACGTGCCTAGTTCATGTACTCGAACAAAAATTGCGAGTTTTGTTCGGGTCCCGTGCGAGAACATGAGTGCAATTATAAACTTAGCTATGAGCTGTACTGTATGTATTTCATCCAATGCTTTCTAATACCGTAAATCAAGTTAATTTCATCTTAATAAATTGTCGTGGGATTAAAATTTGAGGTGTTTTAATTTTGTAAAAGTGAGGTCTACATACGTACGTATATATGGGATAATTTTAACACAGATATTTTTGAATAAGGAAATTTCAACTAGCTACAGCATCACCAATGCGAGTGTGAGTGCTGTGTTTATACATACGTAGTTTTTATAAACAAAACATACGGCTAATTTGGTTCCTTCCATTCGTCACACCACAACACCACAATGCTTACATACAAGATTAATTAGTGTCATGTGGGCACACCCTCTATTATTGGTTGAAGTTCATGTATATTGAGCAGACTATATTTCTCTGGAATGCCAGCTATATTGACTCTTCTTTATAAAATCGTTGCGAGTATTTCTACAGTTTATCAAGGAGGTTTTGGTAGAGAACGCCATGCACAGTCAATCTCGATTGTGCGACCAACTCACACAATCAGTTCTTAGTATGTACCTTATAACCGACAGTCAATCCTTGCAACAGGTAGACACTGCAGCTACGTACAAAGCGTTCACCTAATTTTAATTTGTATTAAAAATATTTCGGCCATTTAAATTTCATACATACAGCGACAAAATTTTCCCAATCTATGGTATATTAAAAATATACATATATAGGTATTCTTTTAAGTAATTTTCTTATAATTATGCAGGTATTCTTTTTTAATAGGTTCCAAGTGCACTTTTACCGGGACTATAACACCGCTGTATTTTATTATACATCAGTTCTGATTTGAGAGTTAACTATTAAATCACTCAGAGTACAGTGTACGTGCATGGTTTTGTATAATATAAAATATCATACTGGGTTAGCCCCTCATTTGGCAAGAGATTCTGCCACTGGTGTAGCTATGTAATACGTATCTTGGTAAAAATGAATAACATTACAATAAAATTCTACATATGTACGTGCATACATACATAATTTTTGGAAATATACAGTAACCATTAATGTCTTATTTTTCATGACTTAAAGCATTACTTGCTTGTACATTACATATATATAGCAATTATAAACTTACCAGAAATCAACAAAACCACTAAAGGGTCCACTGCAGGAAGAATTGAAAATAAATCCTGTTAAAAAAACAATGTAAATTTCCCAAATACATTATTAGCTACGCATACTGTATACCATGAAACATTCGACGGAGAAAACTTACATGGCTTTTGAGATTTTTACTCAACTGCAAATGCTTTACATCAAATAGTTTACTAGATTAGGCACTCAATGTTGAAAGAAGCTGCTAACACAAAAGTTTTCTCGTGAATGTTTGTTTTTATTCAAACCACGAAAGTTTTCCCCTCGAATGTTTCATCATATACAGTATATGCTGCAATGTTGCATATATTGAACAGGAAACAAAATGATAAACATGGTAATATATCAAACAAGTTGATGTTTCACCATCCAAAACCAGATGCTATGTAAGTTATGCTACAGTAGCTACTATTAATATATAATTGTTACGATATACAACGAAGTCATGAGGATGTCCCATGAACAAAGAATCATCACCAAGGAATACATAGCAAAGTATACTGTACATGTTTGGGCTTATACTCTAGTGCCTTAGTGATAAATTATATTACAATTCTCAGGTGAGAATATGATTCAGTAAAAGTTGTGTACATATACAGTACGTATAATATATAATTTTGTTGATATCACATAGTTACCTTACTTGCAGCTATTAACAGGTAACTTGTTAACATTAACCTTAAGGAAAATAAATGAGCTCTCAGTTGTGAAATGATATCATAATTTATGAATGAATGCACCTTTCTAACATAGATTGAAACACGCTTGCAAAGCATTACAAAAATTACAAATAGACCATAAGGGAAGTTGGTATATGTATATGTTTACGCGTGCATGTGTCTATCTGTCTCCCAGGCTATTAATAACTATCATGTGAAATTAAGCATGCAGTTAAACAAATTCTATTGCTTTTCAGTTTCAACACTTGCTGTTGAACGAAGCACATTGTGAATTCCTGTCCAAAAAGAATAAAGTAATCAGCTATTCATTTCACAGTAAAAGGTATTTACCAGTTTTACGTACATTACAAACAAGACAGAGCACTTCAGTTTGAAAAGTGGGGGTGCCAAGCGGTAGTCAATTATTTTTACCAAATAAATTGGCCTGACCACTTTTTCTAGCTTTCTACGGCCCTGAATGTCAAAAGACAACAATGAATCCATTCAACTACAATAATTTAAGTTTATAATAATGTCAAAGGTACTGATATGTACATAGCTCAGGACCTCCTTTACCAATGAATACGTCATTGCCAGAGAGAAAAGTGCCTTTTCATTAGCTACCCCTTGTAAAATGAGTACCGGGGTAGTATGATATCAGTTAAATGTATGTAATAGAAAGTCCAAAAGTTCTACTGTAATACTGAAAGCCAGTCTTCTTTTAAATGTTTCACTGTTAATTATAGTTACATAGCTTGTATGTGTAGTTGTCTGTGCTGTTCTGCATATGTATTATATTTTGTAATAAAAATAAAATGTTTTATATGAATAGCTACAAGTATAACTGTTCACTTATCTAACATTCTATAGTTTATAAAACTTTATATTTTGCAAATATACCTAAACAGCACTCAGAATCACCAACAAAATCATTTACAATGGACCTAAGATCCAGGTCACCTGTCCTTTCCTTATGCACATTTAACAGCATAAGATAATTCAATCTTTGTTGTCCCATTGTTGTACGAAGATATTACTTCACTCACTGAAGTGCACTGAATGATCTTTCATATGTGGCATTAGTAGCTGGCATCACCAGTATAAGTTGTATCAATCGTTTAACTTGTAACAAAAGTAGCATTTGGCCACTGAAAAACAAGTTGATGTTCTACCATCTAAAAACCAGGCGATGTGTAAGTTAAACCACTGTTCTATTAATCAACTGCTATTCAGTGTATTGTAATAGTAATTAATGACGTCACGAGTAAGTCATGTGAACAAAGACTCATCATTAAGGGGCACATAGCAATGCATACAAATTTAATTCTTTTGTTTAAACAGGCTTTATACTCCAGTACTTTAGTGATAAAAAACTTTTTAACAGTAGTACAAAGTTGTTTTAAGCTGAAATTCTTACTGTAACACTATAGGCTAGTCTTGTATTATAAGCTCCGCAACCCGCACGGCACGCCCACTTTCAAAACTGAAGCGCTCCATCTTGTTAGTGATGTACAGCTGTTCAAACGGCTTTTACTATGGAATGAACAGCTAACACTGCATTACCTTGTTCTTATTCGGCAGTAACTCACAACGCGTTTCGTTACTAAGGCCCCGCCCATCCATAATATCGATAGCAAGTGTCGTAGAAAAGCAGTAGGACTTATTTGATTGGTTATTCAGGCTTCATTTCACATGAATGCTTTTTAATAGCCTGGGGGGCGGACACACACACACATACCGACGTCTTCACAAAAACGATTTCAAGAAACCAGGCGCGCCAGCCACGCGTGCCTGGCTTAATGAAAGAAAATGATCTTTTACATCAAATATTATTAGACTATGAACATCACTAGACACTCCCAATTCTGATGAAAATGTACACCAAAAGTTTTCAGTTCTGCTTGCAATTTATCCTTAACGAAGTCATTTTGGTAAAAGTTACAAACAGTTTCAAGATCCTCTTCAAAATCTTCTTGCTTACAGGCTTTTATTAAACTTGTCTCCAGTGTTTTTTAAATTCTATAACCAGCTTGGTCAAAGCAGTCTTCTATACAATTCCTCACATGAATACAATTTAATGATGTAATAATATTCCTAGTATTCTACTCCACATTCCATGTTGCCTTTGTTTAGTCAATTAAAAGCCTCCAGAAGCCTTTGAATTTCAAAATTATTTCATAAAAATAATCAGTGAAACATTACAAGTTAAAAATTTTTGGAATATAAAATGCCACTCCACAGAGCTAGCTAGCTATAACACAGTTTCACGTTAAGATTTTGTGTGTAAGCAACAGAAGCCGCTGTCAAGATGTCAACCGAGGTTAAGCTCTCTGCATTGGATCTACCAGATGACAGGACTCTGCTTTCACAAACTGGTATATATCAGTTATTGGAATGAAACTAGGAGTGGAATATGTTAACCCTACTGCTGGCTGGACTGTAATCTGGGTTGAGGATACTAATGAAAATGTAGTTTTAACTTTCTCTGCACGCATTGGTGAGAAGGCACTGGTTTTGAACTCACGGATTAACGGTAAATGGGGAACAGAAGAAAGGCCAAGTGGCTATGATTTTACCCCTGGTGTTTCTCAAAATGTTTCCCTCGAGGCTGAACAAGATTATTTCATTATTCGAGTAAACAATAATGATCTCCACCACTATAAATACAGACTGCCTGCTACCTCAATCCATAGAGTTATAGTACAGTACAGAAAATCTGGCAGTGCAACGGCAACAAATCTGAATGCAGTAAGCTACAAATACTGATAAGAATACTGAAATGGATTGACTTGAACTTACTCATTTGTAGCAAACGTAGTAACTGAATGCTAGCTAGTCATTTGTTGTAGGCTCTACAGTAGTTGTAAATGAAATATCAGTATTTTAGCATAAAAAGTTGCATTGATCATATACGTAGTTTTGTATAATCCTTATTAATTTCTCTCCTACTATAATACTAAAATATAACCACATAATATTGAATACAGCATATTAGATAGCCGGAATGTTGATGAATGATGATGCTGCCATGGAGCTATTTAATATCACAGCTACACAAGTGCATAAGTTTGATCAGGCTCTTAAAGGATACATAGATAGTTATGCAAGTAGCTAGCTATCTTGAACCATAAATAGTTCTGTATCTGATCACAAGAACTCTTAATTACTTACATGCCAGTGAACTATTGTTACAATGTACACTGTAAAAAATGAAGTGTGCACACCACACTAAATGGTGTGATAAATAACAGTGTAGGATGATAACCACCATATTAATATAGTGATTAGAACCCCTCACTGTCACTTATCACACCATTTAGTGTGGTATGCAGACATCATTTTTATAGTGATTAGAACCCCCTCACATTTATCACACCATTTAGTGTGGATATAGAGTAAGACCGAAGTGCACGTATGAACAACACAGCATAATTTTAAAAAGAGCGCAAAGAAGATGGTGAGAAGATTTTAACATCCCCAGTGATAACATTGGAGAATCGGAGAGAAATCGATTGCAAGAAGTCTTTATTGGCATCGCAAGATTCGTATTGTGTATCATTGTTACAGACGAATTGAATCTTCAACAGCAATATATCTCATTCTACACATGGATCCCTGGACCATGGAGAATCTTGTGAGTAAATATATGCGTAAGATTTAGACAACGTTACCATTTATAGTAACATTTAGGCAACGTTACCATTTATAGTTTAAAAGGCGCCATATACTATAAACACTCTTTGACATGGAGTCACCAATATAAAAATATGGTGTGCAGCATTATCATGATTCTTAATCTAGTCACTGGTGTACTGTAGCACCAACCAAACAGCTGCCTAACTGAGGTAATTATATACTTACTTATATTAAAATCTTATTAGGCCACTCCAAATGAACATCAACACAGGAAAGATGCTGCAGGAAAATGTACTGTTCAGTGGATACAATTTAAGTTTTTGCATGTGCATTTGTAAATGGCATGTATTTCATTTAATGTTAATTATTATAAGTATGTCACAACTATGTATAGAGCTGTCAATGCTATGTACAGCACTGTCAATGCTATGTACGGCATCTGTCAAATATAGCAAAAAACATACTAATGACTTATCTGTAACAGACATGTAGCAGCTCTGTGGCAGTTTCAAATACAGATCTGTAACAGACATGTTACAGATCTGTTCTGTATAAGTCTGTGACAGATCTGTAACAGACTTGTCTGTTGTGTATGGGTTTGACATAAATATAGTTTTCAGTCATTTCTTGGAGCTCTTGCCACCAAAACCTATTGTTCCTTTGCAGTTTTTTATTGTGTCAATGACATTATATGGTTAGTATAAATCAATATGTAAGTGAAGTGTATTCATCATGAGTTGATACCCAAAGAATAATTTATCTGTTTGTATTATAATTGTGTCAGTGATTAATGTGATTATTCCTGTACATGTCCTGTAGTTCTAAAATTATGGTCGTGTAAAACTATTAGCCTCTGGTCTATTCTTTGCAGCATAAATACATAAACAACAGCTGTTACTGATTGTGAAGACAGTGAATATTGATCTAAGGTATACGGCTTCATTTTAGTCATAAGTAGAATCAACTATAACATCAAACTGATCCCATTAAGTGAGTAGATTTATGCTAACTGATAATACTGTTAGCTCATAAGCTTGTTTAGTAATAAGATTACCTTGATTTGTAATGTTATCAAGAACAAGTTGATGTTCTACCATCTAAAAACCAGGCGATGTGTAAGTTAAACCACTGTTAATCAACTGCTATTCAGTGTATTGTAATAGTTATTAATGACGTCACGAGTAAGTCATGTGAGCAAAGACTTATCACTAAGGGGCACATAGCAACGCATACAAATTTAATTCTTTTGTTTAAACAGGCTTTATACTCCAGTACTTTAGTGATAAAACTTTTTAAAAGTAGTACAAAGTTGTTTTAAGCCGAAATTCTTACTGTAACACTATAGGCTAGTCTTGAATTATAAGCTCCGCAACCCGCATGGCACGCCCACTTTCAAAACTGAAGTGCTCTATCTTGTTAGTAATGTACAGCTATTCAAACGACTTTTACTATGGAATGAATGGCTAACACTGCATTACCTTGTTCTTATTTGGCAGTAACTCATGACGTGCTTCGTTACTAAGGCCCCGCCCATCAGTAATATCGATAACAAGTGTCATAGAAAAGCAGAAGGACTTATTCAGGCTTCATTTCACGTGAATGGTTTTTAATAGCCTGGGGGCGGACACACACACACACATATACAAACACACACACACATACACACATACCGACGTTTTCACGAAAACGATTTCAAGAAACCACGCGCGCGCCCGCCTGGTTTAATAATTTAAAATTTAAATAGTGAGTAGGGATCAACCTTAGTGCTCTAAAAAGTAGGGAAACAAGGAATAAGGTTTTGGCATGAGAGAACACTCAGTAAAGATTCTGGCATGAGATAATTTATAAAAGTTTAATCCCTACTTTTGGCAAACCTAGTTATTTGAAATGAGCCAAAAGTAGGGATTAAAAGTTGTACAAATTATCTCTCACCAGAATTTTTACTGAGTGTTCTCTCATGCCAAAATCTTATTCCTTGTTTCCTTACTTTTTGGACACTAAGGTCAATCCCTATTCACTATTTAAATTTTTAACTTTTAATTATTCTAGTTTGTTTGCTTTTTATGCTTGCATATAAGTATAATAATCTTTCAGGTCCCTAGCAGGTGCCAAAAATGTTACAGGCGCTTACTTAATAATTATGCTTGTTTACAGGCGCTTGTTAATAAAGCGCTTACATGGCAAAAAGCTGCATTATAGCAAATTATGTTCAAAAAACAGCAAAATCTATTTGTCCAAGGCTATAATTACACCTACCTTAAAGTTCACATTGTAATATCACGTGTGCAAGCCAGGGTTTTGTGTGATGTAATAAGCAGAAGCTGCAACAGCTTATTGACACCTTCTTTCAAGAGTTTCTCACCTTGTTTAAAGGAATTTAGAAGAACAAGGAAGGAGAATGAAGGATAAAAGGAATCATCACAGTGTAGTGGATAAACCTTAATCGGAACAACAGTTTCGTAAATCCGCAACGATTACCTTTGTTGTGTGGAATTTCTGGAGCTGTACACTTAGCGCTGGTGGGTCTTATGGCAGGCAGGCTGGATGACAGACGAAATCCAGGTAAATTATAAAATCTTTAAAATTCTCTACGGATCAAAATGTTCGAGTTGGTTGGAGTTTTAGTTGCTTCATCAATATTCTATTTTTAATAGCTAGCTACGTATATATGTGTATAGGCTCTGCAATGTAAAGCTGAAATTGGTTGGAGCAGTAATTCTATCAGTTATAACTAGCTACGTAGCTGTTTAGTGGTAAAACATTGGAGTGATGAAAGTGTCTCTCTGAAAGTCTTATAGCAAGTATGTAGCTACAGAGCAATTAGCTAGTTAACATGGGCATTGCTATACTCTGTTCGCGTTCACCTTGCCGGTCGTTTCCCTTGAATAAATTCCATTGCGAACGAGCTAGAACAAAAAATTTTATATTGCCGTGAAGCCCTTCAAATGCCAGAAACGTTTAGAAAAGAAGCGCTTCCATAGGGCTAAGCGCCAAGAAGATACGATGCTTTAAAGTTTCTCCATACATTTGTATAGGGGAAACCGTTCAAGTGTAAGGCTTTGAAGTTTATTGCTGGGTAAATTAGTGGTTGAAGTCCAACAAGTTTTACATGCCCTTATATCATTGGCTGTTATAAGATTACATAATCATCTTTTCTTTCGCTCCATCTATATAGCTTATCTTACCCATTGTTTTGTATGTTTTCTTAACAATTTTCGAATGGCCTTTTGCTTCTTTGTTTCGCTCTAGAAGTATTTCGTCACATTCACGAGTAGATGATCCATTAGCCTTGTAAGGCACTTTACTTTGAAAGAATACCTCTCACTTAATGCCCAACAAGAAGAGTCCTTTAGTTTCAGCTGCTTATTTGTTGTTAGTGACACTGTAGAATCTAGCGATGCCATTAGTATTTGCGCTAAAAGGTAATGGCTATTACGTAGTTGTGGATGTTACGTAGTTCAGTAATTGGTAGTTGCCTTGAACTTAAATGGCTTCCTGTGTTGAGTTTCAACTGCAAGGTGAACGCGAACAGACTATAGTACAGGAAAAGTATATGCTAAACAAAACACCCTGGGTATAAAAAAGTGTGAGGCCAAACAGAAGCAGCATTGTTAATAGGTAGGTATGTGCGACCAAAAACTTTGATATCAGCTGAGGCCAAGAAGGCCACTATATTATTGGCTTGGTCACTTGGCCACCTTTTTTTATTTACACCCAGGGTGTTTTTGTTTAGCATATCACTACTTTTTGGAAGCATAAACAGATGTTATTACTTTATTGTAAATTAAACTTTGAAGCTAATTTTGAAAAACTCAGCCCTGCAATTTTTTAAAACTTTTACTAAAGGTTGATACATCAATATAGATTGTGTGTCTGAAGTTTTATGCAAATCATTCGAAGGGGGTACAAGTTATGGAAACTATCAACATGTAGTGAAATAGCCTTTCTCAAATGCATTCAAGTGTTTACTTCAGGCTGATAATAGTATGACAGGTAGAGCATGCATAGGAGAAGTTCTGATACAAATTTGGCTGAAATCCATGAAGAAATGAGTGAGTTATTAGACAAACAAGTGAATGTACAAAAATAAAGTTTGAAAAAAACTTCCGGGGTTCATACAAGCTCCTACAAGCCCACGAAAAATGTGTGCAATGAAAATGAAAGAAAGAAAAAAAACTACCGCATAAAAATTTTTGTGGTGAAAGGAAGGACTTTATAAGGCCGTATCAGAAGAATGGTTGGACCAATGTCAATGAACTTCAGGTTATTGATTCTTCAAACAATGAAGGTACTAACTCTCTAGTAAACAGGCGAATCAGGCAGGAAAGGATGGTTCGTTGTGCATAGTCACACAACGGGCACCATAAAACTCGCAATGGCTGGTACTTAGAAATGGTGGCGCCAATTTCCTCCATTCTCGGTTTATTGATTCTATATAGTAAGAACGTTGTGGGTCTGTAATAACTAAACAATAGCTTTCATGGCGGCTTAGCTAGAGCTTTTGCGAATTTGAGGGAGGTGCTACGTGTAAATAACTCACACAGTGGTCGCATTGCTGCGCTTCTTGGCCTCGTGACTCACTACCGTGAGTCTTGATAAGACACCAAAAAGTCTAAATAAAAATATATGGTGTAGAGAGCACTAGGATGTCCATACTAACCAGGATTGAATCCAGAGGGGGTCTAAATATAGTAGCGGATCTTTGAAGCAGGGGGTCTGGGGAGCACAGCTCCCAGAAGCTATAAAGTGTTTGATATTTATAATAGCTAAATCAAACGTAGCTAATGAAAGCTTTACAGCATATCTAACTGAATATTCTTGAAAGGGCTAACCAGCAGGAGGTGTGGTGGGTGCAACCCCTCAGTAGGTATAAGTGAAATGACATTTAATCCTGCTGTTAGTGTGTTTTTATTCCAATACATCAGTTTTGCATGGATTCTCTAATTTGGTTGAGGAGGGAGGGGGACTTTAGACCCCTATGAACCCCCTGGATCTGCCCCTGCTACCAAGATTAATATTATACTAATGTACTAACGGGCTCTGTTAGAACATACTAACAGGAGTCACAGGACCCCATGCACATACATAACAAGGATTTAATTACTTGAATAATATTAATCATTTTATCATTAATGAATGTGTCTCAGTCAAAACTTAAATTAAAGTACTCTGAAACATTTCATATAAAGAATATGAAAGGCAGTAGAACTTTTGTATTGGTTATTCAAGCTTCATTTCACGTGAATGCTTTTTAATAGCCTGGGAGCAGGGACACACACATACTAGCCACAAGACAATGATTTTTATGCTTAGCCTGAAGTATGAAAAGCCTTCCAGTCTGTGTTTTGATTGCCATTTATTGTTAAGTGCTTAGCCTGAAGTATGAAAGCCTTCCAGTCTGTGTTTTGATTGCCATTTATTGTTAAGTACATTAGTCTGTTTTCCAAGTATTGATTATATATGTAAAAACATTATTATATTCTTCTAAATTTGTGTTCATCAATGTCATATGATCAGAAGAAAATCCATATGAAATACAATGAGATGGATGCAAGACTCATGCATACTACTGATTATCGTTTACAGACTGCTTTTACTGTTTAAGTACTCACCATTCATTCATAACTTGTACGTAAGACCAGTGGATACAGTAAAACTATTCCGGTACAGGGGATTATAGCTTATAAGGGCATGCATAGAAAGCCTAGTAAACTGCCTTAGCAGCTACAGTATTCATGCCACATTTTGTTGATTGTAATACTTATTGATAAAATATAAGAAAATATTCAAAGATAAGCATCCGAGGAATGCCCTGTGACAGAATTGTCTGTGGCTACAAACTCCATCATTAGAAATAAAAAATTGACAAAGTCTGATGAGAATTCTTCAGAATAAAAACTGTATAGGCTACTAGGGCAGTTCACTAGGCTCTTTTCCATGTAGGCGCTTAATAAGCGATAACACCATGCACAGAAACAAGAATCTGGTTAACATTCAGTCTATATACATATGTATAAGTGGAGTCTAGGTTATGAATAATATGCAGTACAGCTTAGCTGCAAGGTAACGAATGCACGTGTCTTACTCACAAGAAACCCATGCAAACCTAGCATTCTCCTTGTGAGTGACTCACGAGCACACACAGCGTGCCTCGCTGAGAGTACATATGTGCTCTCTTGTGTTCGGATTGGCAAGTAGGCAATGCCGCACCATCATTGCTTTGTGGAAGCCCAAGCTATCAATCCTTCCTTGTAGAGCGTGATACTTTGACGATCGTAATAGTTTCAAACATATGGGTGGTACTCCACCAATTCTTTGGAGGCTAATGCTACCATACATAGCTCATGAAGCGTCACCTCCTCACAGCCACTGTTTATTAATATAGGCAAAAGGGCTTACGGTATTTATCATTATCAGTAAACAACCTACGCACCTACAATCCTCAAAAGCCCTTGACGCACATGTTACCTTGTAGCTAAGCTATACTGTAATAACACAATTTGTTTTTTCCAGTGCATGCATGCACAGATGGCAATTGTAAGGCTAGACAAATTTACTAGCCAACATTAAAATCTAGAAATTCTGTGCATATAATGTTCAAACCCAGGATTAAAAATTTTCATATAACTAGGCAATGACCAAGTTTCTCTCGAGTGCTTCAAATTCAAGAATTATACGTAGCTTACTTTACATGAAGCTTTTATAATACAAAGATAAAGAAAACAGTTATCTTGTAAAGAACTGGTTAAATCTACATACGTAGGGACTATGACTGAGCAATACTACTTTTTGAGCGATACAACATGACATTAAATAAACATTGATATCACGATCTTTTCTATTAACTATCGCAACACCCATTGAATAGGGCTTTGCACCTGAAAATCAAAAGGATGAGATAACAAATGCTAGTGTTTTTGTTTTATTGGTCAAAATTGTTGATGATGCCACTAAGTTACTACTGTACCACTAGAAGGTTCAAAAAGTGAAGTATGCACAGCTTTCCCGTCAAGAATGTCAAATAGACTGAAATGGATAAAAGAAGCAAACAAAGGAACAAAGGTGTTTTGTAAACTTTGAAGTACGTATGTATTGCAGACCTCATGAAATATCGAGAAATATTTATTTTGAATGTTTGACAAAGTATATCCACAGTATCGTGAAACTGAAATGGCAGTATCGTGATACTGAAATTACAGTTGGGCAATATTATGATATTATCGTATATCGTGATATTAAAGTGTCACGAAAATTGATATCGAAGAGAAATTTTTCATATCGTAATATTGGCAGCGTGATATCGTCAATACCATGATTATAGTAACATTTCTTGTTCATCAACATTCAAATTTTACAACATCAGTAAAGTATTTCATCCTATGTCACAATTTTAGTGCTTGTAATACTGTCACTAGTTAGCTAAAATGATATCATGATAATATCAATTATCACGATAATTACTCTCATGATATATCGTGACGTGGAATTTTTATTATCACCCATCCATTACTGAAATAGCAGTATCTCTCAACTCTAGCTACTTACATACGTATGTAGTTGGGTTTCACTCAAGTAACCTGGAGAATACCCATGATTAACCCTGTCCATAACGATCATGAGACCCACAGTGCCACAATCGTGCAACCCATGTTATTTGCCAAAAATTGATGTGCGGTATGTGAGTGAAATTGAGGCAAATTAACTACGTACATATGGTTCACCAAAGCTTTCTACCAAAAATAAGCATCACAAAAATTAAGCATCACACATGGTAAATGTATGTAACCTTTGCCAATACCCTTGGTATAAACATGAGCGACAGAAAACTATTTATAGAAGACCTACAGTATAATAAATATGGCAGAACCATGCAGTACCTTAGGAGGGTATAACCCATAAGTTAAGTCTCATACGTAATTAAGGATTTTAAACCAGGCGCGCTGCATGCGCCTGGTTTCTTGAAATTGTTTTCGTCTGCAACGTCGGTATGCGTATTTGTGTGTGTGTGTGTTTGTGTTTGTGTTTGTGTTTGTGTGTGTGTGTGTGTGTGTGTGTGTGTGTGTGTGTGTGTGTGTGTGTGTGTGTGTGTGTGTGTGTGTGTGTGTGTGTGTGTGTGTGTGTGTGTGTGTGTGTGTGTGTGTGTGTGTGTGTGTGCCCACCCCCCAGGCTATTAAAAACTATTCACGTGAAATGAAGCCTGAATAACCAATCAAACAAGTCTTAATGCTTTTCAGTTTCTTTATATGACACTTGCTATCAATATTACTGGTGGGCGGGGCCTTAGTAATGAAGCGCATCATGAGTTACTGCCAAAGAAGAGCAAGGTAATGCCATGTTAGCCGTTCATTTCACAGTAAAAGACGTTTAACCAGCTGTACATTACTAACAAGACAGAGCGCTTCAGTTTAAAAGTGGGCGTGCTGATTGCAGAACTTATAAAAGAAGACTGGCCTATAGTGTTACAGTAAGAATTTCAGCTTAACACAACTTTATACTACACTGCACCTTTAAAAAGTTTTATCACTAAAAAGTTTAATTTACAATATTGTATGGCATAATTATTATGCTAAGTTATGCCCATGCAGTACTTCTCTACTGCTTGCTAGTAATAACATCTGTTTATACTTCCAAAAAAGTAGTGATATGCTAAAACAAAAACACCCTGGGTGTACGAGGCCAATCAGAAGTAGCATTGCAAATAGGTATGCGCGACCAAATCTTTGATATCAGTTGAGGCCAAGAAGTAACTTATCTAACTACTTGAATGACATACAATAGTTTATAGCATATTTTCACAACTATGATTGGCTTTGGCTTTGTCACTTGGCCACCTTTTTCACACCATTATTATTATTATTAAACTTAATTTTGGGTTAAAACAACTTTCTACTCCATTTTACATAAAAAGTTTTATTGATAAGGTACTGGAGGTTTAAAATTTAAATGTACATATGCGTACGTATGTGTCCCTTAGCAATGAGTCTTCGTTTACGTGACTTCTTCATAAATTCTCAATAATTACAGGTTATATAGCCCCTGATGGTAAAACATCAACTTATTAGCCATATATTCTTAGACCACCACTGTATCCTTACAGGGACGTAAGCTTAGTATGTGTGTACCATTTGAAGTTGGTTTATCAGATTTTCCAACTGCCTTTTACCAGATTTAGTACATACAGTAGTGTTTACATTCATTGAGTGAATTAACACATGAGCGAGCACGTAACACATTATGTGTATACATATTTGTTCAATGATATATATGACATACGTATATTGTACATGATACATATTACTGACTTTCAACTTAAACACTACATCATCATGTACAACATCTGATCGTAATGTACCAGAGTTGATAATAGCACAGTCAGCTTTAGTTGTTGTACAAGCAATATCAGAAATCAAATTACCTAAAATTATCATGACATGAATAAATATGTATACATACATATACAGTATATACATATATACGCATGCATATGTAACACTTTCACACCTCAGATCAAAGGGAAATGCCAGTTATATGTCTGATAATGCACTGGCTGTGGAATGTTAATGAGATATATGCACTGATCAGTGCAGATATAATTATGTGACCGGATTTGCAAAAATGTGCATTGTTCGCACATTTATAAATATTTAGAAATACCAGTTTGAAATATTCAATTCGTAATATCTCAAGTCTGCTTTAAGCTACGTACTTGTACATAATCTTCCACAAATCTGTAGTAATACGTACAAGGTAATTCAATGGGTCTACTGTTTAATGGCTTGCTAGCTGAATTGCCCATCATTTTAGATAATTTTTCAACAGTACCATCAAGTGATTATATAGGGGTGGTTGGTCAGGGGTGGTGGGGAGCCACAATAGTGACGGGCTAAACACATATCAAGTAGTCATCACTTCCAAATGGGCCCAATTGTGCTGTAGATAACACAAAAAGTAGCCAAATCAATGGATAACATCACTAGGCAGTCGTGTGGTGATTTACAGCCAGGTGGCTTTTCATTAGCAGCCACCAGAGCCCATTGAAGACATTCCGAGCACTTGTGGACATCTGACATGCCTCAGAAAGCAGCCACAGCAAAAGCAGACTGATGAACTGTTGGCATCCATACACACGTGCACTGTTAGTTTATTGATGTAGCTATCGAATGGTGATGAAATGTGTGTTTCCACATTGTGTGCGAACAATGCACCTTTTGCCAAATCTGGTCACATACGTATGCACTGATCAGTGCACGCACTAATCTGATCAGTGCATATATCTTGTTAACCCCAGGGGTTAATGAGATATACTAACTGATATTAGTGCGTAAATCTCGTTAGAAGATTCCACAAATTCTCTAAACGCTTTGATAAATAAGGTGAAACTACCGCTACTATATAAAGAGGCCCAGATATCATGGGCAGATTTTTAGAATGCCGGAAGTGTAACATATTAGTCATAACACAAAGCACTCGTGCTTTGCCTGATACATATAAACGCACTCGCCTGAGGCACAGCACCCGAGGGTATTGTGTGATGTAAGCTCAGGTCAGACATTTTCCATAATGGACTTACGTATAGTAATCTGGTTAGTTGGTTGTGACCATTCACATGTCATGCCTATATATCAGGCAAGCACTCTTGCCTGTGTTATCATTTACCACACTTAATAGTAGGGATCGCTATGAAAATGTATGGCTTCTGAATTTTTCACACTTCTAAAAAACAGGTTTTAGCCGAAAAAGCCTACATTGGTACTGCTATAATAACGCTGCACCTTTGTTAAAGGGAAAAATGTGACGGAAGGAAGCCGTTTAATGCTTATAAACATTTCATTTATGTAATTGTTTTTGTGATTCGTCATATCATGTAATCATTACAAATGGCGAAGGACTTCATTTTCTCGAATGCATCGTTGTGAACTAGCGACAGTGGGCTAATAGTAATGTGGACAGCAAAGATTTTGTTGCGCTGTATTAGAAAAACAATAACAGTATTGTTGTTAGCAAAATTGAACTCGTTTCGTAATTTTCACCATTCTACCGATGTTAAAACCATAGTATTGGTGCTTTCCCATCTGTCGCTGCTTTTGCAAAGCCTACGAGCACACGCACCACGTAGCACCATTTTGAGGAAACACGGAACAACTAACAAAATTTACGGAATGTTATGATTTCACGGCCCGTATCATAACAAAACTTAAACGGCAAATTTTGAAATTTACCTGGATTTCGTCTGCCAGCTAGCCAGCCAGCCAGCCAGCCAGCCAGCCTGCCCTAAGACCCACTAGTACTAGGTGTATGGCTCCAGAAATTTCACACAACAAAGGTAATCACTGCGAATTTATGAAACTGTTGTTCCAACTAAGGTTTGTCCACTGCGCCATGGTGATTCCTTTTACCCTTCATTGCCCTTCCTTGTTCTTCTATATTCTTTTAAACAAGGTGAGAAACTCACAAAAGAAGGTGTGGATAAGCTATTACGGCTTCTGCTCATTACATCACACATAACCCTGGCTTGCACATGTGATATACATAATTATGTAGTAGTGCAGTGGTGTGTGCTTCATTACAACGTGAACTTCAAGGTACGTGTGATTATAGCATTGGACAAATATATTTTGCTGTTTTTGAATTCTTTTTCGTAATTTGCTATACGTAACACAGCTGCTTTGCCATGTAAGTGCTTTGTTAACAAGCATCATTAAGTACGGATCGCTATGAAAAACTATGGCTTCCAGAATTTTCGCACTTTTAAAAACAACCTTACAACAGGCTTTAGCCGAAAAAACCTACCTGGATGCATTAGTACTGCTGTACTTAGGCTGTATCTTTGTTAAACGAAGCGAAAAGTCTAATATTTCGATCCACAGCGAATTTTAAAAATTTTGAAACTTATCTATATTTCGTCTGCCGGCCAGCCAGCCAGCCTGCCTGCCTGCCATAAGACCCGGTTCCGCTAGGTGTATGGCTCCAGATTTTTCACACAACACAGGTAATCACGTCGGATTTACGAAAATGTTGTTCCGATTAAGGTTTGTCCACTGTGCCATAGCTTGTCCTTTGTTCTATCTTCTTCATTTGATCTTCCTCAACCGAACGATGACAAAATTTTACGAAGGTGTCAACATTCCATATAAGGTGTTAAAATGTAACAATAAACACCTTGGATAGGCGCATGCTTACTGATACAATCCGTAACGCGTAATGGAAGAAGAATCCAGTCTTTCCCTATATAGCCTTCTATTTCGTCTTCCATAGCCAGACCAATTTATTTACACGCAGCTGCTTACCCCGGCTGCTTATCGATCTTCTGATTGTAAGCGCCAGATGTTAATTATAACATTAAGCGCTTATAATCGGACATCATTAACGATCTAGTAGCTGCGTATTGAATTTAAAATGGTCTGGCTACGAGTAGAATATAGTCCTTCCTTCACAGTACAAGTCGTTTTACCATATAGATACTTGGTATCGTGATGAAACGAGTCTGTTGTAAAGGTGGGCGTGGCGCATACGTAGCGAGCCATTGTAAACTATGTAGATATCAATTGCTAAGAAATAATTCCAGTCTTGAGTGCCTGTAACAGCTAGCTATAAAAAGTAAACAAACTAGATTTTATAAAAAATTTTGAATTTAAAAAGGGCAGTAGGGATCGTAATAAATAATAAAAAGTAAGGAAACAAGTAGTTAATCACTCACCATCCAGCATATTGCATGTGTTTACTCAAGTATACAATTGCAGCTGGGTAGGCGTTCATACATGCACAAATGAAACACATTCTCTAGCACTTCTACAAGATTTATCCCTACTTTGGCAGCCTAAAACATCAGTGCAGCCAAAGTAGGGATAAATTTTGTAGAAGTGCTAGAGAATGTGTTTCATTTGTGCATGTATGAACGCCTACCCAGCTGCAGTTGTATACTTGAGTAAACACATGCAATATGCTGGATGGTGAGTGATTAACTACTTGTTTCCTTACTTTTTATTATTTATTACGATCCCTACTGCCCTTTTTAAATTCAATTTTTTTTATAAAATCTATAATTATTAAGTAGGCACCTGTTACATTTAGGGAGCTGAAAGATTATTCTGTTTAATATGCAAGTAAGGTATAAAAATGAACAAACTAGAATAATCAAATAAAAAATCTACATAGTGAGTAGGGATCGACCTCAGTGCTCCAAAAAGTAAGGAAACAAGGAATAAGATTTTGTCATGAGAGAACACTAAAGATTCTGGCATGAGATAATTTATAAGAGTTTAATCCTTACTCCAGTACATAGGTTTGCCAAAAGTAGGACCTTTGTAAATTGTCTCATGCCAGAATCTTTAGTGTTCTCTCATGCCAAAATCTTATTCCTTGTTTCCTTACTTTTTGGAGCACTGAGGTCAATCCCTACTCACTATGTAAATTTTTACTTTTTGATTATTCTAGTACATAACTATTACATATACAGTGCATATAACATTAACCTAAGTTGGTTTCTCTAGTTCTCACATGCGTGAATCTTCCTTCCAAAGCACAATAAACATGTCCTATCACTTCATTCATGCTTTTTCCTATCTGACCTGCAGAAAAAATAGTCACTCTAATAAAACAACTTATGTATGAATAAGTTAGGGGTGAGGCGATATACGTACGTATGGGATTATGAGAACAATCGTGATGCAGTCATCATAATCGTGATGGTGATGTTACCTCTCTACAATCGTGATTGTGTAATACTATGAAGAATTCTGCCTTACAACGTTACACACTTTTCCTAACCACACCATCAACTAACATGTACACTAAATGGTTGTTGCAATATATTGCATCAATAATGCATTACCAAATATGAGCATTACGTATATGATAATCGTGATAGTTCCCACAATTGTGATACATGTATGCTCTACAATCGTGATGCCTCAAAATCTCACAATCGCTCACCCCTAGTATAAAATAAGTACAGTAGTACCTATCATTTATGAAAATGTATGGCTTCCAAAATATCAATTGCTTCAAAAACACGCCTTACAATAAGCTTTACCCTAAAAACCTGCTGCAATGTATTGGTACTGAATTAATAATGATGTACGTATGTATGTATGTATCTTCAGCAAAAGTCCTGAAATCTACATTTCATCTGATAACTTGCCTGCCTTAAAACACTACGTATGACCACAGCTCCAGTTTTTCTCACCACAAAGGTTATTTTTTCTAAAGATAATTTATCCACTGTGCCATGGTGTTCCTTTGTCATCTTTTTAATGATAAATCCAATAATATACAGGCTTTTCTCATATCATTTGTCATTTTAAATCTTTTATGCATTACACACAGCATTTATGTACATACCGTATACAGCATTTGACAAAATATTATGCCAGCTGGAAACACTGTGCATGCATGTAACATACATGCGTATGTAACATGCATGCATGACTGTTACGTACATACATGTTTCGTTCGTGTAACACGAGTGTTTAGGTGACATGCATAGTGAGTCATGTGACATCAACATATTACACAAAATATAGTAGGGTGAGTTGGTACGTAAGTGCTTCAGATATACGTATGCATATTCTTCACCTGATATATTGCGCATGTTGCATATAAATAAGCATTGAGAAGTTGAGAACTTAATCTTAATAGGCCGTATAACATCAATATCAACACAAAAGGCCCCATTCAAGAAAATGCTCTGAGTGTACACATTTTCAAATCTTGTGGAGCAACACACGTGTAGTGTGATACTTGTGATGACGCTCCTACAGCACTTTTATAAAGTGCTCAATTTGCTCACAAACTGTGACTTGCATGTGTAATGCTTGGTAACCTTTGTGTAAATACAATAAACGTGTGAAGTGAATTTGAGTGTAAAATCTACAAATGCACAGTAGTGAGGATGGACAAGGACATGAGTATCAACTACATACCTGAGTTGTACCTTACATAGTATAGCCCTTCTATTACAGGGGTGAAAATAACAGTAGGCCATCAGCCATTTGCCAGTCAAATTAGCAATGTGGCCCCCATTTCCTTGTTTGTCTGACACATTTCAGATCAAACAAGGCTAGAAGGTAAGGCTAGAAGGTAATGTATGTTTATCACCTACTAGCCAACACAAAACAATTTTTTGGTTGCTAGGAGATAAACAAGCTAGGAGGTTTGTTTACACTATGGTATATGCTATTCCCTCCTACCTTGATTATCTCCTAGCAACAAAAAATTTTATGTTAGCTTCAATAACATTGATTAGTTTGAGCATTGGCTGGCCAACTGTTGACATGTCAGATCAACCATAAAGCTGGTCTGACATTTGGCTGGCTACTTTTGAAAAGTTATTTTCACCCCTGTTCTATTGTACTTCAAGGTCCCCTTATATTTTGAAAAGCTTAATATTTGTCCCAACATTTTCTGAATTGAGCCAAGGGCTGGAACGAAGCCTTCAAATGTTTCTAAGGTTCGAAGGCTAAGCAAACTTTGAAGAGTAATTATCCTTCGAAGCTTAGTAAAGCATTCATAACATACTATTAGGATTTACGAGTGAACAATCTGTACTGCAGCAATCGTGGCAGCTGATACGTCCTTTATACATCTTGTGCGATCAATGCTCTTGTGCCATGCCCACTTTTAAACCAAGCTTTTCTACCAAAGTAGAAGCCTTAAAACGCATTATAAACGATAGTTAATGCAATTTGGCTAAGTAAGATTGCTGTATGGACATGCTCATTTTTGTGATTAATCGATAGCGTCATTCTAAACTGCTGTTGTAACTTTACCAAATACTTATAAACTTATCAAATATGTAGCTGTAATGTATGTAACACCTAAGCTTCGAACCTTTGGAGCATTTCATTAACGAAGATTCGAAGATTAAATTTTAACCTTTATTCCAGCCCTAATACTAATCCATCAATCAACCCTACTGGGCTTTCATTAAATAAATACATACGTACTGCAAAAATTTCTATATGTACATATGTATCAGTGTGCGAAATATACTTTTGAAGCACAAGTTGCCACACTTTCAGGATATAAAAAAGGAAATGTGCAGATTTGTCAGAACAATACGTATCTTATTACGTAATTATGCAGTTCTCAATAGTTTTATAGTAGTCTTCCTAATTTACTATGCAATTATTGCCCTGACAAATAGTGTATTTCTCTGGAAAACGTCCTTTGTCAGGCTGTTATTTCACATACTGTGTATATTTACAAATGTATTGTATTTACCTAAATATTTAGACACAACTGCAGCTACTTCCTCATCTTCTAGTAAATCAGAAGTGATCTCATGACGTCTGATAGTGTATCTTGGTTTATCAATGGAAAATTCAATAACAATTTCAGAAAATTCTTTAAAGTCTGAACCACTCTTGACAATATGTATACCATTTACCTATGTACGTACATATGTACAATACAATCTAATAATACACAAGTTCTAATATAGCGCAGGTTAAATCTTGTCAACATATACATACATACAGTACAGCCCCCTTCATATTGAAACATATGTACGCAATAATTTTGGCTTAAAACAACTTGTAAAAGTTTTATTACTAAAGCACTAAACTGAAGAACATGGTTTAACGTACACAGCGTATGGTTTATTATAATTCATACTTAATCACTAGCATACTCATGCTGTGTAAATATATTAATATATGTACAGTAGTTAAAAGGACTTTTGGTGTTCATGAACGCGTGTAAATTTTTCATATGTATATAGCCAGTCTTCTTTCAAAAAAAGCTTAGCTATTCACATGGCATAACTAAAGCGCTCTGTCTAGTTAGTATTGTACAGCTGATATAAACATCTCTTGCTATAAAATAAATGGCTAATGCCATAGTCTTCTTTGGCAGTATTTCATGACATGCTTCCTTACTAAGGCTAATATTTCGACACTCATTCTTCAAGGATTAAAAACCCAAGGTGACATCATACATAGTAATCATCAAGGTGAAGCTGAGGCAACTATTGAGGGTTTTTAAGCATCTAAGTGCTCTAGAACATAGCCTGTAAACTGCAGACAACACTGCTAATCCCACTCAAGTCGGTCCCTCCTTTCCTATCAGACAGTCATTAAACTTTGTGGAATAGTTTCCTATAGGCTGCTGGATCCGTTACATATTTTTAAACCATGCGGCCTGGTTTCTTGAAATTGCTTTTTGTGCGTGTGTGTGTCTACATCCCAGGAAATTAAAAACTATTCATGTGAAATAAAGGATGAATACCCAGTTAAACAAGTTCCATTGCTTTTCAAGTTTCTTTATATGACACTTTCCATTGATACAGTCGATGAGCGTGGCCTTAGTAACGAAGCACATCGTGAGTTACTGCTAAAGAAGACTAAGATATGCTGTATTGTATAGCTGTTCATTTATCAAAAAAGCCATTTTTACCGGCTGTATAGTACAAACAGGACAGAGTGCTTCAGTTTTAAAAGTGGTGCAGGTTGCAGAGCTTATATATACAAAGACTAGCCTGTAGTGTTACAGTAAGAATTTTGGCTTAAACCAACTTTGTACTACTTTTAAAAAGTTTTATCATTAAACCACTGGAGTATAAAGCCGGTTTAAACAAAAGAATTAAATTTGTATGCGTTGCTATGTACCCCTTAGTGATGAGTCTTTGCTCACATGACTTACTTGTGATGTCTTTAATTATTATTACAATAAAGTTGATTAACAGTGGTTTAACTTACACAGAGCCTGGTTTTTAGACGGTAGAACATCAACTTGTTGCAGAATATAAGGACATTATACCAAGTATGCCATGTAAGGATTGATGCTGTTATTATTGATATGGGTACCGTATAGCCTAAAACTTTTGGGGACTAAAATTTTTGTGGATTTCGTGGTTTTTAATGCACCCACGAAAATTTTGTCCTTGAAAATTTCATACATAGCAGGGGTAGCTTACGTATCTTTTGCATATCACGGAACGTGTGGTGGTCAACTAACTGCTTGCAGGGTATTTCAAGCGCACCTTGGGACAAATCTCGAGAGTTGATTTGATTACTTACAATTTCACAGTGAATTTCATTTGCACACAGTAGTATTCTCCCGATAACCAGCGTGAAGACACATGATGTACACAAATGTTACAAAGCGTGTGCTCATCTCCGTTTGCTATTCAATTAAGTCCATTCACTATGTATAAAATTCACATCGCAAGACATCAAAGATAATTTGCTTAGATTAAGCGCACGGCGCTTGAGACTGAAGAAAAGTTAGGAAACGCAGAGGCCTATCCATGAAATTTTTACCACAAAAATTAAATTTTCATAGAGAAATTTAGCAAACCACAAAAATTTTAGTCCTCGAAAATATTAGGCTATACAGTATTTGTTTATTGTAATTTTAGAAATACGTAAGCACCTGAAATATTACTATTCTCCATTAGAATTAAATACTTCAATAACCATCTACGTATGTAAAAACCAGGCACTATAATATACAAATGTAAGTTAAACTATTGTTAATTGTTAAAAAATATACAATGACATTACAAGTAAGTCATGTGAATAAAGATTCATCATTAAGGAACACAAAGCAATTAACATATACATATATACTTTCAGTATCTTAGTGATAAATTTTCTTAAAGTATTGTATAGCCAGTGGAAGTAATTTTCAAAATCCAGGCAATTTCAAAAGAATTATTTTCTATAAATATCATGTACATGGTTTTACTCTGAATTACTGAATGCATGGTCAGTCATTTTCGAAACTATGTATTATCTTCAAAATAAACAAAGCTGATTTTCAAAATGTTTCACATTCAAAAATATTTCCAGCTATACGGTTGTAGGAAGTTGTTTTAAGCTGAAACCACTTTTATTACACCCTATATATGCACACTTTGTACCTTTTTGACTTCATAGTGATGATCATGACCTCCTAATATGATATCAATGCCATCAACACATTCAGCTAGCCTTGTATCATTTGGCATTCTCATATGAGTTAGTGCAATAACCAAGTCACAACCCTATGTAGGTACATACGCCAATATGAATCATTAGATGACATTTGAAAACAACTTTAAGTGACAACAGATAAATATCTCTTTGTTGCATGTACATAATATGTTTTAGTATAACTACGTACGTATGAAAAAAACAGTTTTCATAAACATCTAAAGAACAAATGATCCAAATAATAATATTATCTATTATAACATTGGTCATTACTATCCCTCAAAGCCATTGGCAAATCATACAGTCAAACAATACGTAGCTTTGGTGGGTTTTTGGCATATTTCAAAACATAAAATGTTATCTTTTCTATTTAAGCTTTTGGTTGAAATATTTTTAATGTTTTTTTCTATGTAGCAATCTTTTGTCAATTCATTGACTACTTGGTTTAAATGCATTGTGCAATGCAGCATGTATAAAAAATTAATACATACAATACCTCTTTACAGTATACATATGTACATACATAACCGAACAATGTACCTCAGCATGTAATTGGGGAACAAGTAGTTGAGCGCATTCAATATAATCAGTGTAATCAACATCTTCTGGTGAAATAGTTGATAGCGTTGCTAACCACTCATACTCAACCAGTCCTATTAATCCAATCTACAAGTGTCATTCAATGATGTACATAATATTATTATGTATGTACAAATACCCAAATAAACACCAAAAATTCCAAGCCTTAGCTTGGCAAGTAAAGGCGACATGGAATGGAAGCCAGTGATATGTATTACATGCAAAGCACTACTTTGCAATACAAAGGCCTTACTACCAATCTATTGCTACCTCTGCTACCAAACTATACCTGCATGTACGTATCTACAGTTTCTTACTTTTCTTCCTTCCCAAGTAATAATACGTTTCACCAAACCTTCTGCCAATGGCTGACTAGTCATCTTGTCCACTACATTACTCATGAGCCAGGGAAAACTGGTAGATTTGGCAATGCTCACTAAATGGTCCACTCCAAAATCTAACCAAAAATTGAAAACTGGTTTAAACACAATGTTATATCAGTGATCCATTCGCCATGTATGATACATGGAACATATGAATTTAACCAGTAGCATAGCCAAGGGCGGGCACATGCCTGTCTAACTCCAAATGGAATATGTCATATCCACAGAAAGCAGATTGATATACTCTAATAGAACAGTCAAACAATCTATTAAAGCAGTCAGTTTTGTTTGTGTTATTCTTATAGAACAGTCCAATATATTGGAGTATGCCCACCCAATGGAACAACCCTAGCTATGCCACTGATTTCAGACCACACTGTATGTCCCAGTACTGAAATTAAAATAAAATGGCATCCCAATATTGAGAGTACGTACAAAATTTATACTACATATGGGGAGCATATATTCAGTGCTTATAAACTTCTGATACTACATACAAAAATAATGCTGTTAGTATACCAACTATATTTCCATGAATATAACCATTATTACATACTAGTTAAAGTGCGGCAGCAAGTGCAATACAGGAAATATAGCACGAGGCACAGCTGAGTGCTATATTAGCATCGAGACCATACCCGAGTGCTATATTTCCTGTAATGCGAAAGCGTAAGCCGCACTTTAACTGGTTTATTGTATGACATCCAGAATTTATTCAGAAGTCAAGCTGAGAGAAGTCTCACTTTATAATGCTGGTGCCTTTTCAGAGTCATCGCAAATCTGGCAATGATGCATCGCTGGCATACTGAGGTGGCTTCACGCGCGTGCATGCATGATTGCCATTTCACTAGGACTATTTAAACTTGTGTACAGCAGTTTGTACATATTTCATAGTTGTTTTCATAAAAAAGTGTTAACAAGTAACTACCTACTGGGCAGGAATGCTGTCTGTGTGGGTTGTGATCAAAGGGAGAATATATAATTATCCATGGATATATAGAACTGTACTTTTTTATTATGACCATGGAAAATATAGCACACCTGCACGTGCACATTATGGAAAATGAACTACACCTTTTAACTTTTAACTTAGAAGGCTTCATACAATAAATGTTAAATACCTAGGTGGAATGCATGGCATTGAGGGGCGAGCCTGGTGCTTTGATAGATGCATGTATACACTTAGCTACCACTGATGACCTTCATATGCAATTTGACATTGTAATAATTAAGCACAGAGAACAAAACACATACAATTCAGTCTCAAAGTACAAGCAACAGTGCATGATGGTCTTAAAAATTTGTACCGGTGCGTATTTCATGAAAACTATATTAACAGTAATCACAGCGGATTGAAATAACGTATGTAATAATATCAATTCATCACAAAAGGTATCACAAGCATGCATAATAAGCAAGTAATGGATGGTATCGGCTATTATAAAGAAAAGTAAATAGTGAGGCCTGTGGCTTTTGACAAAGTGTAAAGGAAGATTTGTTTATTCACACCCTGTGGTTAACAAATTATGGTTAGCACTTGAATGGTATATACGTATACATGTCTATGGTATATACATGCCTATGGTATATACATGCCTATGGTTAGCTTTGCATGCTATGATTAGCACTCCACTTGTTTTATGTAATGCCATGTAATATTTGATGTAATGTTGGTTTGCACTTAAATGGCTTTCAGCCATATAATGGGATTTTGACACATCAAGAAGAAGACAGATTTCACTGTTGATCTCATATGGTGGGGCTCACACTAAGGCTCGCCCCAATAATAATATATGGCAATAATATTGCACATGCGATGTTATTGCATGGAACAAACAAAATGTTGGTGATACTGATATTGCACACTGTATATATTGCAAAGTGGCGATAATATTGAAATATTGTCCAACCCTACATGTTAGTCGCTAAATCATGCAATACACAGTTCATTGTGAACATTTTGTTACTATTCACTTGAGCCCTACAAATTATACAAGTGTCATTATTTTGTATAGTTAAAGCACCACCACAAATATGTACGGAAAATACAGCATGAGGGGGCGTGTCGAGAGGTAAATACAGCACAAGGTGTGGCCAAGTGCTGTATTTACCTCGAGACACCCCCCGAGTACTGTATTTTTCGTACATGACGAGCTAAGGCGGTGCTTTAACTGTTATATAGTATTTCTTGCCAGATTCAGTCGTCTATAAGGTGCAGACGGTCAGCAGCAGATCGTGGAGCGCGACAGTTCGAGTTCTTAGAAGGTCGAGCCTCCTGTAGAGGCGGCATGTGGTAGATAACAAAAAGAACTCGATTTTACGCATTTTTAACAGATAAGTGCTCAATGGATTTCAGTTGGTTACTGCTATCAACGTCTGGAATTTCACACCTATAACAACAATTATTTGCATAACTGTATTGTATTTTCCATACAGCACCCATTAACTGTACTTTATTTTCCATATAGCACTTGCTACTTTATGGAATATAAAGTACACTGTTGTCCTTTGATCCGCTTACACATAATACTTTATTATGTAATAAAGGCTAATACAACCGCATGATTTTTGGTGACTTGTACTACTAAAGACCAAACACTGCATACACATACGTACATATATAATACATGCTAACACATACCAAAGTCATGGTTTCCAAACACTGCAGTATTAACATCCAGTGCATTTAAAATAGGTATCATCTGTTCACCTTTAGTGACACTGCTTACTATAACAGAAAATAAATGTAAGATTACCTCCTATATTACAACTGCATCATACTTTGAGATGGGCTTAATGCATCTCCACTAAATAACACCAATGGGTTCTTCCACACAAGTTCCTTTATTTTTGTTTTAAACCTTGCTGCTCCTCCAACTGGCTCTTTGTCTCTTGGCTCAATATTGTATACATCGTTGAAATGAATTATTGTTAATGAGCTCGCTTTTTCTTTCACTTCGTTCGCCATGTTTTGCAATAGCACATGCCGGTCAGGCGACACTGACGTCACAGTTGTCACTGTTAAATCTTTCGCTTTCCCAACACCACAACCCATCTAACGTTACAACCTTTACACAAACGAAGCCACCTTAACACCGTTACCATAGTACCACGTGACAGGCCGGCCCCACTTTAAAGTTTCACATCACTTCGCGCGTCAGTATCATATTTTGCGAGTCCGTTGTTAGTAACTGCAGTGGATCCCTGAAACCTGATTGGTTGTTTTGTCCAAACTAACCAATCAGGTTTCAGGGATCGATTGCAGTTGCTGACAATGGACTCTCTCGATATCCGAGATGATATATCAGTCTCAGTTGTGCACGATGACGCGTCTCGTGATGGCATGGGTGATGCCTGGTATGTAGCAGTATATGAATCCCGATATGAATAAAAGCAGAAGTGTCAGAAGCGCCTGTTGCAATATGGACACTATCAGACTAGATACAGCAGTGTAACTGAAATAGCACGTGCAACTTTAAGTGGTCCTCACTTGAGACGGTTAGCTAGATCATTTTGTACTTTTATAAATTTTGTATGACTGATGTGCCGGTTAATTAATTCATGCTTACGTGCAGTATCCCGCAAGCATAGAGAATACACTATTTATGCCACAATACATCATCACCCCTAGGCACCTACCTCCACTACAGAGTCAGGGCTGTAGGAAGCAATTTTTGAGTGGTCAGGCCATGAATAATTACATGCAATACATAGCTACTAGTTCTGGAGGTATAGCTACAAAATCTTAAGACATTGCTGAGTACCATTTTGAGCTTTAAATGTCCCATATGTAGCAGCTAATTATATAAACCTTTTCTATCATGTGATAACTATCTACCTACAAATCATTTTAAACAACTAATATGTAATTCCTGAGTAATGTCATTGGTCATGCCTATGTATGTATGCATGCTAAACAAAAATACCCTGGGTGTAAAAAAGTGCGAGGCCAATCAGAAGTAGCATTGTAAATGGGTAAGTGCGACCAAAAACTTTGATATCAGCTGTGGCCAAGAAGTTACTTATCAAAAAACTTTTTGACTACCTGAATGACATACAATAGTTTATAGCATATTTTCACAACTATGATTGGCTTTATCACTTCACCACCTTTTTCGCACCATCATTATTATAAAGGTGGCCAGGTGACAAAGCCAATCATAGTTGTGAAAATATGTGTATATATGTCCTTCAAGAAGTTAAAAAGATTTTTGATAAGTAACTTCTTGGCCTCAGCTGATATCAAAGTTTTTGGTCACACATACCTATTTACAATGCTGCTTCTGATTGGCCTTGCAATACTTTTACACCCAAGGTGTTTTTGTTTAGCATATCACTACTTTCTTGGAAGTATAAGCAGATGTTATTACTAGCAAGCAGCAGAGAAGTACTGCACAGGCATCACTTGTACTTGCCTAGCACACAATATTGTAAATTAAACTTTGAAGCTTAATTTTGAAAAACCCATTTTTTAACTGTCACTACTGAGTGATACATCAATATACATTGAATTTGTGTATCTGAAAGTTTATGTAGATCATTTGAAGGGGGTCCAAGTTATGGTAACTATCAACCTGCAGTGTAATAGCCTTTCTCAAATACATATACATTCAAGTGTTTTCTTCAGGCTGAAAATTGTTTGACAAGTAGAGCATACATAGGAGCAGTGCTGATACAAATCTGGCTGAAATCCATGAAGAAATGAATGAATTATTAGACAAACAACTGAATGTACAAAAAGAGACAAGTTAATTTATTACCATCTAAAAACCAAGCGTTGTGTAAGTTAAACCACTGTTAACTAGATTCAGTGATCAATTAAGAAGCACGATACAAAGACCCTGGTTGGTGAGTACAGAGACTACCTAGATGACATAAGGGGTGATGGAATAATGGGTACTGCTTAGTGCTATGAGTCTCGATGAGGACAAAGCCACAATCTTGATTCTAATAACCGAAGGTTTACTAGAATTATAGGCCTAGGCACATGATCGAAGTCACGTGCAACGTGTTAGTTGTGATTGTGGCCCCATGACTTAAACGGGGATATTCTTCATCCCAGAGGATATACTAGCACCAAACCCATGACACATTAGCTATACCGCTTTTGAAGTGCTGGCACAGCTAATGGAGAAATAAACAGCAATTGTCCCGGCAGGAGGGAGGTGGGATGGGGACAATTCACAACGCTCATCTACGAGTATCCAAGGTAAATGAGCGTGAGCATAGATATTCATTTGGAATGGCCCGCTTGCGGGGCGAGCCACAAAAATTCATCTCCGAACATCTACGGACTCCGTAAATTATTACTACCTAATGCTTACCTCCGTGCTCAACGTGACTCACAGGTATTTATCCGCTAGTTAATACCGTTTAACCTTGTATTAATCAACTGCTATTCAATGTATTGTAATAGTAATTAATGACATCACGGGTAAGTCACGTGAGCAAAGACTCATCACTAAGGAATACATAGCAACACATACAAATTTAATTCTTTTGTTTAAATCGGCTTTATACTCTAGTACTTCAGTTTTAAAATTGTTTTAAGCCGAAATTCTTACTGTAACATTATGGGCCAGTCTTCTTTTATAAGCTCCGCAACCAGCCCAGCACGCCCACTTTTAAAAGTGAAGTGCTCCATCTTGTTAGTAATGCAGTCGAGATGCAACCGTAATGATCCGCACCAGATTTGGCTGCAAATCAGCGGCTTGCATGTTTTGTAAAAAATGGCGTTGTTCAATTGAACCATTTTGGATCGCTACATTGTTAGTTTGTGTACTTTTGTTAAAGCGTGTTTAATTATTCCTTAGTTGTACCTTAAAGTTTCCATGTGTATATTTCTTAAGCCATCAACAAATTTTTGGTGTCAAACAATAATTTCTGAGACAAAAGATCTGACATGGTTGAATAAATCAATTTATACCGACTGAAGGTAATGGGAACAGTTAGTTTTGTTTGATATATAGATTCTGTATTGTATCAACTTAACTTTAGTGTGAATATTAATAGTTTACTCGATCCTAAACAAAATTGTGCCAATGGCCACATTGTAGCAATGTCAAATGATTGTGTTGTGTGCAAATTTAGGATGGGTATATAATGTCGCCTAAAATGGAATTTTTTACATGTATACGCTTATGTTTAAAGGATATCAGGGTTGTCAAAAAAGTCATCTGTTATTATTTCCACTTCCTCTTCATAACCTTCTACCTCGGTGTCACTGCTTTCGCTGTAGTAGTTATCTATATCTTCATCACTATTAACTTGTTCATCTGTTGTTTGCTGAGTATGTGTATGTGCTGACAAATTGATGCACCCTTGACACTCACAGCCAGGCCCACAGTAGCTGGACATCCTCTTACATCCACAATTATTGGATGCACATCCTTTCCTGCAGCTACAGCCTTTTGTCAAAAACTTAATTGTGTCCTTAATATTATCTTCAATCTCTTTGTCTTCCCAGTCAATGGCATAACTGTTATCTTCTTTAATCCATCCACTGAGTTCAGGAAGTGGGAGGGAAGAGTACATATCAGGGTAAATTGACTGCTGCCACATCTGGTGTACCCAGCATGAACGGAGCCAGTGACGCCACAGGGATGTATGGGAAGGAATTTGATCTTGCTCATTGATGATTCTGTTAGAAACTGTTTGTCGTATTTTTTGTAACCAAGCTTGATGTCTTTCTGTTATAGATAGCTGTGTGTCTGTTGAATTGTATAGTTGAATGGGAGTTGAATGGTTATAGTTGGCTATAAATGCAGCTATGTGTTTCTTAAAGTAGCACGTTCCAACTAGTCGTACAAATGATAAAAAACCAATTTCTTTGGTGATAACATGGGTTTGATGTAGGCTTCCAGTTGTAGTTCTTCCAGAAATAAAACTAGCATGCTGTAGAAAGTTATTAAGAATGGTAGCCTTACTAAATGATTTAAAGTATGACACAAAGTCACATCCTGTGCAAATGAACAAGCACTGCATGATTAAGCAAGTGTGTTCACTTGGTAATGGGCTTAAATCAGGATCAGTAAGGAAAGCAGATTTGAGATTATTAAGGTGCAAGTACTTTTTTTCTGGTGAGTAGTGCATGCTACGTAAGTTGTATGACATACTCTTTAGTTGTTGTCGCCTCAAGTGTGCTCAATCCTATATTGTGCACATCTGTATCTGGAGAGTATATGAGGATTTTTGTTGTCTCTGACAGAGTAGTGTGATGCCAAATCCTGTTGTCAGCTTCTTGAGCATTTGAATTATAAGATGGGAGCCTTTCAGGTAATTCATTTGAGGTTATAAGCCAAGCACTGTCTTCATTGGCACTAGAGAAACATCCAGATATGATCAACTGTTGTTGGTACATAAGTAGCAAGTAACCTCTCTGTAAAAAGTAAAGCCCAATTGCTTCCACTATAGACCTCTTACATGTTTTACATTGTAGACATTTATGCCATCCCTGTGGAATATTAGAGTTGGGATCAAGTGTTTGATGCTCATGTGTATTATTACGTTTATTGTATCTGCGAGCCTGTTCATATTGTTTTGGGTTAAACCTCTGTTGTCCAAGGTTATCAAAAATTAAATGTACTTTGGTTGTTCCAGTCTTGTAGTGTTGTACTGCATGCTGATGAAACAGCAATTTACCGTAGTCTGCAATAGTTACTGTTCTCCTCAATGGCTTAGTGTTTATCATAAACATAGCATCAATGATGACTGTTTGTGGTACCCACTGCATGTAGTTGGTTTATGAACACTCTAGGTTCTGTTAGTTCATATTGTTGCTGCAGTTTGTCTGTCCAGTGACTTTTGTTGGCTTTGTGTGGGTACCCATCTTCATCTGCCAGAGCTCTTGGAAGTACAGAGTACTGTTCCTCACTAGAATCAAAAGATAGTATATTTTGGCTGTACCATTGTAAATCGTCACCTCAAACATTTAATTATTTGCTTTGCTTCTTGTTCTTTTGGCATCATCCTTTTTCGAGTTGTTCTAAAAGTAGACATAGTCAACAATTTATGACGTCTTAGAGGAGCATTTGCACAACTGGGTGTTTGAAGTATTCGTGTATTGATGTATTGTTGAAAAGATTCTAATCCTGTTTGTCAAAAAGACAACATGTCAGTGGTCTGTTCAGGAGTAGCGACTTGACCAGTGAAGACATTTAACGGTCCCCTGTTTTCCTCGTGTACAGTGACTAGTTTGTTGGTATTGATTGAAGTACACATTTTCTGGATGTTTTCTTCACAGTGTTGAACATATGGCGTGTTGTTAGTGATCGTGTTAGGACTAGTAAGTTCCTTGAATTTCTCAGGAGATAAGTTTTGTATCAAGTGTTTGAATGCTTTAATGCGATGGTTGAAAAATAGGGTTGTTTTCTGTAAATACACCTTAGATGGATGTGTCACAGCTGTTTTTAAGTCTTTGTTTATACACATTTCATGTGCTTCTTAATGTCTGCCAAATGCTTTGGGATAATTCTTTCATATGTGTCCCAATCAAAAGCTGCAAATAGTGGGGCCATTCTTTTCAGGGCTGACAAGCGTAACCTCCAGTTGCTACTTTGAATTGCCAAATAGAACAGTGGCAGTTTGTAAACACAAAGCCCACCCATAATCTCCAGACAGCATCTATGTCAGCCATTTTGTGGACAAACTGCATGAAACTAGCTAAGGAGTCAATGTCCTGCAATAGATCATTAACTTGTTCCATCAGCCTATCTGGTGATCGAGATTCTTTGATTCCAGCTTCCAATATACACTTGGTATTGTCTATCAGATGAGTTGGATTTGTATGATTAATGTATGTATGCACCATCTCTTGATAAATTGCTTCCCATACTTGTAGCAAGAAACAATGTGTCCGTTTGAAGTTGCTACATGACTCTAGTGACTTGAGAGTTGTGCCATGGAAACTACAACTTTTGGCTAATTCTCTAAGACCAGCATGATAATACACCTTAATGAGGATTGGTTGGTAGTTTTTAAGGGTATGCCAGTCTCCAGGAAATATGATAAGCTTCTCTAGAGCTTTTCTGTACTGTCATTTGATGTTCTGTAGATGCTGGTAGGTTTTACCATCACCAACAAGTACTACCCACCCATCTTGTTCTTTTATGTCAAACTTGTCATGTAAATCTTCTGCTACCAAACACATGGTTTCATCACTGTCAGGGTTTTCATTAATCAACTCCATGTAATACAATTTTGATGGCTGTGTTGCTCCATTTTCTTCATTGTCAAAAAATTGTCTCATCTCACTTAGCACATAACTTGAATCCTAATGGTGATGATTAATATACTGTAGTATATAGTGACACGTGATTATTATGTAATACGTACGTATAAATAGGCCAATTATTTTTATAATAGCCGCTGCTGTATCTTACTGCTAGTGTGATTGTGATCATTAATATTGTCGTACAATATACGCCTTATATAATAGTAAGGTCACAACAACTGGCAACGAGGATGGCAACTTCAAGCCAGATGGAGATGTTCGATTCCAGAAGAGACGACTGGGATTCATGGAGCCGCCGTTTTGACCAATGGCTGTCGATGAGCCCATACGCTGCTGGTGACGACGCTGACACTAAGAAACGTGCTGCGTTTTGTACCTTCGTAGGGTCAGAGACTTTCAAGCTACTGTGCACTCTCTGCATGCCAGCGAAGCCAGAAGAATGCACCTATGAAACTCTAAAGACAAAACTAAACAGTCAGTTTGGAGTAAAGAAACTGGTTCTCGTAGAGCGATATCGTTTTTATGCCTACAAGCAGCAGGACAAGCAATCGCTGTCAGATTATTTGGCTGAACTCTGCCATTTAGCATCGACATGCCAATGGTCCGAAGGTTATCTTGCAGACAATTTGTGTGATAAGTTTGTAATGGGACTCCGAAACGAACGACTAGTCTGTTGTTCTAAAACAGCAGTAGTCACACAACAACAGCTAGATAAGTCAGCAGTGGTACCCATCTCTCAAAGTAGTAAACAACTTCAGAATGACATTCCGCCAATGTTTCAGATTTTACACCTTACTGAGAAGCAGAAGAGGTTATGCCTGATGGTTGATTCAGCTTCACCAATAACATTCATTAATGTGAAAACTTGGCAAGACTTGGAGAAACCTCCTAAGCTTCAGTCCACTGATCGAGTGTTGGGTGCCTTTAAAGGCCAGCCTATCAAACCTCTGGGTTATTTTCTGACACCTGTATTGCGAGAAGATGATACCAGTAAGTCAGCAATATTGCCCATTCATGTCTCACAGAGGGGGTAAACATAATTGATAGGGATGGTCTGGTTGGTCTTAACATTTGTGTCAATCCCACACAATTTGGTATCACTGCAGTGGTAAGCAACCAGGTAGACAAATTGCAGGAAATACTTGACATTCATGCAGACATTTTTGATGAAGGCCTGGATTGTTGCACAACAGCAAAAGCAACACTCACTCTCTGGGAAGGGACAACACCCAAATTCTGTAAACCTCGAAGACTTCCATTTGCAATAAAACCCATTGTTGGTGCTGAGTTGGACCGACTAGAAAAGAGAGGAGTTATCGAGAAAGTGTCACAGTCTGATTGGGCTACACCAATAGTAGTAGTGAGAAAGCCAGGTGGTAAGGTACGTATATGTGGTGATTTTAAAGTTACTGTAAACCCTGTGTTGAAAAATGATGTATACCCCTTACCATTACCAGAGGAGCTCTTTCACAGGTTGAATGGTGGTACGAAGTTCACAAAATTAGATTTAGCAGATGCTTATTTGCAGATCAAATTGGATGAGGATTCCAAGCAGCTGGTGATCCTTAACACACACCAGGGATTATACTGTTACAAACGGATGCCTTTTGGGCTCAGTTGTGGTCCAGCGATATTCCAAAGAATTATTGAGCAAACAGTTGCCGACATACCAGGTGTTGTCTGTTATTTAGACGACATCATAATCACAGGTAAAACCGAAAAAGACCACATAATCAATCTGCAAAAGACCTTGGAACGGCTTAAAGACAGTGGATTCCGCCTACGCAAGAATAAGTGTGCATTTCTACAAACCAGTGTGGCATACCTCGGGCACATTATCAACAAAGACAGAATCAGGCCACAGATAGACAAGGTCGAGGCAATTCAGAAGATGCCGATGCCCAATGATCAGAAAGAGCTCAGATCATTCTTAGGAATGATAAATTATTATGACAGATTTCTACCGGGTTTGGCAACAAATTGTGCATGTTTGAATGATCTCTTGCACAAGGACAAGAAGTGGCACTGGACGAAGGAACATTCTGAGGCAGTACAGATGGTAAAAGAGACCCTTTCATCCAGGGGCGTAGCCAGCCATTTCTTGATGGTCGGGCAACAGTTCATGCATGCAACTATATTTATTATAGATATAGTTATAGTAATGCATACATATGCTCACTTTCATGTGAGTATTTAAATATTTTTGAAAAGTGTATGCACACTCTCCTAGCTAAGCTATAATGTATAACAAATGCTGCTGTATGAAGCTACTCGGACATCTATTAGACAAAGATTCAGCTATTAGGCCAGCGTTCCCAGCGGTGACCACACGCGAGCTCAAGTGTTACTTGATCACTTGAAATAATTATACCAATATATTAATAAGCAATATATTAAAAGTCTATATAACTAGTTACTAAGGATTACCCTGTTTTTCACGCAGGCACTTATAACAATGCCCTGTGTGAAAATTCGGGAGGTCACACTTCAATACGTAGATAATAATAGCATATTACTTGACCTTGACATCCATTTATCTAGCTCGAGACTTCAACAGTGATGAAATTTCTGATCCAACCTCATGGTCATTGGGCTACGCACCATCGGCTTAGAAGCCTGTTCAGCCGTTCCAGCTGGTTGCACAAACCATTGTACCGGTTTTAGTACCTTCATTGTCTTGTCCTACTGACTCTCACAAACTAACGTATGCATCATCAGCGGCCTGGGGGTTCTGTAGGTGGCGAACGTATTGGCGATATTGATAGTGATCCATTTGGTGAATCGTCGCAATCCACAGTACATTCACAGTGATTCAGTGTATACGAAGGTTGACCACAACAATCATTCATCTTGTAAGTTGAACTTGATTCGAAAAGTTAAACACTACTTGACTCCATTTTATATATTCAAACGAAGTGTCACATGAATCATATTGATTCTATCTTTTTGATACATATTCGTTATAATATTATATAGTAGCCAGACCACTGGAGTATAGTACTGTACGTGCTACGTAATTCCAGTACAGACCATGCAGTAGTCTCAGTACAGGGATGGTAATGCTACACTTTGTTATTATTGTACATAGTTGTACGGCTAGGGACATTGCCGTGTGGACAGTTATAAACATTGTTTATACATACGTATGTTGTATTAAATGTTGCATTAAATAACTGATGAAGTTTGATAGTCATATTACTGATGGTTATAGATTATGTTAATGGCTACAGTGTTAGCTATATATATGCAGTTTATCTTTTATTTTACAGTATCACTGTTAACTCCCTGGAATGTTACGACAACATTATCTTCCTATTCTTGTCTTGTGCAGCAAATTTGTTGACCACTTCATCCAGTGAAAGTTTTTGTGAGAGTTCTTTCTCAATTGATAGTAAAGCTAAATCGACTAACCGTTGTTCTGTCATGGTGGAACGTAAAAATGATTTGATGCGTTTGAGGCAAGAAAATGATCTTTCGCATTCGGCTGTGCTCACAACTACAGTAAGAGCGATTTGTAATAGTTTTACTAGAGCTGGAAATGCTTCATGCAGTGGTATGATTTCCAGGAGAACATCATTAATGGTGGTAATCTCTTTGTTTTTCAGAGTACGTTTAGCAATTACACATTCCATGGACAGGAAGTCTTTGTCTAATTCGTATAACTCAATCACTGGTAATAAGTGATCACTCTCAAGGAAATGTGGAGATTCTGGGTCACAACATTGAAATACTTTCATCAGTTCCAAGTTTTTGTCATCAAATCTCCTCTGGAGTTCTGAAATTATAGCATCCAGTATCGGAAAATAAAAGTGAACTTTTAAGTCTTCACTGCTATCCACTGATTTTCTTGCTCCAGTCGTTTCCATGATTATTACGTCATTGAGCCGTCTTGGCATTCGCCTTTGACGTTGTGGCCTCAGTGATGCTTCTGTGATATCATGCAGTGCAGCTACATCACAAACATACTTGTACAGTTTGCCCCATTCTTCGTCTGATCGGAAAAGCTGGACTGTTTCAATAGTGGCAGTTACTAATTCAGCTGCTTTAGCCATGTTAATTTTTATGCTTTGAAGCTGGTCTGATAAGCCTTTTGTACATGACAAAATCCGCCAAAACAAGACTAATGTTGTCAAAAATTTAAATGAATGGATCTGTATGTAAATACCAGTAGCTTTCACTTTATCACTGCCATCCACGATAGACTCTAGAGATGATAAGACTGCATCAAAAGTACTACAAACAGCATCCACTGAATGAAACCTACATGCCCAACGAGTATCCGAAAGACGTTAATTGGTGTACTGGCTTACCAGGATGTAGAATAGACTGTTGCTGCATATAAATTGTATGAGCTTTGCTTGTTGACATAAAGACATAAAGCATTTCTAGCAAAGCAAAAAACTCAGATGCTTCAGGCACACATTTTGTGCTGTCTACCAGAACAAGATTAAGACAGTGAGCGTAACAGTGGACATATATAGCCATACGTAGGTGCAGCCGCTTTAATGAGACTTTGTACCCCTGAACAATGCCCACTCATCACTGATGCCCCATCATACCCCTGTGATACAATACCACTGGGATTTAACCCAAAATGATGTAACGTATCAAGAGTGTATGTTGATAATCCTTCAGCATTAAGAGATTCCACTTTAATGTATGTTAAAAAATGCTCATACTGTGTGGCTGTACCTACATCAACATATCTAAGAACAATGGCAAGCTGTTCTACTTTGCTATAGTCCTTAGTTTCATCTGCTAGTATGGAATATACACCAGCTTGTTTAACAGCTGTGCAGACTTTTCTTGTATTATGCTGGCCATTATATGTAAAATAGAATTTTGGATTTCAGGAGATGTGTATGTGGCATTCTTGGGTCCATTTTTAAGTCTGTATTTTACAACAGAGTCATGTTGTGCAATAAGATTAAGTAGTTCTAAGAAGTTACCCCTGTTCGTTGAGTCATTTGATTCCCGGTGACCATGCAGCGCAATTTCCTGCCTGCTACAAAGCAAAAGAACTTCAGCAATTGTTCTTATATAATGACGATTCTGTGATATTGTCACAGACCTAGCACTTCCCATCCGCTCTGCTATTGTTGTACCCTCCTTGGAATTCAGCTTGTACTGGCCCCATGCTATTTCCGCCTGCTTATGTGAATAGCAGTTTGAATGACGAGTGATGGTTCCACTTTTGCCAGTTGCGTGCTTCCAGTCACTAAATCCAGTTGATGTAAACACTGGTTCTGGCCTAGAACATCCACTGGAGCTGCCACTTGCGGAACCAAACATACGGCATGGATAACAAAAGTACGCATCATGCTTAACTGAATGTTCCAACCAATCAAACCTATCATACCATACAGGATTGAAACTCCTAGAGGTGTTGCCAAATGTTGTTGTTGGAAACTTCATGTTAACTGGATGGGTGGGAGGAAAGGCTGGAGTTTGTGCAATATCACATGACTGGCCTTCAGATATAGAGCTAGAAGAGGTTACAGTAGTACCTGTTACAGTTAATGTAGAAACTGTACATGTAGTACCAGTACCAGTAGATGAGGGATAACAAGGTATTGCAGTAGTTGAATGCTGGCTGTTATCTGATTGGCCAGGCTCATCACATGGACTGAAGGTAGCTGGAAATGATGCTTCATTTGAGCTACTATCAATAAAAATAGGTGTATGGCATTCGACAGTTGGTGATTGTATCATTAAATCATGATCATGAATGCTTGATACAGATGATTCGTTATCAGTAATATTACATACCTCTGATACCTGTACTGGCTGTAAATCGCTAACGGCGCCATCCATGGCCGCTCTACTTGATGGAGTTGCATGTTCGACTCAAGATCGCTTCAAGAAAGGTCCACTGCTGGCATGGCAGTCAAATAGTGTTAACTGACGTCTTGATCCCGACATAGCTACTTAAGTGCACGTGGATACGATAATTATTAAACGGGAAAATCCCTCTAGAATCCCCAGGGGTTTTTTGGCGCAATCATTATTTGATCACGTGACTAGTATTAATACAGAGCCTTTCAGTAGCGACCGTAGCGTCGGTGGATTTTAAAGAAGTTTGTCTTTTGCAATACATTAGTTAGCTACATATTAAATTATAGAAACAGTATCTTGATGGTGGGGCAGGGATGAGTGACGGTCGGGCAAATGAGTGACGGTCGGGCAAATGCCCGACCATGCCCCCCCTAGCTACGCCTCTGCTTTCATTAGTAGACACCTTGACACACTATGATCCTAACCTACCCCTAACATTAGCTTGTGATGCCAGTCCAGTTGGGGTAGGAGCTATATTATCACACACACTTCCAGATGGTAAGGAACAACCTATTGCTTACGCATCACGTAAGCTGACAAAGTCTGAGAAAAACTATGCCCAGATTCAAAAGGAGGCTTTGGGTATAGTGTTTGGAGTCCAGAAGTTTAGGCAGTATTTGTTGGGAAGGAAATTTAAATTACATACTGATCATAAGCCATTGCTATCTATTTTCCATCCACAGAAAGGAATTCCCGAAGTTGCTGCAAGCAGACTACAACGGTGGGCCATCACACTTTCAGCGTATGACTATGAAATCCAGTATAAACCATCTACACAACATGGAAACGCGGATGCTTTGTCGAGGTTACCATTAGAAATTGAGGACTATTTTGAGAATGAAGAAGAAATAGTGTGTGCAATTGAGGAACAACAATTAGACAACTTGCCATTGAAAGGAAAAGACATCAAGAAAGCTACAGAACGAGACTCAATCTTGTCTCAGGTATTCAATTACACATTACGTGGTTGGCCTAAGGAGGCTAGGGCAGTACCAAAGAACAGTCAACCATATTTTCACAAGCGAACACATTTCACATTACGAAATGGATGCCTCATCTGGGGATTGAGAGTTGTGATTCCACAGAAGTACAGGCAGACAGTGCTAGAATTGTTACATGCTGGACATCCGGGTACAACAAGGATGAATCATTAGCACGATTACATGTCTGGTGGCCAGATATCGACAAGGATATTGAGTGTCATACCAGTACTTGTACAGGCTGTGCAACAACAGCACGAGACCCAGTAAGAGTTCCATTGCACCAGTGGGAGTTGCCACTACACCCATGGCAGCGGGTATACATAGATTATGCTGGCCCCTTTAAGGGAAAGATGTGGTTGTTAATCGATGCTTTTAGCAAATGGCCAGAGATACATGAAATGAAAGCTACCATTGCAGAAGCTACCATAAGTAAGCTCAAACACATCTTTGCATCTCAAGGTCTGCCAGAAAGTATCATCTCAGATAACGGTCCACAGTTCACAGCCAGCCAGTTTGAACAATTTTGCAAGTCTCGAGGTATTGCCCACCTGACAATAGCCCCATATCATCCTAGATCAAATGGAGAAGTTGAGAGATTAGTGGAAACCTTTAAGAAAGGTATGGAGAAGGCTAATCCTTCTACAGAAGAACAGTTACATGATTGTTTGATCAATTTTCTGGCAAGATATAGAGCTACACCACACACAGTGACTGGCCAGACGCCATCTGAGATGCTGAATAGTAGACGAATTAGAACACGTCTAGATCTACTTCATCCAAGCCAAGAGCAAGTGCAAAGAGCAAGATCATGTCAAGAGGCACATTACAATGCAAAGACCAAGCCAAGGCAGTTCAAGGTTGGTGATCTAGTGTGGGTAAGAAATTTTCGGGAAGGGAAAAGATGGTTTCCAGCAATAATCAAAGAGCAGATAGGAAATGTCATGTACAAAGTGCTGATTGAAGGTCAAGATATGACATGGCGTCGACACACTAACCAGATGAAAAGTCGATTAGCACCATGGAGCATTCCTAACTTCATTCAGCCTACCAGCCAGCCGACAGAAGCTAGTCATCCAATTATAACCAACAATGAACAGTTACCAAGACAGACAGTACCATTGCATAGATCCTCAAGAGTGCCGAAACCCAGAAGACCCTGGTCGCCAAGTAACTAATGAACTGTGAAAGGAAGGAGATGTAGTATATAGTGACACGTGATTATTATGTAATACATACGTATAAATAGGCCAATTATTTTTATAATAGCTGCTGTTGTATCTTACTGCTAGTGTGATTGTGATCATTGATATTGTCGTACAATATACGCCTTATATAATAGTAAGGTCACGACATATACTTTAATATAATATATGAAAAGGTTTACTCTTCAGTGTTTGGTACTCTGTATGCTCATCATCACTTTCCTCAAAGTCTGCCATTGTCAAAGATTGAGCATACTCATGCATATGTGTGGTGCTAGTAGTGGTATCCTTAAGTGTTGATATCAATTTTTTTACTGCAACAGTTCGCTTTCGCTTGGGGCCTGTCTTCTCAACCTTGTGTGGAGACCTGTCTGGTGAACACTGGAGTGCACGTTTAGAGACAGCATGATGGTGGGCTGGTGGACTTGTAAACTGTGATTGGTTAGGTGCTTCATTTCCTGTGTCTTGGATAGGTACAGTAAAAATATCTGATTGTTGTGCATCATTTATTGTTGGAACAATTATGGACGATGTACATTCTTCTGATGCACTGTTGTGGTGGATTACAATTCCAGGACTAGGTTGCACAAGTTTTACAGTGGTGCCATGATAGCTACATTGCTGATCACCACAGTAAACAGCTGCATAGCTTTGCAGCATATCAAAATTGTCAACTGAGGCAACTGTGAAACCTGCAGGAGGTAATTCTGTCCACATGTTACATTTCCGTTGCATCTCAGCATGTTGCGTAACAAAGCAATCGTGGGTGTCAGGGGAACCCATGCATCCTAGTCTATTGAGGATCCTCAAAAGCTGACGAGAGCCACCACACGTCTCTACTGCATCTGACATCAGGTCATGAATCAGTGTTGGTTAGGTAGGATTTGTACAAAACTGTAAAAGGCATAACACATAATATATTCTTTTTTTAAGTGTTTGTTTGTATCAGTTTCCCTTCCTAGTGTTGGATGTTTTCTCTCACGAATGGTTGCTGTGATGGAACTCATGACTAATAGTAGAGGGTTAATCTCTTTTAACTGTGTATCTAAGCTAAATGATGATGGATCAGCATAGCATGAAGTTTTCCTTTCCAATCCTTGTTTTTCAATCTCCTCATGTATCATATCATTGATAATGTACCCAGCTTCATGAAGCACACTCTTTTTTTCTAATGGTTGTTTAGTAGTGGGTATGTTAGTGTTAGTCTCGATCACCTGAAAATGGTATTGCTCCCAATGCCCAAGAAAGGCTGACTAAAATGTCAGCACCTTTGTGGTAAAGAATAGTGCCAAATTTCATGTGCACACACTTGTATAACATGTAAGAATTCAGATAAGTAATTAGTTGATGCAATAACCATCTAGATGAAAATATTACGCTACTTTCACCAGTTTCTAGGATGACCCTTGCTGATTTGATACTTCCTATATGCTGGATTTCATATGCTTGCAAGAATACCTGGCAAGCCCATGGAAGCAACACAGCTTTTCCTAACAGAAATTGATTGGCAACATAAATGACTGTTTTAAGAACTGCTTTGGTCAGTTTATCTGTGGATACATTATTGTATTTATGTATCCATTCTTCAACAGCTTGACGTAACATATCATCACTACCGTGTGAAGACCTCAACGATTCAATGATAGAGCGGTGCGTCTTGTAGCAGGAAAAGCACACATAATCACCTGGAGTGATCTGTACTTCTTGACCAGTTCTATCCGACAATTACTGTGATACTTTCTATGCATCTGGACTGTGTCGGCAAAAAGCTGTGCCACTCTTTGGAGTAGCTCCACAGGAACTACAAGGTATGCTTGAACCATATATCATAGCATATGTATCATTATAGCACTTCCGACAAAGAACAAATGGTTGATCTGTTTCAGCTGTTTGTTTTATTCCTAAAATTTCTACTAGTTTGTCATTTGCTACAAACATAGGCTTTATTTTTTGGCAAGGGGCTGTCACTGACCTGGGTGACTAGACCCTTGATTTGTGGTTCTTCTAGGGATTATAACTTTACTTAATAAATATTTTGGTAAGGGAGAGACAAGATATCGTCAAATTAACAGTTTTTTCCAGTGACCTTGACTGACTGTGACCTCAATCCAGGTGACCTGTTATACCAATGCCAAAGAAACGGCAAGTACCAGACCACAACACCCCTACAAAAGATGCCGAGAAGCGTACCAAAGAAAACGAACCGTTAATATGTCCTGTGTGTGACGCAGTTATTGTTGAAGATACTGACAATGAAACTGATGACGATGCCGTGTTTTGTGAGGGGATTTGCCAAGCTTGGATTCACCAAAAATGCGTAAGTATGAGTAAGGTTGTTTATGAAAAAGTAGGTAAATCTGATGATCCATATTATATGTCCAAATTGCATAATAATCAAACAGTCTCAGGAAATCACTGAGCTCAAAATCATTGTTAAGGTCCTTACTAATAAGATTGATCAGCTAAGCATGCCACCCTCTAGCCAACCAATGACAGATGCTCCAAGCCACCAACCAGCTGCAGCTCAAGTAGTGCAAACTGAACATTTTGCTACTCCAGTGACTAACAAACAAGTTACAGATAAGCCAATTGTTCCACCTAAACCTCCTCCAATAACTGATAGGAAATATAATGTTGTACTTTATGGCATAAATGAATCTCCTGTAGACACACCCAGATCTAACCGATTAAAGCATGACCAGGATAATATGTTAACTGTACTATCAGATATCGACCCTTCACTTACATCGGCTTTGGTTAAGGATTTTTTTCAGGCTTGGAAAGTATAAGCAGGCTGCCACCCGCCCTTGTCCCATTTTGGTTAAATTTCTAAGGGCTTTTGAGGCTTCCTTAGTGCTCTCTAACAAGGGTTCTCTCAGTTCTTCTACAATATCCATAAAACCAGATATGACACGAGTAGAGCGGGAAACAGAACAGGCCCTGCTGAAGGAGAGACAAAATCTGATTGATAATGGCATGGAGCGCAGATTTATCAGAATTGTTGGCAACAGTCTTTATGTAAATGGGAAATTACATGGCTCAGTACAGAACTCTCAATTTCGCCCAGTTGCATCCAGTGATAATATTGTACCCATGTCTGTCGATTCTGATCTAGCTCCTTTAACTGACCCAGTTCCTTCATCCAATCCTCCTGAACAGCTTCAAGCTGCTGGTATTGAGGGATCACTAAAAGCTTCAATGGAAGCTACACCCACATCTAATTGACTTGCAAATAATCATCAATATACCAACAAACATAGTGTCTATAAAATTTTTTTTGTTTAATAGTAGAAGCATTGTCAACAAAATTAATCAATTGCAATCATTAGCCTATTCATTTTGTTATGACATAATTGCTATTTCAGAGACTTGGCTATCTGACTCAATTTTCAATAACGAGATTCTTCCTAGTAATTTTACAATTTATCGTTGTGATCGTCGTTCACGTGGGGGATGGGTCATGCTCGCTGTCAAAGATGATATTCCTAGTCAATTGCTATCATCCACCTCCATACCCAATCTTGAAACTTTAACTGTACAAATTGGTATCAATCAACCTCTGATTATTTGTCTAGCATACATACCTCCAGGCTCTGAAGTTCAGCTATGTGAACCCTTCTTCAGCTTATTAAATGATCTCACTAATAAGTTTAGTCCATTATTGATCATGGGAGATTTCAATTTACCAGACATCAACTGGAACACCTTATCATCAACCTCCCAATTGTCTAATGTGTTCTGTGATTTGGTCTTCAAATTGAATCTGTCTCAGTTAGTTGACATGCCAACTCACAATCAGGGCAACATTTTGGATCTCATTTTTACTAATGACAAGTTATTCCATGCTATCACTGTTCATCCTCATGAGGCCTTTCAGGCCCGTAACCAGACTTTTCCAGAGGGGGGTTCTAATTCCAGCATGGTCACACACAAGAGAAGTGGCTGTTATTGTGCGAAAACATGCTAATGCTAGGGGGGTCTGGGGGCATGCCCCCCCAGGAAAATTTGAAAAATAGATGCTCTGAGATTGAATCTGGGGGCATTGCTAGCTATACTATATGCATTAATTTCAAGAGTTAAATACCATCACTATAATAATGCATGCATGCTACAGATTAACAAAGGCCATGGTAGTTAGCTAAAACTGAGCATACTATGGTAGCTTGTAGCTTGTGCAGGGAGATCACTGACTCCAACCAACAAACCTGCCTTATACATACTTATTATTTACCTTCATTTACTTGGTTTTCACTTCTCTTATTAAAGTAGCTTCTTATATCTTGTGGCTTTCGCTTCATGAATAATGACCATAATACACGTGAGATTCTAATAAATTCATGCAGCGGGAACGAAGTGTGAGGTTTGTCGATGTACCTGTGCTGTCAGTCTTATATCAAAATATTTCCAGGTATGATTTACTTTAACTGCTGTGCATTGATACATGGCTAGTTCATAAAAGTACAAGTAAAAAGCTAGCCAAAATAGGGGGTTCATCCGAACCCCTCTGGTTACGGGCCTGCCTTTCCTCTTTGTTCTGATCGTTATCCAATAACATTTGACATATCTCATGGGGCTTCCTTACCTAAACAATTCAACACATGTCAATATGTGTATGATTATACAAAAGCCAACTATGAGGGACTAAACAGTTGTATACTAGACTCTGATATCTCACATTGCTTTAATTCTCAAAATATTGAGACTGTATGGACCATCATTAAAACTGCAGTGTTTAAAGTCATGTCAGCAAATATACCAAAACTCAGGTTACGAGCACACCAGTATCCTAAGTGGTTTTCTCCAGAACTGCGACACGAATTGAAATGTCTCCACACATTAAGGAAAATATTCAAGCACTCACCAACACCTCACAACCTGGACCATCTTAATCATGCAGAAGCTCAATTTCAACTCAACATTGATAGTACTAAATCCAACTATGAGGCCAATCTAATTCATAGTTTTGCCTACCATAATAATTCTAAAATCTACGAATACATAAGGAGTATTACTAAGACCAAAAATATTCCCACTTTACTTTATCAACTCATCCATAGCTACAACTGATGCTGATAAAGCTTTGCTCTATAACAAATATTTTTATTCTGTCTACACAAATAGTTCTACTTTACCAGATATGAACACCATCACTTCCGATGTTGAACCTTTACAATCATTTAATATATCTGAATTTGATGTTTACAATGCCCTTATTAATTTGGATCCTAATAAAGCTCAGGGAATCGATGGCATTGGTCCCAAGTTTCTTAAATACTGTGCTGAATCACTAGTTCAACCTCTCTGCCATCTATTTAACCTCAGTCTATCCAGCAGTGTCATACCTACTGAATGGAAAATTCATCGAATTATTCCTATATTTAAATCAGGCGATAGATTACTGATTTCCAACTATCGTCCAATTTCGTTGCTTTGCAATGTTTCCAAAGTCCTCGAACGGATCATTTTTAACAAGATTATTAATCACATATCTGTTTCCATTTCCCCTAATCAATTTGGCTTTTTGCAAGGCAGATCTACTACCCAGCAGCTTATTCTGTTTCTTAATGACATTCATAATTCCATGTCTAAAGGTTACCAAATAGATGCTATTTATCTTGACTTTAGAAAAGCTTTTGACAGCGTGTGCCACACTAACTTGTTAATTAAATTATGGGCTTTTGGAATAACAGGAGACCTTTGGCATTGGTTCAAATCTTATCTTACAGATAGACAATAATGCGTCATCATTAACAATTCTACCTCCACGACATTACCAGTGCTCTCCGGTGTACCCCAGGGGAGTATTCTTGGACCCATATTATTTTTGATTTATGTAAATGACCTACCGTCATCAATTCAGAATAGCAAAATCTTGTTATTTGCTGACGATGCCAAGTTATACAGACCCATTAACTGTGATACTGATATGTCACTTCTCCAACTTGACATTGATCTACTTTACGATTGGAGTATAAACAACCATGTCCATTTCAATACCAGTAAATGTATCTCACTTTCCCTTAACAAGAAACTATCTACCAACTATCATATGGCTAATGATCAATTGCCTCAGCAGGTTTCACATCGTGATCTTGGGGTCCTATTGTCATCTGACCTTTCATGGTTTCATCATTATGACCATATTTGTGCTAATGCATACAAATCCTTAGGATTGCTTCGCAGAACCTTTCCTAATTGTCACTCAATTCAAGCCAAGAAAACTTTATACATAACTCTTGTTAGATCCAAATTAATTTACAATTCCCAACTTTGGAATCCTCATCTAATCAAAGACATTATCATCCTTGAGCAAGTTCAACGTCGCTCAACCAAATACATCTTAAATGACTTTTCCTCTAATTATAAATGCCGTTTGTCAAGACTAAACCTGCTCCCTCTAATGTATATGTTCAATTACTATGACATCCTCTTTTTCATTAAGCATTTAAAACATCCTTCTAGTCACTTTGATATTTCTCAATATGTAACATTCAGTCATGGTAGTACAAGATCTGCATCTTACAAGTTACATCACAAATATTCAGCAAAAAACTTACTCCGCAACTCCTATTTTTGTCGACTACCAAGAATTTGGAACTCCTTACCACCCATGGATCTCAATAAACCCCTCACTGTGCTTAAATCATTAATTGTCAAAACACTTTGGGATCATTTTATGATTAACTTTAACTCAGAAAATCCATGTACTTATCATTTTGTCTGTCCATGTCGAAACTGTTATCCAAACTTTCAAATTATCAACTTTACTGTATAATTTATTAACTAATAAATTAATATTTTTGTAATTACATAACTAATAGGGCTACTGGTACGGGTTACCATTAGACCCTTAGTCTTTGTACTGTAAAGTATTATATTACATTACATAACCATAATTATTATAAAAATAATAATCTCATAAATAATTAATTAATTAATTAATGTGTGGCAAACTGGGAAGGGCTAGCTTTATAATAACACTGCCAAATGAAAAGACTTCATACAAAGGGAAATTAAAACAAGGGGATTTTTAAAAGACCTTTTTGTTGCTGAGATATCCCAACTTCTTCAAAAATGACACCATTTTGCCTTCATTTTGAAAACGAAATGATTACAAGAGTCTGTAATTACCAAAATGTTTAAGCTACAGCATTGCAATTTATATTATAAAAATCACTGTTTTATAAGGAATACAAAGATTTTTGTTTCAGCTTTATATGAGCTGGCATATAGAAGTTATGGCCTATTTTCTACTGACATGCAAAAGTATGTTAAATTGCTGTTAGTGCCATGATTACATGCAATTACAAATGGCCTCATAAAAACCACTGTGTTGCTTCTATGAAGCTCAAATAAAGTTTAAAGGATTTATTATGCTTCAGCGAATCGATTTATGTAGATTTCAAGCTAAACAAACCTTCATTCTAGCAACTGAAGCCTCCTCTAAATGGAATTCACAAATGAAAATGCGAAAGCTAATGAAGAAGACTCCGTTTGCTGTTTTACAATAGTACGTAACTGTCGAAGTATTAAACATACAATCACTTAATATAGCTTAAAAGAATCGCTGTTCTGTATGGAATAGATTGATGTTTGTTTAAAATTTGTAAAAGCTAGCATCCTGAGGTTATGGCCTACTTTCTACTGACATGCAAATTTTCTGTTGACGCCATATAAAGAAAATGTTTATAACAACTAAGAAAAACACACGTAGCAAACTACTCGCGTGTCCTATGGCATTACAATATGGCTTAAAAGATTCGCCTTGATCTACTGAATGAATTGATGTGTGTTACAAATGCACCAGCAATTTATTTAAATAGTATGGAGCCATTTCATCAACTATGCGTGCCATCAAAAAAGCCGACTCAAATGCAATTACTAATGCTTGCCTACTTAAGCATATGGTTTATAAACAAAGCCTTTCAGTATAAAACAAAAGGCTTTTACCTGTAAACACAGCTTAAACAGACGTTTTAATTTGTCTCCAAGTGCATGAATAAACGGAATTCCGTGTTACGTGTGTTGCTAACACGCATACGTTAGTAGATGAGAGGACTGTCACTGGAATTTCGTTCCGGGGAAATTTGTTCCGGGAGAACAAAATTTTCAGTGAAAATTTTGGTCCCCGGAACATTTTTTCTGAAAATTTTGTTCCTCCCCTGAAAAAATTGTTCCACAGCTAATCTGCTTAATAGAGCCTTTTCAAGGAACGAGTTTTATTCTGTAAGCAGCTCATCTACCGAATCTTTCTGAAATACCAGCTATCGAGTCTTTTTGAACTTGAATTTAGCAAAGCTAATGAATTGCAGTGCATGTGCATGTCAACTATGATTACCATGACGCCATGCATTATTTGTATCAACGGCTAACATATAACAGTATGCAATATCATATACGATGAAATTTCTGCTAATGACATGCAGTAAGAATTCTTACAAACGGTCTTTTTTTCCAAACACTATTCCAAAATGGAACAACTTACCAACAGATGTTGTTGATTCTCAATCTTTAATAATATTCAAATCATATATATGTAATTGACTAATTGTTTATTGTATTAACCTAATTATAGTGTACAATTATTTCTGTACATAATCTTCAAGTTGTACAGTATTGGAAAATAATAATAAATGTTTTATTGTTAATGGATAAAAGAAACTTTTGCAGTATTTGTACATTCATTGCAGCTAAATTTTGTTGATGTTGAGAGTTCACTATATTCCAGATCAGTATACATGTGACATGAATCCAACAACTACAATCATCACATTGCACCTACAGTAGCAATGAAATGATGTGGTATAAAATTTTGTATAATTTACCCAATTGCATGTTGAATTGTTCATACCATCATCAGTACTTCCACACATCTTACATTTATCCGTGATGTCCACTGATGTGATCAAAAATAACAGACACATGATGCTAGCAAATTATTACTTTACAAAGAATTTCCTATATTAAAGCTATTCCAATATCCTTTCAAAAGAAAGCCTTAGTAACTCATCCTCAAAGATATCACCACATAGTAACAACTGCTCAGCCATTCATATCTGTTGTAAGATTAACAGATTATAGCTATGTAGTTAGCTAGCTGTCTGGTGACACTAACTAGTAGTTAGCTAGCTGGTATGTATACCTTCAAGAAAATCAAACTGAGTTGTTTTCGAGCCGATTTTATTATCATAACTTCATAACTTTACAGCATGAGTTACAATGAAACAGTTTATTGAGTGTAGAGTTATCATAATTGGTTAGCTACATGCTGAGAGACTGTTGGTATCCTGTGCCAACAGCCGGAGTAAAGTAGTTAGCTATATAATAATTATGTACTAAATAGTTTGAAGCAGAACAGATTGTGATCAGGTGTCCGTGAGTCTGAAAAAGTTAACTGAGACAGGTTGTCTTGAGCAGCGGTAGCAGGGGCAGATGACATGGTAAGAGCAAAGGGAGTCAGAGTTGAAGCTGGTAATAAAGTGAGTCCATAGATATGCAGTTATTTGATTTTTGATCGTGTGCATAGAAAGAGATGTATCTATTTCAGGTAGATGGTTCCAAAGCCTTACAATTCTGTTAAAGTAAAAGTGATGGTGTGCAGATTGAAGTGCCTTAACGTGTACTAGTTTGGAAGAAGTTCCTGATCTGGTAGGGTTTCTAGCAAATTGGATGTGCCTCCTGATGTCGAAGTGATCCGTGGGTGCTTTTAGAGATTTCACAAAAAAGATCATGTCATTCAGTTCATATGTGTACATGAGTGGTAAGAGGTGTAACTGCTCAAGTCGCACTTTGTATGGCAGCTCGTAATTATTTAGAATATATTTGGTGGCTCTACGTTGAACACGTTCCAGAGTGAAACATCTTTTAGTAATTGAGGCCTCCATAGTAGATTTGTCTCTTCGTGCATCATATAGCTTATTACAATCGATTTTTAACGAAAGTGTAAACCAGAACAAAATTTTCAGGACCGGTCCATTTTTTCCAGAAAAAAATCGTTCCACCTGGAACGATTTTTCCTGAAAAAATTGGTCCCAGACCAAAATTTTCAGCGGAACAAAATTTCTGTGACAGGACCCCGTTTTTGGACCTGGAAATTTGTTCTAAAACTTCTGAGTTCACTTAATGTGTCAGTGAGCAGCTTGATGAGATATTAAAAGATTTGATTTAAGTTTTGAAGCAAGTTTTAAGCTACGTATATAGGTTGGAATTGACTGCTCTATTAGATGGTTTAAATTCATTGTCAGTGTACTTGAAGATGTTGTGTCTTCACCTATGATCCAGGGATGTTTTTTCCTTCAACGTAACTTACATTCTGATAGATTATCTTTAACTCAACTGGATTCCCTGGTAATTTGACAACAACCCTATCACACATCAGGTGTGATATTGGATGAAGCACTGAGGTCAGTATCTTTCCCTCTTGCATGGTTATATCATGGTTTTTGTATATGGTTATGTAGTCCGCAGGCTTGTTATAATAATAATAATTATTATTATTCTTTCAGGTGTTAAATTCTCACACTTAGGGTTAATACATTTTTGTTAATTGTATGGTATGACTTTGGAGACATTCTTTCCAAGATGGTACATGGTCATGCTCATGACCATATCTTTTTGCTTCAAAGTAGTGTTTCTTACAAATATAACAGTTATCCGTGGGAGACAATCCTAAATGCTTTACCAAATATTCATGTTCTAGTTCCCCCCATGTACCATATTTTGTCTTTTGCCTGTCTTTATCCCCACACAGGATACACTGCTTTGCTGATCCATCTTTGCTGGTAGATTGCAACTGATATCCAGAGGCAAAGGACAAACATGGGTTACCTGATTGCTGTTTTAGAAGAATGCATAATGTAGATTATTTTCTTTGTATATATTTTATTAGTAATATAGCATGCATGTATTGTAGCGGGGCAAATTTATATGCCTGTCGTACTGAAGTTACACTAATTTCTGTAGTAAAATGTAGTTGAAGCACTAGTGCTCCATTTTAAGCCACTTGTATAGCTATGTAATGTCGTAAACAAAATTGTACTTGTACCAAAATAGACATCAATAACTTACCGAATTCGTAGTCATCGTTGCGCTCCTGTGCTGTATAATGCAGGCAGGTGTTATGCATCGTGAGATAGCTATTTGTTACTACCATGTGTGGAACAAATGGTGAACCCATATGATGCATTGTGCGTTAGTTGCAGTCGCACAAACTTACCGTAAAATACGCGCACCTAAATTTATATTATGCTGTGTGGATAGGCGCTTGCAACCAAAACCGCAACGTAATTTGTTTAATACGATTGCGGCTTTTACTGTGAAATGAATGGCTAACAAGGCATTACCATAGATATTCAACCCCCGACACCGATATGTATTCTGGGCAGAATATTTAATTATCTATATAATTTAATTTAGTGCCACATGCGGTCATTATACTATTAAACGTATTATACTGAGATTCGATTTGGAATATCCTCTGCACGTACTATCCTCGATACCGGTAGTATCAGAAACGCCATTTTGATTTCGTATTAACGGCGTTCGATTACGGTCAGAATAGAAGTCATTCCAACGACTGTATAGGTGAGGAATGAACGTGTCATAAACAGTCACGGTTTCCAATCCCGGGGGTCGAATCAGTATCTATGGCATTACCTTGTTCAGTTATTCACGACACGCTTTGTTACTAAGGCCCCACCCATCAGTAACTATCAAGAGTTCATAACATAGAGGGAGAGTATCTAACATACTCCCCTTATGGATCTGGAACTAACCTGGTTTCGCGCCCCCCTTTCAGGTATGTGTACAGCCGGCCAGACAAAATGGCAGTTAATGATTCGAGAATCCCCACAAAGATTCGAAAGAACTTTAGTTACTTCAGTTACTGCAAGAAATATGTCAAGAAACAGTGAACTTGTGAAATACTATGCGAGGTTTTTTGAACAAATGATGCTAACGGCATGCAATGTTGTCGCTCATCAAGTTTCGAGCGTTATGCCGTTCTCTTCAAAGGATATGTGTTTTATAATATATAACATTGCATACAGTATAGTGTAAATAGTAATCCCTGTTATTTTGAACAGCATAGCCTGACGCTCTTCGAGAATATGTGCACAAAAGACACCAAGCCCGGGTCAATTTACATTTAAACATGAAAACTTAAGATCGTCTACCAACAAGGACCCAATTGCTTACTCAATGCATTCTACACTTTACGGCCACATATAAGAACCACAACATACCCCGTATAAATTATTGGTTGAGCTGTATATGTGCACAAACCTTATTTCACCACGGAACTGAAGAACATGCATGTCCACTCACGCGAAAAGAACGAAATTTCCGGGGAAAACAATTAATTTTACAAAATGTTGAAGGCGGAAACGAACAAAAGAGAAGATGTATTACACACTGGGTAGCTTATCGACAACTATCTTCATGGAGGCGCGAAACCTGCATGTTGCCAAGAGTTTCAACGGAAAATGTATGGGGGCGCGCCGCCGTATCATATCCATAAGGGGAGTTTAGTTTAGTTTAGTTTAGTTGTGACTGGTTTAGGTCCTGGGGCTCCACCTGGAAGCCTTAATGACCCCTTCAAGCAGTTACTACGCTATCCGTCTAAAAGATAACAGTGAAGACGATTCGATTTCAGAAATTAGACAAGATACTAGTGCAAAATGTGGGAAAACGAAGAGGTCCATTTCTCGCAAGAAGCTGACGACGAGCTCGAGGATAGCGAAGCGGAGTGATGAAGAAAATAATAGTGACGATGCTTCCCCAGAAGCGAAGACTGGTGGGAGACGTGGAAGTCCGATTGTCGTAAGAAGCTGACGAAGACTGCGATGTATGACGACGAAGAGAAAGAAAATAATTGTCAGGACAATTCTAACCCAAGTAAGCGAGCAAAGACTGACTGTGGAAAAACCAAGAAGGCAACTAGCCGCAAGATGCTGGCGAAGACTGTAAAAATGCGAATTATGGAACACATAAGCAGTTTAAATCCAACAGCAATTGCTACATTGTCGATCTCCGAAGTTAGCCATTCATTGCCTGACCGTGAGGCTCACTTAAGAAAGGTTTGTGAGAACATTGTTCCATCTACAACAGCCTTCTATGTGAAACATCTACGAGAATTGTATGAGGTATTTTACTATGAGTGTTCCTCAATGAAGGATCGATACTTGCACTTTCAGTTAAAGTGGCATAACCATTGTAGTCTTTTTCTGCTTGAACGCAACCAAGTATAAGTACGTATATTAAAACTGATTGCATAGATGTCAAAAGTAAGGCCTAATAATATATTGTTAGTTATTATTACAAGCTAATCATAAAATTTTCTAGTTAGGTCTTCTGTGCAACCACAAAAGCCTGACCAATGGTATCATTGTTGATATTCCTTCCAGATAATGCCTTTTCCTTACATTCTGAATGATGTAAAACAAAGCCAATTTTCTTTAAGCATGTTTCTATTTCTTCAATGGACAAGGTGTAACCAGTAAAATATTAATGTCATTAAGAACATCCTAGCAATACAAAAAAGCCTCTGGGAGTAAGCATTTGATAAATCTTTTCTAAAGCATGCAGAGATATAACCATCCATAGAACCACTAAGCAAAAGTTACAAGTGATAATGTTTACTTTTGTTGAAACAGCTGGAGCTATAACATCAGCCTTAACACTCTTTAAGAAATGGAAATGCTGCAAGAGTATCAACTGTTGATAATGAAGGCTCCATTGTACGTACTTTTGTAGGTGAAAATAACCTTGCAGCCTTGAAAGCTTTCAATGGTACCTTAACATCACAAAAAACTGTATCCTTTAAAACCTTACGAAGCATATCTTCACGCTTTGATACAGCACTTGGAGAACCCTGACCTTCCAGTGTATTTACAACATGTCTGAAATATAGAGACCAGTCGTAAGCATCAGGGTCATTATTCTTCCATAGTAGTACTTCATCATGGCAAGCCTTTACATAATCAGAGTGATAAATTTCAGCCACATATGGTGCAGCATAGATATGAGAGTAAATGCAGGGGCCTCCTCCGACATCTAAAAGAATAACAGTAGAAATATTCCATTCTGTATGAAATTTTTGGAAAAATTTATGGTAACAGAGCACATTCCAAGGTGTCATAACTTTTGTTTGGTCTTCCTCAAATATGGATGCAGGATATCGACTAACCAAATATGATCTGGTATCATTGTAACATTCCTCCATACTATCCATACTCCTATAAAAAGATGACGTGTAAGCAATACCACATAGCTACTACACATAGATTACTTTGAAAATATGTATAATATTGAACTGTCAAAGTTAATTGTCTCCTGAAAAGCTTGCTATATATGGTATGGTACATATACATAGCTAAAGATGCATTATGGTCAACTACATATGGTACTAGCTATGGATTAAGAATACCGTAAGGTGGGAAACCGGCTTTGGCGAATCCACAAATTAAGCAGCTGGCGAAAAATACTTTGGCGAGTAAAACAATGGCAAATCAGTTCAAACCATTTAATAAGTTCGTACGCAGTTGAAGATAAGCGACTCCAATAATACGAAACAAATTTCCGTACATCAATCCGTAAATTGATGTGCATTTAATAGATCGGTGCAGATGTCAACTTGCCCGTACAGGTTTTTGATTGATTCCATAATTCATGGATACTACGAGTACAGATTGATATGGAATGAGCCTTATCCGCAATTACGTCACAATATAAAAATGACGGCGTTATGGGTGGGACAATGTACAGAGAGCCTATGGAGAGGTTAGCGTTTCGCTATGTTCGCCGTGTACAATGCAGGAGAAAACTCTGGTGAGACATGTAAACTATCTTCCGATGTAGGCCATACATTTTCGTGCTTTTAAAAAAGTCCTAGGGCTGGTTTTGCTTTAATGAGGCATTTTGCAGAGTGGTCAAATATAGTAAAACCAACTTTTAGTCGCTTCCACTCTATCCTACGATGTTTTCTAGTGCGAAAGTGCAGAGTAGTGGGTGTATGGGCTGTCAAGGCAATGTTTTCTGACAACCCGTCATGGCGCCTTGTCCAGGCGTATGGCCTTCAGAGCCCATACACCAACTACTTTGCACTTTCTCGCACTAGAAAACATCGTAGGGTAGAGTGGAAACGACAAAAGTTGGTTTTTCTACGTTTGACGACTCTGCAAAATGCCTCATTGAAGAAAAACCAGCCTTAGGACTTTTTTAAAAGCACGAAAATGTATGCCCCTACGTCGGAAGATAGTTTATATGTCTCACCAGAGTTTTCTCCTGCATTGTTCACGGCGAACATAGCGAAACGTTAACCTCTCCATAGGCTCTCTGTACATTGTCCCACCCATAACGCCGCCATTTTTATATTGTGACGTAATTGCGGATAAGGCTCATAACCCTATTGTTGGTGAGGAGCTTGTCTGCATGTGAACGTGTGGTAGCCATTTTAGCGTCACGAATACGAGTTCGAAATCACGTGTATCATCTTTCATAACTTTAGGAAAAGTACAAAATTTTGGAGGGTAAAACCTTGGCAAATCAAAGGTCAATTCGCCAAAGTTTTCCACCGCCAACATTTCCCGCTCTATGGTATTGTATTGTATTTGCAGGGGTGTAGGAGCAGGTCCGGCAAATGCCGCCGGGACCAATATTGAGTCACAGCAGCTGAGCTGTACTATTTAATGAACTTTCATTATGTATCAGTAAGCTTACAACTATTTACTATACAAAAATAACACACACATAGTTCTCACGTTATAAAAATCATCGATCACGAAACTTCCAAAGAATTCTTAATAGTGCATACCATGACCTCTCACGTGACCTTTGGCGTATACATAGTCGGATCAGGAAATGGCTTCATCTTCTAGATCCTCTAGGTCTTCTGTACCAGAGTTGTTTCATCCACAAGGATCCTTTAAATTTCTGAAGCGTAAGTTTGGTTCTACGGAAAGATCATTTAGGGCTGCATGGTGTGATAACTACCCGTGGCTGCACTATGACAAAGCAAACGATTCGGCATTTTGCCATCTTTGTATGAGAGCAGTATCTGAGGGAAAACTTTTGGCAAGTACAAAACGCGATCCTGCATTTATTAGCAATGGATGTACGTATTGGAAAGAAGCCACCAGTGCATTTAATTTTGCACTGATCATGTGCCATTCCTCCACACTGGCTGGATCCACAGAATTATTCTATAGTGATTTGTACACTGTACTGAAGAGTCAAAAATGCCACCAGATTCAATCTCAGAGCATCAATTTTTCAAAATTTTCCTGGGGGGGGCATGCCCCCAGACCCCCCTAGCATTGGCATGCTTCGCATGCAGTGTGTTTCGCACACTATATTAAGGTTTAATGATGCAAACTCTGCCTGGCCAATCCAAAATTGCTTCCTACACCCCTGATTTGTGTGTGTTTAAATGCCTAAAGGCTTCTGTGCTCCATGTACTCACAGTCATATTCATACACACAAAATAAAGGACATGCTTCTGTGCTCCATGTATATACTCACAGTCATATTCATACACACAAAATAAAGGACATGTTGGAGACCGTACGCGTATGGTACATACCATACGCGTACGGTACGTACCATACGCGTATGGCCGGTATGTTTTTCTGTACCATACGCGTATGGTTGTACCGTACGCGTATATATGTTTCGCACAGTATAAAACTTTCTACATGGACTGGAGGCTCTACGTATACACAAAAGGTTTATTACTCTTCACAAGGCTATCAAAAACGTTCGAATTCGTTATAGCGCTTCATAATTATGTATATTTAATAGGACTTGACACTAGCTATAACTCATGACGATTTACTTAATTGCCAATCATCTGTTAAAAATAACTATGGGAGATGTACAACCAATTTGATGTGAATGAGCCAGAAAGAGATTCAAAAGCTTCAAGAGACTTCTTTGCTAGGTATGAGTATAGCGAATCGAAGCCCACGCATTTGATTAGATTTCAAATTTTAGCTATACTTGTATTGTTGTGTTATCGTAGCTGTGAGCTGTGAGCTCCTATCTGTAGACCTGTCACAACACCAATGGTCCGGGCATAAACGATCCGGGAGGACCATATATGTCTACATAAATAGTCCGGCCGGACCATTTATGACAACATAAATGGTCCCCCCGGACCATTTATGTTGGTGCATAAATGGTCCGGCCAAATCAAAAATGGTCCGGAATCAAGAAAACTCCCGAGGACCGCAACTTATCCTTCACTGTTATAGCTACAGCTATAGCTATAACAGTGAACGATAATCAAAAATGGTCCGGAATCAAGAAAACTCCCGAGGACCGCAACTTATCCTTCACTGTTATAGCTATACAGCTATAGCTATATAACAGTAAATTCTCTCGACACCATATACTCAACTACTGACATGTACACGAACTGCAACAAAATCTCTCAATAGACCTTGCACACAATAAACGCATGCGCGCGACTATCTGAGAGATTTTCCTACTGGATCACGTGCGCGATCTTCCATGCAAAAAACCTTTGTGTGACTGTCACAATATATTACATATAAGCACATGCACAACTATAATATAGTTAACTGCGTATAACAGTTATTCCAGTTCGAAGTGACTTTCGGAGCAGGCCAAATCTGAATTGCATATCCATCATCCGGCAATGAGGAAGCCGAACTTATCAGAGTTCGCGCAAAAAACATCACTGTAGGAAGCTGCATCATGGGTATAATTCATGATCTAAGAAAAATAACAATACTGTGTTAGCTATACCTATATACTTGTGCTGCTTGTGAACAGCAATAGTAGTATAGTTACTATAGTAGCTATACGCATATGGTACAAATAGCCATACCATACGCGTACGGTACAAATAGCCATACCATACGCGTACGGTCATACCGTACACGTATACGCGTACGGTATAAAATACTCGTACGGTCTCCAACAGACATACTATTACTAGAACATGTTCAGAGACGTGCAACTAAATACATTTTAAATGACTACACCTCCTCCTATAAATCAAGACTAACCAAACTTAACCTTCTTCCCCTAATGTGTATATATGAATTACATCATTCTCATAATCTTATTATTATTATTATTACAAGCCTGCGGACTACATAACCATATACAAACACCAAGATATAACCATGCATGCAAGAGGGAAAGATTCATCCAATATCATACATTGAGTAACTGATGTGTGATAGGATTGTTCTCAAATTACCAGGAAACTCAGTTGAGTAGATAATCTGTATATGCAAAATGTAAGTTACGTTGAAGGAAAACACATCTCTTGATCATAGATGAAGACACAATATCTTCAAGTACACAAAATTGAAACCATCTAATAGAGCAGTCAATTCCAACCTATAGAGCTTAAGACTTACTTCAAAATTAATATCCCATCAAGCTACACATAAAGTGAACTCAGAAGTTTGAGAACGAATTTCCAGGTCCTAAAACGGGTCCTCTCATCTCAGTACTAACGTACGCATGTTAGCAACACACGTAACACAGAATTCCGTTTATTTATACACTTGGAGAAGAACCAAAACGTCTATTTAAGCTGTGTTTACAGGTTAAAAAATTTCGTTTTTATACTGAAACGCTTTGTTTTATAAACCATATGCTTAAGTAGTACTTGCATTTGAGTCGGCTTTTTAGAGCTTTTTGATGGCACGCATAGTCAATGAAATGGCTCCATACTATTTAAAGAAATTGCTGGTGTATTTGTAACACACATCAATTCATTCAGTAGAGCAAGGCGGATCTTTTAAGCCATACTGTAAAGCTATAGGACACGTGAGTTGTTTGCTATGTGTGTTTTTCTTAGTGGTTGTAAATATTTTCTTTATATGGCGTCAACAGAAAATTTGCATGTCAGTAGAAAGTAGGCCATAACTTCAGCATGCTAGCTTCTACAAATTTTATTAATCTATTCCATATAGAACAGCGATTCTTTTAAGCTATATTAAGTGGTTGTATGTTTAATACTTCGACAGTTACATACTCTTGTAAAACAGTAAAAGGAGTCTTCTTCTTGGCAGCCATGAGCTTTTCGCATTTTCATTCGTGAATTCCATTTAGAGGAGGCCTCAGTTGCAAGAGTGAAGGTTTGTTTAGCTTGAAATCTACATAAATCAATTCGCTGAAGCATAATAAATCCTTTAAACCCTATTTGAGCTTCATAGAGGCTACACAGTGGTTTTTATGGGGCCATTTGTAATTGCATGTAATCATGGCACTAACAGCGATTTAGCATACTTTTGCATGTCAGTAGAAAATAGGCCATAACTCTTGTATTCATTTCGTTTTCAAAATGAAGGCAAAATGGCATCATTTTTGAACAAACTGAAATATCTCAGTAGTCAAAGCGTCCTTTGCCAAATCCATTGTATCGATTTCCTCTTTCAACAAGACCTTTCATTTGGTGGTATTCCCATAAAGATACTCCTTGTAGTTTTTGAGTATGAATTAATTATGAGATTATTATCCTTTATAATTGATTATGTAATTATTGTTTTATAGTACAACAGACATGTAAAGTGTAGCTGTAAAGTTATAAATACAATATTGAGTGTATACTAAAGGTCTACTGGTAACAGGCAGGGCTGGCAGAACCGCCCAGGCTGCCCAGGCTTTGGCCTGGGCACTTTTATGTGTGAATTAGTTAGTCTATAACTTAAGCTACATTACACTACTTGACTAGAAAAATAATGACTGTTATTACTCACAAGTTCATTTCTCATTTGATGTTTCATTCATTAAAATTTAATTTCGTCTTAATGTCACGTGATCATATTATACAAAAATACAAAACCACAATATAATGTAACACTATCCACGTGAGTCACTATAAGGAAGTTGCTGATGCTATCATTATAATAAATATCCAATGATTTCCTCTGAATCGCACCAACCAAAGTATTTTAACTTTTCTAAGAGAGAATTTGGAAAGAAATCAATAATAAGGTGAGCTGATTGGTTTTTGAAATGGCCATCTGAAGACAATGATTCAGCAATTTGAAGCTAGCCACAAGTCTGATACTGAACTTAGCTATATTCATGTAACACTAGTCTTTGATGGCAGCTCTTCATTACTGCATGGTTGTAAATGGCCTTGGCATAGCTTCCTCCGGCTCTGACAGGTACTAGCAGCCCAGCTAATTATAAAACTATAAGTTACAGAGAGCTAAAGTTCTGATTGGGAGCATTGAAATAGCAGTTGCAACAAGGACATCTAAAATGAAAGGAGCATGGGTCATCAGAATTAAAGTTGGTTGTGAAATGATTCCACATAGCTGATTTAACTAGACGTTTGATGGTGGCAATAGATAAGTTCAAATTGATTGGGGGAATAGAGTTCCAAATTCTTGGAAAACGGGTGAAGTAAAAATAGTGTTATTAGAGGAGTAAACGTGACATAACTTGTTTGATGTAGAGGATCTGGTGTTGGAACAACTGAACTTTAGATAATCAAATATATTAAAATGAGTGGAAGGTTGTTTCAGAGATGTAACAAAAAACATTATGTCATGGTAATCAAATAGGTACATTAGTGGGAAAAGGTTGAGATTAAGTAATCTGAATTTATAACTGGAATTGAAGTCATTTAGAATAAAGCAGGTTGCACGCCGTTGGACTCGCTCCAAGTTGACAATATCTTTTATGAGGTGGGGATGCCATAATTGAGATCCATAAGTAAGTTGAGATCTAACAAGACTGATGTATAGAGTTTTCTTCACTGGTATAGACACAGAATTACTAAAAGAGCAACGAAGCAAACCAAGAGATCTGTAAGCCTTAGCTGTGATGTGGTCAAAGTGTTTATTCCAAGACAAATCAAAGGAAACGGTGACACTCAAATCACGGTGGGAGTCTGAGGGTGATAACATAGCTACTACTATATATCAATACAATAGGTTGTAGTGAAAGAGGAGTTGAAACTAAGTTGAGTACATTTAGATAAACTAAAGTGTAAGTAGTTAGATGAGCTCTATTCATATGGTTTATCCAAATCATGTTGAAGAAATTGACTATCTTCAGAGCCAGTAATGAGTCTATGGCACTTGGCATCGTCAGCAAACAGGAACAGGGTGGAGAGAATTGTACACATGAAGATAGATCATCCACATAGATGAGAAATAACAGAGGGCCTAATATGCTTCCTTGGGGTACCCCGGATATAACAGGCAGGAGGTCAGAGATGTTATTATTGATTTTAACACACTGATGACGATCTTGCAAGTAGCACCTGAACCACTGCCAAAGTTTCCCTGTGATACCAAAAGACCAAAGCTTTACCAGAAGGTCATTGTGAGGAACGCTATCAAAGGCCTTGCGGAAGTCCAGGTAGATAACATCATGTTGGTGACCGTCAGAGATGGAGTTGTGAATGTGATTTTAAAATAATAAGAGTTGTTGAATTGTTGATCTACCATGGAGAAATCCAAACTGACAATGAGAAATAGAGGCTAGGAGGAAACAAAAGAGACGATCTTATTAATGATATGTTCAAGAATTTTTGAGATGTTGCACAGAAGTGAGATAGGCCGGTAATTTTTAACTAGAGATATGTCACCAGATTTGAAGACAGGTACTATTTGATGGACCTTCCATTCACTAGGAATTGTACTATGAGATATGGTGAGATTGAATAGATAGTGTATAGGTTGGAATATTGATGTAGCACAGTGTTTGAGAACTTTTGGTTCTATATTATCAGTACCAGTAGCTTTGTTGATATCAAGATTGATTAAAGCAGAATAAACTTCACATTCTTCTATATAAATAGAATGAATTGAATTAGTGCATGGGGGAAATTCCCAAATCTTAGGTAACAGACTGGAGGAAGATGTGAACACGGAATAAAAATAGTAGTTGAAAAGATTTGCCTTATCTTTATCATTGGTAGCACTAGCATCATTATGAAATACTGTTGAAGGTATAGATTTGCTCTTTGAGATGTTCCTTATGTATTGATAGATTTTAAAATTAGAGTGGTTTGCAAAGTTTTGAACAAGTTCAGATTCATAGAAAGTTTTGGCTCCATTAACCTGATGCTAAATCTTGAGGTGAGGTGATTGAGGTTATTGACTGTTGGAGACCTCTTGCATTTTTTCTCAGTGAGTGTAAACAATTTAGCCTATGACGAAGGCTAGATGTAAACCATGCAGGATATTGGTGGGGTTTAAGTCTAAACTTGGGAGTGTAGATTGATATTGTGGGGATTAATATACTGTATAGCGGGAAAGTTTGGTGAATTTCACTGTTATGAGCGTTTGGCGAGGAAAAGTTTGGTAAATGGATAGATTCAGCCATAAGGTAATAATTATAAGTAAAAATTTGGATGGTTTTAGTTTGGCGAATCACGGATGATTCACCAAATTCGCCAAACTTTCCCCCTGCCAAACTTTCCCACTATACGGTATTCTTAATAATTGACCACACAACTTCAACATCAGAGTAGAGAAGACATCAATAGATATCAGAATTAAGTATATAGTTGTTTAGCCCCTCGTAGTCACATTTACCATAGTCAAAAACATAATGAGGCACACCATAAATGGGAAGATGGTTAGGCAGGCTCAAGTCAAATGACACTATATTATGATCAGAAGAGATATAATGAGCCTTATGTGACTGAACGATCACATTGTCAATTAGGTTGTCTTTGTTGGTAAAGATGAGATCAAGAATATTGTCATGGGAGTGAGTAGAACATTCCACCAGTTGGGATAGATTAAGATGAAAAACCAGATCACAAAACAAGTTGGAATATAGTGAGCTCCCTGTTAAAGTATTCCAGTCAATATCTGGAATGTTGAAATCACCCATGATGACGACAGGAAGTTTTTTGTCACAAAGAAAAGTTATATGCATAGATAAAATGTCAAAGATGCTTGATAATGAATTGGGTGGTAGATAAACTAGGCAGATGATAAAAGAAAGATTAGATTTAATCTGTACAGTTATACCTTTTAATTCTCTAGGGGAAGCAAGCAACTGACTTGGGATATGATCTTTAATAGCCAACATTACGCCCCCACCACGGGAACCTTGATCACAACGATAAATAGTAAAATCAGAGGGTAGGATCTCATTATCAAAAATTAGAGCATAAACAAATGTTCTAACATTCGAATGTTCGTTCGTTTAAGTAACATTTGTTGGTAAATTTTAACATTCGATATTTGTTTTTCTATTTGATGCCCAAATTAAGCATAAATTTTTACTGTAATTTCGTGAGTTATACATCCTTTAGCCAACTGTAACTAAAAATTGTCATTAAATACAAGTTAGTACATTAAAAATCTATTAAGTGTGTGGGTGTGGAAACATTCGAACATTTGGAATTGAAATTCAAGAATGTTCGAATGTTAAAATTTCACATTCGTTTATGCACTATCAAAAATTTGATTAGTTAGCCATGTTTCTGTAATTGCAAGAAAAGTAAATTCAGAGGAATAAACAAATGATTGGAACAGGGTAAGCTTGTTGACAATACTTCTTGAGTTCCATAAACCAACATGAACAATATTATTATCACTATTATAATTAGGTCTGGGATTGTCATCCAGTCATGGTCGGGTGGAACTCGGGTCATGTTGAGGGAGATCAGAGTTAGGTACAGGAGAACCAGAATCAGACATAGGAGAATCATGATTATGCTCACTAGGACTAGATTGACCAGTAACTAGGGAAAGCTGGAAGACTGAGTCCTTGACTTGACCATACAATTTATCATTCACTACAAACAAGGATTACGAATTTTAATGCTCCTACGTGAGATTCCTTGTTGAATAAGGCTATACCTTTCCTTTAATAATTTACCTTCAATTAACCTTAGTTCTGGAGACATATCAGGTTTGACTGAAACAGGAGAAGAAATTTTGTCCAGGTTGGACAACACAGCTGCAGCATCCAAAGTGCGAAGGAACTTTACTATAATTGGTCTTGGACGTTCTTGAGTTTTTTTAAATTTACCAAGACAATGAAAATCTTTGATAGATGTTGGATTCACATTAGGAAGAACTGAGACTATCTTCTCCAATTCACTTTGAGATCTACTTATTCTAGATACATTAGATGAGCTTTCCTCGACACCGTAGACCACCACATTATATCTCCTATCCATCTCATTTGGAGGGTCACAGGAAGGTGGAACAATCAGAATTACAGGTGGATATTGGCGCTGAACAAATTGAGTTTGCTGTTCTTGTTGATCGTTGGAATTATCACTTGCTAGTACAGATGTTGGTGTTGCATCAGATGACCCTAGAGTAGTTTGATTAGAGGGTGGTGTGCTTAACTGGTCAATTTTACTAGTAAGGTCCTTGACAATGTTTTTTAGCTCAGCGATTTCGTGGGACTGTTTAGCTATCATGCAGTAGGGCTTATTTTTTATATTAAATCATATAAATATCCTTCCAGCTATTTTAATATTAACGACTTTATTTTTTGTAGTTCTGTATCAACTAGATCAAGTTCAGGTTTCAAACTTCAACATATTTTAATTTATTGGCTCTTCCACAACTCTCACTCATAATTTTTACTTTTGTAGACTTCCTAGATTATGGAACTCACTTCCAACTATAGACATTTCTCTCTCTGTTAACACAATTAAACACAAATTGCAGAGTTTCTTATGGAACTACTTCATAAACAACTTTGAGGACAATAATTCATGTACACTCCATTATTACTGCCCCTGTTGTAGCTGCTTTCACAGGCCTAGACAACCAATCAGAACTGTTCTATAATTATACTAGATTTACTTAATGTAATTATTATTAATCTATTGTAATTAGTTAATTAGTTTCAAAATATTTTTTAGAGCTGTTGGCAGAGCTTGCCAACAGCTCTCAGCTAGGGTTTACTTTGTTATACTTGCATACATTGTTTTTTCCTTCTAATTTTGTTGTAGCTTTGCCTATGCTGTAAAACATTAATTATACAACCAAATACTAAGAATAATAAAAATTGCGGTTAAAAGTGACGTCAAAAATGGGCATATATAAATCTTAGGTAATTAAGTATTAGGTAATTTATAAAAACTGCGAAACTATGCACTCTAGATGCATATACTAACCTTTAATCGGGTCCTTATTCAATGGCATTCATTTAATATATAGGGTTTTGTTCAACTCCCTCTCTTTATAAAATCACTACACTGCTAAAACTGGGGTTTGCAATGCACACCCTATGGTATAATTATACACACCATATTGCATGCATACCAGTGGTGTGTTTCAGATTGGTATGTAATGCACACCTTATTTTCTCTGGTATTAGTGCTACATAGATAAGCGCCTCAGGTTATGAATTATAAGATAGAGACACAATATATTGCAAGACAATGATATACGTTTTAAAAACCCAATAATAAAAAGCCACAATGAATAGCCCAAGTTAAATTCTGAAGCCTCTCGGAAACATAGTTTGACGACAGGCGTGTAAATGTTAAGGCATTGAACTTGGTCTAGACGAAGCAGCAGCATTATTGCAGTAAATAAGACTATAGGTAATTAAACAAGCTTATATCTATAATAAACACACAGTTCCTATCTAGGCGATATTTTAAATTAATGCTCACCGATGATGCAATGAGTAACCTAGTTACGAAGCCCTTAGTAACGATGAAGGAACAACTGGAAACTGTAATGCTACTGTACAGGCAAAAATTCCATGGGAAACAGCTACAGATAGGGTAACAATGATAGTTCATGGCGTTGCTCACTTGAATTGATTCGCTAGAGGAAGTTTAATAAGCGTGCCCATTTTTATCCTCCTCAGTGTTGAGTGCTTGCTTTAGTGCTAGCGGTTGAAAGGTACGTAGTGTTCTGCTATTAAAATGTTAGATATTTTTCCGTTTGTTTCTATTTAGGACGAGAAAGTGGTGCTAAGAATTTATCATTAATTATTTCTTAGGACAGTCACCTCACAGCAATTCCCTGTGGGCTATGTAAATGTTATGAACATCCAATGAATGCTGAATTGGCTTGTATGTAATTGCATACAACACATGTGTTTATACAAACCATCTTGGAGTATTCAGTTGTGAGCATCTTGTCCATATGAATATTACTGAAGTCGCCACAGCTGTATTCCTCTACAAACAATGAAAGGTGCGTAAATTCAGGAGCATTAGCAGTGTTACAGTTGTTTTGTGTTTTGAACACTAGAATGTGTGTGACTAAGAGCAACTGTTTTCATGGCTTGTTTCAAAAGTACGTACTGGTTCAGATTTGCTGTAGTAATCACAAATATAATATACCATGTTTATAGAATTCTCCTGATGCCAAATCATCAATCATCAATCTATGTGTGAGCTGGGCTGTGACTGTGGCTGCAACCTATTGCTGTCGCATGCTGTACAATCAAGAGGAGGTATGCATGTTACATAAACAGAACACAGCTAGCTGTGTGTTATTGTTGTGTTTTTTTAACATCCTATAGGATCATTACAGGCACATATGAATGGCATACAACTGTCTTCAAGTTTGTTAAGAGGTACTTGTTTGCATGCTCTAATGTAATCGCAATATATTTCATTTATAATCTGTAGATTTATCATTTCACCATATATTTGGTTCATCAATTTGTCAGGCTGTGGTGTTTCCAATGGAGAAAGGTATGTACGCAGTAAAATTGTAATATCATTTGTTAACTTTTACATCATTAAAGTTTACTGCAGGGTGCATAGTACGTGCAAAGATATAGTAGAGGTCGAGGTTGCTGCAGCTGTAAAAGAAAAGGATGTAGTAGTTAGAAGATGCTGAAAAGAAGAAACTGTAGAAAACATATTTAATATTTCAATGTATTTATGTGTCAATTTGAAATGTATTGAAGTGTGTATTTCATACTTTATTGGGTTTGTATTTCATACTTATATTTTGTTGGTGTGCACGGTGTAAGGAGGAATTACATACCATAAAAGGTGTGCAATACATACCATTGTTTTAACAGAGTGCAGGGATCTGGTCCTGTTTAGTACTTGTGCTGCTACCACTACAATTTATTTATAGTGAAGGGTAAGCAACCTGGCTATGGCTGTTTTGTAAACACTCTGCTGAATTATAATTGTAGGCTGCATGAATGTTAAGGCTGAACAGTTTACCAGGAAGTATTCCATATGTCATTCTAAGCATGATCAGCATTATAACATGTTTCGCATTAGAGCCATTCACTTCAAATGGCATTAGATCTTGTTACTGAGAAAGGAGCTTATGGGTTTGCAATTGCCTTGCACAACTGTAAGCAATAGTGAGTATAGTAGTGAAATGTCATGCAGCAAGGTTATACTGTAGTGAATGAATTTGTCATGCTTGTACATATGAGTGATACTTAAGTTACCTCAGAACTTGTGATACCGTATAGCGGGAAATTTTTGAAAGGTTAAAATTTCGAAAAGGGTCGAGTTTAAAGGACTTCAAAAAAATAATTTCGAAAATCAGCTAGCTTGTGATTAAGGAATACTTATGTAGCTAGGTATTTTGAAAAAATATTTTCAAAAATGCTTGAATATTCTCGAAATTTTTGAAAATAAAACCATTTGTAAATTTCCCGCTATACGGTATAACATGTCGCACAGGGGAGGTCAAGTGTTAAGCAAATGGAATACAATATATTTATCTCCCACATAGATAGATCAAAGCTTGTAAAACTGATGAGGTGATTAACATGTCATTGTTAATACATCAAGTACATAGCTAAACTGTAGGGTTTCTGGGCAGGGATATGTTATAGAATTTATAAACCAATTGTATATATTTGATTTACCACACACTGGGATATATGCTATTTAAATACTACATTTATAGTTCCACAATGCCTTTAGATTACACCAAGACTTTATAATAAAACATATAGATTACATATCAGTTAGTTGCGGAGTTAACTATACTGGTACAAAGCAATCTGTCCATGATAAGATACAAAGTACATACTAACACACATAATTATGTAAACTAATGATCATTAAGTACAGTAGTACTTAATAGTAGGGATCGCTATGAAAAACTATGGCTTCCAAATTTTTGCACTTTTAAAAACAACCTTATAACAGGCTTTAGCCAAAAAACCTACCTGGATGCATTAGTACTGCTATAATTAGGCTGTATCTTTGTTAAACGCAGCAAAAAGTCTAATATTTCGATCCACAGCGAATTTTAAAAATTTCAAAATTTACCTGTATTTTGTCAGCCAGCCAGCCTGCTGTAAGACCCGGTTCCGCTAGGTGTATGGCTCCAGATTTTTCATACAACAAAGGTAATCATGTCGGATTTACGAAAATGTTATTTTGATTACACTGTGTCTATCTTGCCGGCAAAGGTAGAATAATACTGTATGTGTAGTATTGCTATTTTACCGGCAGATTAGCTATAGCTATATACGTATTTCATGTCTTCTCTATCTTCCTTGTCTTCACTGTCTTCTCTGTCTTCCTTGTCTTCCATGTCTTCTCTGTCTTCCGTGTCTTCTCTGTCTTCCATGTCTTCTCTGTCTTCTTTGTCTTCTCTGTCTTCCTTGTCTTCTCTGTCTTCCATGTCTTCTCTGTCTTCCATGTCTTCTCTACCTTCCTTTTCTTCCATGTCTTCTCTGTCTTCCTTGTCTTCTCTATCTTCCTTGTCTTCCATGTCTTCTCTGTTTTCCTTATCTTCTCTCCGTCTTCCTTGTCTTTTTTGTCTTTCTGATCTTCTAAGCATATATCTTAAGCCTCTCCTGAACTCACTATAACTACGTATATACACTATCTGACTATGGATCTGTGAAGAAAGCAGTGTCTGTTTGATCAATTGAACTATTGAGACGTTTCTCTTCTCAATTATTATTAGGCAACATTTCAGTGGTTGTTCTAGATCTTCAACTGTGCATTCGTATAATAAAGAAGATAATGAGCTAGCTATCTAGCTACACGTTCATTTTCAGTGTGAAAGCTACCAACTGCAGTAGTCTATTAATAAGTCACTATGGTAGTTATGGTTTCTATATTAACCATCTAATAGGTAGCTAGCTATTGCCCATAAAATGGCTATATATAGTGGCACATCTAGGATTTTCCAAAAGGTATCTTGAGTAGCATTTTTGACAGATATTGTCATATTGATTGGCACGAGGCTTCTAACTTATGTTGCAATCTAGCTACACAACCAGCATGTAAAATAGCAATAGCTAGCTATACCCCCAGGAAAATTGGTGAAATTCCAATTGGTGGATAAGGTAGTGTGTACGTGAAACATGGTACATGCTTCAATTTAGTAGATATATTTGTGCACCCATAGATAATACAAGCTTAATACTATTAATTTATTCTTTATACTGTCTTCCTTAAGGCGAAATATACTTCTTCGGTCAGTTTGGGCGTAAAGGTATGAGAAATAAAGAATAAATTAATAGTATTAAGCTTGTATTATCTATGGGTGCACAAATATATCTACTAAATTGAAGCATGTACCATGTTTCACGTACACACTACCTTATCCACCAATTGGAATTTCACCAATTTTCCTGGGGGTATAGCTAGCTATTGCTATTTTACATGCTGGTTGTGTAGCTAGATTGCAACATAAGTTAGAAGCCTCGTGCCAATCAATATGACAATATCTGTCAAAAATGCTACTCAAGATACCTTTTGGAAAATCCTAGATGTGCCACTATATATAGCCATTTTATGGGCAATAGCTAGCTACCTATTAGATGGTTAATATAGAAACCATAACTACCATAGTGACTTATTAATAGACTACTGCAGTTGGTAGCTTTCACACTGAAAATGAACGTGTAGCTAGATAGCTAGCTCATTATCTTCTTTATTATACGAATGCACAGTTGAAGATCTAGAACAACCACTGAAATGTTGCCTAATAATTGAGAAGAGAAACGTCTCAATAGTTCAATTGATCAAACAGACACTGCTTTCTTCGCAGATCCATAGTCGGATAGCATATATACGTAGTTATAGTGAGTTAAAACCATCAGTACTAAGGTTTCAGGAGAGGCTTAAGATATATGCTTAGAAGATCAGAAAGACAAAAAAGACAAGGAAGACGGAGAGAAGATAAGGAAGACAGAGAAGACAAGGAAGACAGAGAAGACATGGAAGACAGAGAAGACAAAGAAGACAGAGAAGACATGGAAGACAGAAGGCAAGGAAGACAGAGAAGACACGGAAGACATGGAAAACAAGGAAGACAGAGAAGACAAGGAAGACAAGGAAGACAGAGAAGACATGGAAGACAGAGAAGACAAAGAAGACAAAGAAGACATGGAAGACAGAGAAGACAAGGAAGACAGAGAAGACACGGAAGACAGAGAAGACATGGAAGAGAAGACAAGGAAGACAGAGAAGACAAGGAAGACAGAGAAGACATGGAAGACAGAGAAGACAAAGAAGACATGGAAGACAGAGAAGACAAGGAAGACAGAGAAGATACGGAAGACAGAGAAGACATGGAAGACAAAGAAGACACGGAAGACATGGAAGACAAGGAAAACAGAGAAGACAAGGAAGACAGAGAAGACAGAGAAGACAAGGAAGACAGAGAAGACAAAGAAGACAGAGAAGACAAGGAAGACAGAGAAGACAAGGAAGACAGAGAAGACAAGGAAGACAGAGAAGATAAGGGAGACAGAGAAGACACGGAAGACAGAGAAGACATGGAAGACAAGGAAGATAGAGAAGACAAGGAAGACAGGGAAGACAAGGAAGACAGAGAAGACAAGGGAGACAGAGAAGACACAGAAGACAGAGAAGACATGGAAGACAAGGAAGACAGAGAAGACAAGGAAGACAGAGAAGACAAGGAAGACAGAGAAGACAAGGAAGACAAGGAAGATAGAGAAGACATGAAATACACAAACGGCTACTTTTAGCGCACAATAAAAATATTAAAAGAGGGTGTATCCTTTTTTGAATGGGTACTTCAAAAATTTTAATGGGTAATGGAACACAAATGCTAGGAAAGATTAAAGAGGGGAGGTTTTTGTAAGGTTTTACCACTGTGTAACACGCTGAAATAGTGATTTCATGGACATGCAAGTATAAGTCAAAGGTATAGGGAGATGAGCTAAACGCATAATTTGATCTGCTTTCCAACTTTCAATGGAGTTGGCCATCCATGCTTAATGGTATACATAACGGTAAATTTACCACCTGTAATGCTCAGCAAAGACGTTCTTATTTATATGTATGCCTTCATTGTAATGTTTTACCGTTCTGACGGCTGTCAAGAATATTTTAGATGACGATTCTTTTAAACTTAATTCACCCATAGCAGCTACAGCTAGAAAGGTAGCTGAAGATTTATTGAAATGGAACTCGACTGAATCTGGTTGTCAAAAATTGGAAGAATTCAGTAAAGATCTTTATAAAGAATTGCAGAAGCCATTTGTGGTGTTTTATAAATCCTGCAATAGAGAAAAACTGTGGAGAAATTATTTCTTATTACGTTCATCAGAGGAATTTATAAATTGTGGTCTGTATTTCTGAATTCTGCAAATTTAATGCCTACGCCCTCCTTTTACCAGCATCTAACTGACATTGTTTTTCGAAGATCATTTACTATTTTCAAGCCCTACTAATTCTGATACAATTACGATAAATCCAATATCACATCAAGAAGGCAATGCACTTCGATTCGCTGCTGGGTATGTTTGCAGACAATTACGTAAGAAAATAGAACGTGGAAGCCATGAATTAAAAGAGGGGTTAGTACTGTACTTAATGGCATTAGTTAAAGACAGGAGCAGTGAAGAGTGTGATAATGATGAACAATGGACAATGATGATGGACAGGGGAGGACTGTGGCACATTAAGGAGACTACCTATGCATTGCTTTTATCCATAGGAGGAAATTCGATGTTACCTTAAAACCTTAATTACTCCCACACCAAAATCCAAGTGCGAAATCATCAAGCAGGTCACTAGCAGTAAAGATGTACAATTTTATTGGTTAATTACATCATAAAGTTATTATTATTAATTCTTAGCAGTTGGTTGTGGTTCTGTTAGTATGTTCTTACACTAGGTGAAATACATGGCATTGTGGGGCGAGTCTGGTGCTATGATAGATGCATGTACACACTTACCACTGATGACCTTCACATGCAATTTGGCATTATAATAATTACAAGCAGAATACAGTTCTCGGTGTACAACCAACAGTGCAGCTACATGAATAGGTCAATGGTATCTTAGAAATTTGTACCAGTACACCATGAAAGCTGGGATATTAACAATAAGGCAATTACAGTGATACAGTGTGACAAGCCAAGTATATCGGTACGAACAATAGTAGCTAGCGTAAACTACTAATTATCGGCCATTATTGCCAATTTTCATAATATATTAAGGCTTGTGCAAGGCATGCAAAGGATTACTAGAATTATAGTATATGAATTTAATTAATAACAGATCACATTGAAACAGTCCTACAATATTCATGAGTACTAAGAAGCCGTGGTAACATTGTTACTTTGGAGGTTTCTTAAAATAGAAATACTTGTATCGTTATAACATGACAATGGAAACACATAGAAATGCCAAAACCACATGACTCACTACTAAATATCCTTTATATTCTACAAAAATATCTAAACAATCTGAATTTAATAGAAGTTGTGGCACAAAGTTCAAGCACTGGCCAATAAAGATATAAGAAAAAGTACAGGTGGCCAATAATAGATCACGGTGGGTGACAATTGATACATCACATGTGCAAGCTTTTTTCACGTCATTAGTTATAATGACATCATAAGCATGAAAATTGGTTTCTAAAGTAACAAAAGAATGGGCTATTATCGATTAGTGAAAACCGGAAGATTGTAAGGTAATCGCTTGCTAAGATACAACTGCTAGAAGGAAATGTTGGCGATAATCAATAGTTTACACTACAGCTTGATTGAGATCACTTAAATAGAAATTAATTCGTCATACAAGATACAACAAGGATGCAATAAACAATAATTATACAACCAAGTACCACATGATGATTATGAATATTAGCTAACTGATATAAATTATAAAATTTTATTATGGTAGCCACATTAATTATAGCTGGCTATACTGTCACTGAGGTAGCACCACTAGTGGTCTCCTATGTATACTACACTAGGTGAAATGCACGGCATTGTGGGGCAAGCCCGGTTCTACGTATGATATATGCATGCATACACTTAGTACTGATCTTCACATGCCATTATCAAGCTGAAAAGCCATCCATCTGTCTATCTGCATTTTCCTCATCACACAAAGTATTCTATGCTTCCTGCATCCATCTACGTCACACTTGCTTGAACCAAAAGCTACGCATGTCCTCTTGCTTCTTGCGGTTCACTTTTGAAAGTTGTAAGTGCTGTGGTTTTCAACACGAATGCGCAATAGACACTCATGTCGACTAAAAATGGCCACCTCACAGTGGTCAGGGATCGAGTAACTAGGTACTTTTTACTAAAACTTCAGTTTACCGTACAGAGCACAAGAGTAGCAGATGAACAAACCAGCTTTAGGGCTCTGAATTATTAGACCAATAAGTTTGTAATAGCTAGCTACTACTGATGTAGGCACTGTAATTTTCTGAATCTGCACAAGTGCACCATAGACATCGTGTTAAATTATCCACGGTAACATGCCATATAGCTCAAACGAATCAATATAATATTATTAGCATAATAATCTAAACTGAGAGCCAGTGGACAATATGCTCACAGAGTGTGAGTGATCGGGCTCAGCTGCAACCAAACTTGTCATTTCTGTTCTTGCAATCTTCTTTCAGGATGAAGATGAAATGCTTATGAGGCTTAGGGATAAATGTAATTTTGATGGACATGCCCATTTATCGAGTCCTATACCTTGTATAGAGCCTACTAGAACTGGGGCTTTAGACATTTCAAAGTATGTAAGTGAATTGCCAGCTATATCTAGCTGCACTGGCACATTACCCATCTGCTGGCAAAGTGCCATGATGGCACTTATATAGAGCTGGGCAACATCATGATATTTATTGTATATCGTGATATGTAACCAATATCGTGGCAAAAAATTGCGACAGCATTTAAATAACTACATTTACAGCTCATAGAGGCGGCAAGTAATATGTCAGGGATATTAACAGTAAAGCAAATTAGCTACAGTGATATAATGCGTATCACACATATTATGTGTGACAACAGTGATATACGTATGTGTGTCAAGCCAAGTATATATTAATTTGTCACACAAGATACAACAAGGATGCAATGAACAATAAGCACGTAGTGGCACCTGCTTTTATCAAGAAAAGTTAATAGTAACTAAGGCTCTTTCAACAAAGTGTAGTGGAAGATTTTGTTTCAGATCTTTTATAACATCTAATAGTCATCTACACATGAAATAACTTACAACAATCCTAACAGGCTAAAACACAAATGATCAACTTTACTAAGGGACCTGGACTGGAATGTGGACTGGATTCTGAACTGGACTGAACTCTGCGCTGTAAATTAAAGCTTGTACCTACCTAGAAAGATATGGTTTCACTTAAGCAGCCAGTTATCCGGATTGGCCGACCGGCTTAGCTAGTTTATCTCTATCAGTTAATCAGCAGGTGGATCCCGGCAAGGATTCCGGGTAGATGCCTCATATAGATTAGCTTTGTGGGTAGAATCCTTCTGCGGGGCAGAGCAGTAGAGAACGCCCTCTACGAGCTCTACAATAAAAAGGATTGTTTATAGAGAATCAAATATTCTAATAAAGCAGTCAATTGTCCTAATAGAGCAAACAATAATATATTTCAATTTCTTTGCTCCGCCACCTCTGATATATGCATGACTATCACAAACAAATTTCATAAACAGATTTCTTTGTGTGTGTGTGTGGTTCTCACGCTTCTCACCACTGAAACACCTGCACCTCGGCCTCCGGCTCGGCCTGCACAGAGTGAGGCACACATGTATAATATGTATCATGTCTTAGATTATAAGACCTACCAGGTAGTCTAGCTCAACTAAAATAGAGATGATAAGCGGGCAAAACTACGTGGCTCAGTATGCTAGGCACAAATATAAAATAATTTTGATGTATAAGCGGAGTCCAGTCCAGAATCCAGTCGAGGTTTTATCACTTCCCCTTTACCAATGTGTTGTTTCATACGTACATCTATTTAAACTTGACCTGCCAGCTACGCATGTTTTTTATGTCCTTGATTAGAAAGTTTTATTCATACATTGTGGTTAATCTTATAGTTAGCACTTGAGTGGTATACTTACGTACATTGTATGGTTAGCACAAATGGTTAATTCATGTGTCTGATGATGTATCAAACAAGCAACACACAGATTTTCAGAGTTAAGCAAATATATTAGTGTACTGGAGAGAAGTTTTACATAGCAGAACAAAAGTTTCCATAGCTCAAAGGAAAATCAACATAGAATTTTAGATACAAAAACTACATTGATACACAAATATTCACTAAAGGTTTAAAGAAATTGTGACACGGGAGTTTATAATTAAGCTTTACCCATAAGGTTTAATTATGTGCCATAATAATGAACAATATCTGTCACAATTAAGCAAATACATGTCCTCCATAATGATCCTGGTAATTGTTTTGCACCCACAGCACCTACACTATCAAGCACAAATATGTTTATGATAGCTACAATTAGATAAGTGTAATATGTGACCGGATTTGCGAAAAGGGGTCTTATACACACATCCAATTTTGTGACTTTAAGGATGTGTAACTCAGCTCATGTTTGATTGACCTGCAACTTTGAAATTTGGTACCTGGCCTTTCCTATCATTGTGGTTATACGAGAGAAAATTTCAGCTTAATAGCTCACTCACAAATGAAGTTATGCCTCTTCAAAGTTGCAAAATCGGATGTGTGTATAAGACCCCTTTTCGCAAATCCAGTTTCATATTTGCTGCAGCACTAAATATCTTCTTGTTCTTGCAGAAGTCACCTGAGTGGAAAAATTATTGTTAGTGTAACTACGTACGTTATCAGTGTCAAGACTCATGGTTAAGTAGTGCAGCCAAGTAAAGTAGAACGTGTGACCACTATGAGTTATTAACACAAAATACCAACTCTAATAGAGCGCTCATCCAAAACGATCATAAAATTATATGTAAGCATAGCATAATAATAGTAGTAATGTATAGTTGGTTCTTTCGAGGTACTTACATTCAGCTAATTTCATGGATATTGATACATTTGTGAAATTTAAGTCTACAAAAGTTACAAAGTATAAACAAAAATGTGTTAAGAGTACTGTATAGTTGGTTTTTAGATCATTCATGAAAATTAAATTGCAAAAAAACCTGAAAAGCAGGCATTTGCTAAATATAAAAACCATCCCCATGATATTTGCCAAAATTGTCATACCGTACTGTAGATTGGGTTAATTTTGTGTTTAAAAGTGTCATAAGATAAAAATTCAAGGTGTTTTAATTTCGTAAAAGTAGGAAGTATATGAAATTATTTTAACCAGGAGATGTTTGAACACAGACGCATGTTGCATGAGTGAAATCATAGTATCTATGGTGAAATGACGGCACTGGATGAAGGCGAGTGCTATGTAACCTGTGTTAATGGCAATCATGTTTACAATGAAATATCTTTGTGTTTTGGCCAACCAACCATTAAATATTGCACGTTGTCACTGGCCACGACTGGCGATATTAGTCTGTGTGCTAGCTCTGGAGTCTTTCTTTATCGGCTTTAGCCCAGGTAATTCATCATTGCAAAGCTTGAGATACTTCATTTTCGCCACCAATGTTTGTGTTCACCCAAATTCTAGTTGAAAATATTTAGTTAAAAAAAATTTGTGCACTTTAATTTCGTAAACAAAGGCTTATATGAAATTTTTTAACAACAAACTTTTCCCAATCTACGGTATTCTTCTTCTCCATTGCATACTAGTTAGCGCAAGGGAGCTCAAGCTAAGCATGTGAACCGAAACCAGTTAACCAGATAGTTAATCAGTTATTTATAAAATTCCAACTAATCGGTTTTAATTATTTCACTATTAATATACAATATTAAAGTATTGGAATATGGAGTGGTTGATATATTTATAGGAAAAATTATGAGATTCAAAATGTATTAACTATGCAAAACTGTCATTCCTGGGAAGCCATTATAGATAAAAGTGGTGATCTACGTACAAGCAAGAGTACATAATATAACTCTTGGTACAAGTACTTTCATCAAAACTTCAGTTAACCAGTTAACTGTCAATTATGTTATACCAGTTAACCGGTTATGATAAATTGCTTAGGTTCACAGCACTAGCTCATGCAACCAAATTTTTCAAAGCATACGTACTTATACTTTTGGGTGTATCAGCATCAGAGCCATGGAATTAACAACACAAGTTCTTTGAATGTTGATCAATATATATTTCTCATCCTGCTGGATCTTGACATACATATATAAGATATAGGTATTACTTGGGGAATACAAGAGAAAAGCCTTGAGTATTCATCTTCCCTCAAGTTTTTTGTTGGCACTTTAAAAATTTTGTTACTCTGCAGTATAAGGTTTCTTGTCAGGACCTATGTAACATATGTTTACTTTATCATAAATAAAAAAAGCCTGGCTGTAAAAAGTGCATGGCCAATCAGAAGTAGCATCTTAAATGGTATAAGTAACCAAAAGTTTGATATCAAGTAAAGCCAAGAAGTTACACCTGTTTACTAAAATCCTTTTATGTACGTACTTGAATGATATACAACTTTAAAGGGGCACCTTCACAACTATGATTGGCTTTGTCACTTGGTCATACCATCATTATTTATAAAGATGATCAAGTGACAAAGTCAATCATAGTTGTGAAGATGCCCTGTAAACTAACTTTACGTATATCATTCAAGGATATTTAATAAATACAAGTTGATGCATTAATTTCCATCTAAAAACCAGGCCCTGTGTACGGAAGTTAAACCCCTGTTAATCAACTACTATTCAATGAATTGTAATAGTAATTAATGACGTCACGGGTAAGTCATGTGAATAAAGGCTCATCACTAAGGGGTACTTAGCAAGGCATACAAATTGTCAACTTGTTCTATGTATACATATCTACATATATCTACAGTAGTTATTACCACATGTATGTAAGAAAATATTAAATCCTTATTACTTATCATAATTATGATAATATTGTAAATTATCTAGGTGTATATACAGTAGCTACCTTTAAAATGGTAAGATACTTGCAGTACAAAAAGTTTTTGTAGCAATAAAAAAACAAGTACATTAGCAACACAACTGCATACAACCTACTGTATACATAGTCTTTAATGAAACACTAACACTTCTAGGAGAATTGTGTTCATCACAGCTTTTCTTTCATCATATTGATACGTCCTTCAACCTATATACGCACATATGGACAAACACAACTTTATCTCTCTGATAGTGAAGTGAAGTAAAATGATAATATGTAATTATTGATTATTAAATTTCAATGCATCATCTACACACAAATAAATCTGCTGCATACCTACGGTACAGCTCTCGACTAAGTTTACAAAAACATGCGTGTCCTGCGGCGTGCCTCGACAAATCTCGAAGATAACTCGCGGGTTGTTCTCGAGCGCACGAGTGTTACAACGCACGTATAAATACTTCATGCACGTCAGTAGTGCTCGCGAGTAATTTCTAACGAGTGGTGAATGCTCACGAGTAAATCGTGTCGTGCTCTTCAGTGCTCGCGAGTAATCACTGACAAGTGGTAAACACTCACGAGTAAATCCAGTCGTGCGCTTTCTCGTGCAGTATAGACTTACATAAGTTTGTCCGCGCTTGCTTTATCAAATCACGCCCTTTTTAGGTTCAACATGTTGGAGTGCATCTCGGGACGTGTCTTCTTGTAATGATTTCGCAAATAGCGCCAGCTCCTTCACTTAAGCGCCTTATCACGTGCGCTTTGTGTTAGAACACGTGCGCTTTGTCTAATAACACGAGCAAGAATTTAGCTGCTTGTCCTGTCTCAGTCTCGTGTCATTTTGACTCATTCGCGTGTTTGGCATTCAGTTTGGAGTGATACGTACGTAGTATAAGTAGCTACATACAATGACTCGCGTGTAGCGCACGAGGTCTGACTCGCGTGCAGTACGCCATGTCCGACTCGCGTGTAGCACTCGATGTATGACTCGAGTGCATTGCACGAAGTATGACTCGCGTGTAGCAGCAGCACACGAGGTATTACACGTGTTCGGTGACACGCAAGCGCCGACTAATCGCTCGAATAAAATTGATAAAAACACGCGTGTGTGGTACACGCGAGTGTAAACTTAGTCGTGAGCTGTACCGTACATATGTACATCACTACATTTTATGTACACAGCACAACTTTAGCACTTATTTTGACAACAAAATTTTCCATTCATCAAAAATGGAGTACAGAAACATCAGAATTTTCCCAATAAACAACACTTTTCTCTGTCAAGTGTACATAGCTACAGAGAGAATTATAACAGTCGGTCATCAGACAGCAACAAGGCCTTTGTCCAGGTAAATGGATTTAGCTTGCACAATCACATGCTACGTAGTTACTATGTTTAAAAACATAATTTAGCACATCCATGGACAATAAGTCGATAATACCACTGCTTAATGTACTGCTCTGTGTACTAAGCATGACGATACTATCGTTGAATACACATGAACCAGAAAAGTTTGCTTAATTTTCTATATAAATACGTACTTACTTTGAAACACTATTCTTTCATTATAATGATTCACTAGAAGTTCAAGCTTGATACTGTTGCAACAAAATTAAATTGTGTGATTATATACTTAATTTGTGCAATGTGATTGTTATGGGAAACACTAATAGTTAGAGATACGTATGATGCAATCTACTGTCAAGACGCACTTGTTGGTTGTACCTACATATTGGTTGCACAATTGTTTTTAGAGGCCCTTAGTTACACCTGCATCTTACGGTACAGTAGATGAACCTCATCAGCACAACATTTTAACATTCGAAAGTAAACATTCGATGGTTGGAACCTTTGGAAGGTTTGTTCACATATATATACGTATGTACATTTGCTTATACACTAATATGCATGTATACAAACCTTTGGCTGTATCACAATGGGAACATCTGTATCATCAGTAGCACCATCTGTATCATCAGTAGCACTAACCCTAAATAAGTAATGCTGTGTTGTTATGCTACGTATGTATAATGTACGTATGTACTATAGACAAATCACTGTATTTAATTACATGCATATATATGTATGCATATATATGTACGCATACATACGTACAAACGTACCTACGTACATACATAGTATTATTACGTACATACGGTATGGCTCAATTTAAACTTTACACACGCATATAGCCACACGTTAACCGCATGTAAAATTCAGAATTCGGCATGTACACTTCATGTTGCATGTGGATTTAGCGTGTGCTGCATGCACACCAGAGGCGCACTACACGAATATGCATGTCATGAGCGCACGGTTTGTAGCTACATGAACTACACGCGTGCACGTACATGCACTTCACGAGTGACTCGCATGTACATTGAGCTGGATTGATTCTGGCAACAGATTCAGTTTGTTTTCTGTATATTAACAATAAGCCCATCTGGTGAAGATGACACGTTTGAATTTGGAGGAGCCATTTCACCCACTAAGCAATAGTAAGAAGTTGGTCGCTCATAAGTGGACGTGTGCCTAGTACTCAGGCCTCAACTTACCGGCATAACTACGGATCAAACATTCAGAATATACTTGGCATTGAAGAAGGCTAGACTTTAGCTTCACAGTAAGAAGCAAATTACTACATAGTTTCTAACCCCCGCCCGTACCGGTTTTTTAAACTTGCACATGATCACAAATCCACAAAATACAAATGCTTCTGTTGTTTTATTATGATGTTCGTACTAGTGGTATAGTTCGTACAAAGGAACAAATCAGCTGTCTCTAAGCCGAGGAAGAGACTACAACTGCATCAAGGAAGCAGCACGAAATCAAGTGGAGTTTTGCAAACTTTTTACATGTCTTTATACTGCTTTACTGTTTGTATGTTGGTATGTTTATTTCCCCAGCTTATTTTAGAAAAATGTATGCTGTTTCTAGCTGTAGCCATTATTTAAATGCTTGTTTATATACAACCTGTTATTCTTTTATTATGCACGCCAAGAAGCTCGCCAATAGAACGCACGAGTCCTATGCATCGGCATACAAGCGTGCTCATGCAATGCATAATGAACACGGCAATAGAGAACACGTCAAGTGCATACACATGTGCTACATGTATTCCTAATGTGATACGTCATCGATCTTTCATGCACACGCATGCAGATACACGTGCAATATTAAAGATGTGTCGAGTCGTGTAGTTGTGACACACGTGTACAGTCAAGTTTAAATTGAGCTGTACCGTATCATTGAAAGATCGCTTTAAGGTGATTGTGAGCTGGTTTCTTGAGCCATGGCGCTCTGTCATTGAGTGACAATCCACGTGTGTTAATGCGAATGTGTGCCAATGATGCTGTTTCTTTAAAAGGGTAGATAAAAAACAAGGTTTGTTATTAATTGCTCTGTATAGAATAGAAGAAGGAAGATTGTTGTGGAGGTTCTTCTTTATATGATAAGATTCGATTATAGGACAGGACAAGATTCGTATGTGATGGGAGGTACTAAATTTGAGTAGTTGTATTATTCTCATGCATTCTTGTGTAGATATATAACACACGAACACTTGTGAGTTTCAAGAAGCTACTCGAAAAATCTATAGAACACACGCAAGTTTGGTACACACGAGTGTCAAGTTTAAATCGAGTTGTACTGTAAGTAAATATTTGAACTGGCATGATTACTGCTATAACTAAAGACATAATGTATACCAATATATGCAATTCTTTTTAGCACCATGTTTTAAAAGTTCAAAATATTGCTTGCTTCTTAGGACCATTTACACACACTGCAATGATTTAGTCATACCACAATATTACAAATACGTAAGATACCGTACTGTCCGTCAAATATCAATACCGCTCAGCACTACTCGCAGAAAGGAGCACTGTGTGAGCTTGCAAAAGGCGCATGCAAGGTTCACAGAAGTTTCTCATGAGTGGCATTCGTTATTGTGGAACCTGGGTTTTTAGGTGGGTAAAACATCAGCTAAACAGTAGTTGCTAGATCACTTAGACATTCACAATAGTCTGTGTACTAGTGTAGCTACTATGGCTGGTGTTAAAGGTAAATCTTTGTTTGAAATCTGCATAGCTTGGCTATATTTATTACCACTTCAGCTAGTGGGCAATCGCATCAATGGGACTAATATTATTAACAGCTTGTTTACAGCTCCACGTACATATTTGTGTTATATACGTACAGTAGCTGTTAACATGGATAGACAATTACCAATGCTGTCTGTGTGGGTTGTGGCACAAGTGTGCGTTGTTGTGATCAACCTCAGTCAGTAAGAGTAAGCCAAAGAGTAGTGTTTACTTACTGTCTTATGCCGAAATCTTATTACTATTTTTTTACTTTTTATAGATCCCTAGTTACTCACTTTTGAAAATTTTCAGCTAATGCAGCTACATGTGTATTGAGCAAACAAATGCAGTAGCCAATGTTGACCGATGAGTGACAGCTATACCAGGGCCGGAGGAAACAATTTCACATTGGTCAGGCAAAATACAAGCAGCATGCAAGGGAGGTCTTATAATGTAGAGCATGCCTCCCAGGAAAATTGATGCTCTGAGATAAAATCTAGTGGCATTTTCTTATTTTTTCACAACTACACCAAAATACATCAATATCCAATAATTATACTGAAACACTCTTCCATCAAAACCTTGCACTCTTAGCACGCTCGATAATTAATTTTAGAGGCGTTTAATTCGGGCAACATTGTTGTTTCAAGAAAGACCAGTGGTTGCTTTCAGTATTGTTATTGTTATAGTAAAGCAATGATTTACACAAATAATAAGTCATATTGTTTGTTAATATAGAATTATCATTGTATCTAAACAACATTAAAAATTTTTAATTGTGGGTCTCTGTAACTTTGGTCCGGCAGTTGCCGGGTCTGCCGGACCTGTTCCGCTGCCCATGTATACAAATACAATCCATACTCTTTTTAATTCAGTTATACATTAATTTTGTTTTCCAAACATTCACATGATTCATTTTCCATTACACAGTAATTACACCCACTAAAGCCCATACATGTTAACCTCATGTGACACATGTATATACATACATACGTATGCATGCTTACTAATGTTAATGCTACTTGCATTTGGGTTATGTACATATGCAAAATTAATAAAACCATGGATTTGCATAAGCATTTAGCTAGAATTTATCAAACATTATAGCTACATCTATGTATATACACATGTACACAGTATAAGCAAATAAATCTTACAACATATTCATTTTCTTGAGGCTCTTTTTGTTCTTAGGATTAGCAACATCGGAGAAAAAATTTCTAACAGATGTGAACAATGTTGTTCCTTCTCCTACGTTAGTCTAATACAGTGAATAATAAATATAATTTAGAATTCTGATCTCATTGATTAGTCATGCATTATACATAATTTACATATCATAATTAAACTCATAAACTGGTGATCATCAACTCATATAATAGATTTTTAAAATTTAAAAGTGAATGGGGATCAATCTCTGCAACAAAGGGGAGGAAACAGGAACAAGATTTTGACAAGAGATAATAAAAAGAAAACATTGAAGATTCAGACATAAGATAGGTTTATTCCTTCATGCTATAATCATACTAACCTACTGGGATGAGTCAAAAATAGAACACCTAACTACATATATTAGCAAAATACATTCAAAGTATAATCACAGTTATTATGAAAAAATTCACAGTCTGCATATTAATGATTATGTCACATGTGCAAGTGCCTTATAATGTTAAGGTAGCATGGTTTTCTAACAGGATGTGGCTTCCACAAAGAAAAGTATGATATGTAACTAAGCTGGATCTACAGGAGTTTTTAAACCAGGCAGTTATCCGAAAAGTCAGTACATGTGCACGTGTTTGTTTGTGTGTATGTCCACCTCAGGCAGTAAAGGCAGTTAACCAGTTGTACATTACTAACAAGACAGAGCACTTCATGAATTGTAATGAATGTTACAGTATATAATAATTTCGGCTTTCTACTACATTTCAAAAGTTGTATCAGCCGGTTCAAACATGAAGGTTAAATGTGTGTGCATTGTTACATACATATACTTTAGTGATGAGTCTTTGTTAACATGACTTTCTAGTTCTTATTGAATATACTAAGATTAAACGCACATACATACTTCATATATACTACATAGCTTAGCCACATGAATTACGTAACATTAATAATACATGACTGTAGTACAAACATACCAGTCTTTCTGTTTTATATTTCAACATCTCGTATCCATCTCTGCCTTCAGCTAAGTATTCATTAGTTCCCAGTTTGTAATAATTAGTCTACGTATAACACAGGTGTATGTAATCAATATGCAACTACATAATTGGAATGCAACAGAACCTTATCAAGTTGTAATAATTTTCCAGCAACATAAACACTTCCTTCAATAATTCTATTACCACTAGGAAGGCTAGGATCAAATGTGAATTTCAATCCAGATACCTAATATAATATATCCAGTTATTAAACAGTACAAACACAGTACAGCATTAGTTTAAAAATTAACGTTTACTCTGCAGTCATGGTTACTTAATTCCTGTATCCGATATGAATTATTCTGTGTATCATCAATCACAAATATTGCATATAATTTGATTCTAATAGGTTCCCATGGCTTTAGGTAAGCACGCTTTACAGGCTAAGCGCCTTCTGTGTATCCCTTCCAGTGCCTAACTGGTAAAATTAGATAATAATACTTATTTAATCATGACACGATAATTATAATACGTATGTACGTATATTCCTACATCTGCCTGAATGACTATCACACTAAAACAGTAATTTCTCTACCCAAGAATGTAAGTACGTTCGTATGTACTTGAACATGACTACGTATGTTACTACTGAATAAGTGTGGCAATATAATTATGTATACTATGATTTAATGAAATGGTACATCATAATCGTACGTATATCACAAAATTGATATGATAATTATATTGCACATCACTACTATTCAGTATGGACTGATACATACGTATATACAACACTACCCAGTATCATGATACCAAACACAATAATTATTTATGGTATCATAGGTACTATTATACAATCAGTTAGTTGATGATTCTGTTAGTTGCTTTCCATGCCTTATTTCAATTTAATTAATATTAAATACAAACTAGCTATAACCAGTGTGTCATCCATGTAATAATTAATATCAAGCGCACATCAATACCAAAAGTACACATATTGTGATACCTACGTAAGCTAGAATATCATGATACACAACCTTAAGGCAGTATCACACAGTATGCATATACGTAATGAATGTTATACTTATAGCTGGTGTATATGCACAAATCTTTACAGATAGTTTGTTACCAGTGGGAATCTCCCTTCAGTCTGTGGATACTTACTAACACCATTTTCTAATGCTTCCAACAAATCCTTTCCTACAAGAACACAACATATACTACAGTACACTAGAATTACACATTATGCAATATCTACATATTATTGTGATACTGATGATTTTCATTAGTGCTGAGCAATAGTAAAAAGTTTTACTATCCCAATAGTCCTCAAAGGGTACTTTTACAGTTTTATACTTAAGTACGTAAATAACACAACAGTGCTACAAATATGATACTCATGGTATATGTCATTATTTCATCAAAAGGCCTTGCAAGTAGATAAGTACAAATTAACATCTCACACAAGTAAGTGAAAAACAAAATCTAAAAAGCATAACTAAGTGTAACCTACGTAACTGTTTTCACCCCAAAAATCCAATTAATAGCTATTGTGATAGTCATTTAGAAAAAACCTGCGATATCATTAGTAACTTACTAACACAATATATCGCACTATCGATACTATCGCTCAGCCCACATATATAATTGGTACCTAAGACCAGGGGGTCCGCAACTAAGTCTGAATCTCATACACTTTTCCCCCGAATCTTTCTCCAAGGAAGCTCCGTTTCTTTCTGGTTATTCATCACGTGATCAAACATTATCTTGGAAATTGGTTATCACGTGCACACTGATTGGTTATTACGTGAATCTTGCAAATCGGTTATCACGTGAATCTTGCTGAATCTCTTGCTGAATCTTTAGTGAATCCCTGGATCCCCATATTTTTTAGTAAATCCTGCTGAATCTGCCTGAATCTTGAGTGAATCCGTAAAGATTCCGAATCTCATACGCAATTTTGTCATGTTGCGGACCCCTCGCCTAAGACAAAGATCTTCACTTGCCATTTATGACAAGTTTGCTATGAGTTTTTGCTATTGGATTGTACATTACAAAGTTTGATTCCTTTTAACTATCACTTTTGACAATGTTCCACACAACCTTCAGGATTTGCTATAAGGCACATCGATAACTTGCAGGCTTACATACATACATACATATTTACACACTATAGTAGGGATTAGTAAGAAATTGTATGGTTTCCTGATTTTTTTGCACTTCATAAAACAACCTTCCAATAGGCTTTACCCAAAAAAACCGACTGGAATGCATTGGTAAGGCTGTAATGATGCTGTACCTTGGTTAAACGAAGCGACAAGTCGAATATTTCAACCTACAGCCAACTTTGAAAATTTCGAAATTCACCTGTATTTCGTCTGCCTGCCTGCCTGCCTGCCGTAAGACCTGGTTGCACTAGGTGTAGGGCTCCAGAACTTTCACACAATAAAGGTAATGGCGGCGGATTTACGAAAATGTTGTTCCGAAGACGATTTACCCACTGCACCATGGCGATTCCTTTTATCCTTCATTCCCATCCGTGTTCTTCTATATTCCTTTAGCAAGGTGTGAATCTCACCTTCGAAGGTGACGATAGCCTGTTACGGCTTCTGCTTATTACGTCACGCAAAAACCTGGCTTGCACGTGATATAATTAGTTACAGTGGCACCATGGCACGATGTTTTCGCGTGTACTTTATTACATCGTGAACTTCGAGATTATAGCCTTGGACAAATAGCTTTTGCTGTTTTTCGAGAGCGTTATTTGCTATCACACAGCTGCTTTGCCATGTAAGCACGTTGTTAACAAGTGCCTGTAAACAAGCATAATTATTACGTAAGCGCCTGTAACATTTGTGCTGAAAGATTATTATGAATGCTTAGCATGTATAAAAAGCAAACAAACTAGAATGATAAAAAAATTAAAAATTCAAAAGGTAAGTAGGGATTGAATTCAATAGTGCTACAAAAAGTAAGGAAACAAGGAATAAGATTCAGTAGTGAGCCAAAAGTAGGGATTAAACTTTTATAAATTATCTCATGCCAGAATGTTCTCTCGTCCCAAAATCTTATTCCTTGTTTCCTTACTTTTTGTAGTACCATTGAATTCAATCCCTACTTACCTTTTGAATTTTGAATTTTTTTATCATTTACATATACAAACGTACGTACCAGTAATTGACAATAGCAGCAGAGATTGTTCAAAGGAACCAAAAATGTTGGATAAATCCTGCAATAAAAATAATACTTATCCTAAACAAACTGAAAACACCCTGACTGCAAAAGAGGTGCATGGTGACTACATAAAAACTTGAAAAGTAGATTGGTGGTTATTTCATTGATTTTGAAATGCATGTTGCTGCACTGATGTTTGAGATGCTGAGCGCTATTACAACTGTAATAGCTCTTATCTTCATATATGTATATTCCCTATATATGAAGAGGCTCCAGCATATATACCAATAACCTCTCATTAGCCCCCAATTAGAGAAAGTGGCTTGGCTAATTTTAACAAACAGAACAAAAAGAATATTTAAAGAGAAACACTACAATCTTCATTAATTTATAATTTACGTACATTAAAATTATACAGCGTAATGTATGCATTATTAATGTATAGGACATGCCCTTTCCAAACTTCATTTTAGTTCAATGTTACCATCTTTGTTTTTTAACCAATGACAAGGAGTCAAGAGAACATGAAAATTAGATTTATCTGTCACTTGGTTTGGTTAACTTTTTCATGAAAAGATGGTTAATTAAATGACAAATAAATCTGACTTCAATAATAAATCCGACTTTCATAATTAAGAGAAAATTGGTGACAATGAATTGCAAATAGCTCTTGCTGCAATTCAACCGTAACATTAATATTTATGCCTTGATTAAACAACCATTTTTATGTTATAGGACAAATGGATAGGAGATTATAGCGGAGAGGAGACCGAGCACTGACGTCTGTGTTAGTAGCTGTTTCAGTCTCCTCTCTGTTTGTCCCACCTACAACATTCCAAATAAAATCGGTTGTTTAACTGTGGTATAAATGTTGTCAGTTTACTGTATATACAGCAAGAGGTAAGGAGAGAGCTGCACCACTTCCATGACAAAGAGTTATTTTCATAACTATGCAAATTATACAAGACGCATGAACAATAACATAATTGGATGTTTAATTAATAGGAACCCATGAGACTTTACAGGCTTGCATATATGGTATTAATAATAGCATTAGGCACTTTTCCTAATGATTCTTATACCCAATAATGTTTCATAAGCTATCTTTAATTTTTTGCATACTGTCAATTATTACTGATTAATATATGCAGTTGATGTATTATCATCCCAGAGCTGGCATGTGTTGATCGTTAAGATTAATGCAGCCAGCTATGTACAACACAAGCACTACGTAGATGCAATAGCTAATAAAGTTATTATGAACCATTGGGTGAGCATGCTAATTATAATAAAATGCCATCCCAAGTACAAGTAACCATACTGGTGTATAGGATGGAATGCTAGCTAATATGTGGCTAATAGCTACAATACAACACTGCACTTAAATCCAGTAGCATAACCGGACTACGTACTTCTTTACTGAAACCTATAGGTACTACATACGTATATGCCCGGATATTTTTCATGAAAGTAATTTTGAAACTCCAGGCGACTCAAAAATAAAAAGTTTCTAACTATCAGGTGCTTTCAATCCAAATCACTAAATAATCCGTCAATATTATCTTTGTAGGCAAAGCTGATTTTTTTCATATTCAGGTAGTTGACATGGGATATACATAATAGGCTAATAGGCCTTAGCAATTGATCAATATAATTGTGATTATTGAGAAATAATCACGACAATAATGCCAACAATAATCATGACATCCATTAATTACATACGTAGTTTATAAAGAAAATGCAGGGGCGGATCTACGATTTTCTGAAGGGGTCAAATATATTGACGAATCATTGAAGTGGGGAGTCTGGGGTGCAGCCCCCAGAAGCTATCATGCGTAGTGCAAGATTTTGAGCATGTTTAGGTAAATACAAGGAGTTTTCTAACCAAAGTAGTGTACCGTATAGCCTAAATTTTTGAGGGAGAAAATTTTTGCTGATTTCACGGATTTTTGTCAAACCACAAAAATTTTATCCTTGAAATTTTTGTCCTCCATTACAATTCAATACAACTTCAGTTATCCACGAAAATTTTATTCAGAAAATGCCAAAATTCATAAATCCACGACAATATTCCCCCCTCGAAAAATTTAGGCTATATGGTATATACGTACGTATAGCCCAGATGTAGCTAACTATGTATATGCAACCGGATTTGCGAAAAGGGGTCTTATACATGCATCCGATTTTGCAACTTTGAAGAGGCACAACTTCATTTGTGAGCGAGCTATTAAGCAAAAATTTTCTCTCGTATAACCACAATGCTAGGAAAAGCCAGGTACCAAATTTCAAAGTTGTAGGTCAAACATGAGCTGAGTTACACATCCTTAAAGTCGCAAAATTGGATGTGTGTATAAGACCCCTTTTCGCAAATCCAGTCACATATATAGCTAGCTATTTGTCAGCACACTTTCCAGATATCTACATAAAGCTATAAAATAAGCTAATATCGTTGTTAGTATAAGACAAAAGTGGCCAATTCAGTAACCTTCTTAATTAATGGCCCCCAAGTACTTCTGGTCTTTATTCCAACGCAAAAAAACAACCAACAAGTTTCTGAGGTTAAAATCTTGGTTACCACAAAAGTGATTGTTGTAAGCAATAAAGACTGCAGGCAGAGAAATCACAGAGTTATTGACACTAGTATCAGGGGCTTTGAATGGAAAAGCATGGTGAAAACCCTATGGAACGTTCTATGCTATCCATTGAATGGTTAAATGAGGATGAGTAGAAAAAAGAAGAGGACAGATCCTGTATAACCAGAGTTGAACAGTTAAATTCAAATCCCTGGATATTATATACGTAGGTACATATGAAGATTACCGATTGAATGATGGTTTTATGGTACCTAGTACGTACGTATATAAAGATTAGTGGTGTATTTTTCAGTGGAGAGTTTTAAAATTACTGACTTTTATTCTAAAATCTCCAGCTTTGTGCTCAATATTTGATCGCAGTACTCCAGAATTTACAATAGCACAATCTCCTTTAGTAGATCTGCATACAATGTCAGCAATAAAGTTACCTACAAAAGTATCAAATATGTAACAACAAAGTTATTTAACTGTGTAAGTTACCTAAATTGGTCTCTTCTGTTCTGACATGTGTATCTCTTCCTTCTAAATCACAATGGACTTGTCCTATCACTACCTTCATCTTTTCCTCCATTTCACCTGGATATAAATGATCAATTATTCTTATCTTAGCATCATGTGAATTTATGTGCTATTGCATACCTATATAGCAATCTTTTAAGATCTGTATAAAAACCAATACTCTTACGTACGGTACAGCTCGATTTAAACTTTAAAAAAACTTGCGTACGCCATTGCACACGCACTACACGAACAGCAAAAAATTTGTTGCGTGCTTGCGAGCGCACGAGAACTTGATGACGTATCAGCTGCCTGCGGAGAGTAAAATTACTCGTCGCGAGTCTAAACAAGCTCGTAACCTGAGTGCACTTGACACGTGGCGTCGGCTCAAGTATAGCATGGACGCATGTAAATACGCAGCAACGTACGTACGTACCTTGTAGCTGGCCGGGAAGGTCACCTGCAAGTCTAACTTCTTTAAGATAAGGTATTACACGCCCTTCCATTGTCTGGTTAAGAACAAAAACGTATATCACATGCGCACGTTATTCTAATAATTTTATGTGACTAACACGTGCTTGTCAGCAGGCGCATTTATTTGACAGACATGAAGACTGACAAGATCGATTGGAATAAAGGTAACACTGTTTTGTGTTTGTTTTAGCCTTCGCTTCTTTAAATCGCTTGTGTGCGCATAATGAACGACACGTGTCCTTTGTCCTAGTACGCTCGTTTGATGCAGCCTACATGTTACTCATGGCGATCACGAGTGTGAAGCTATGTACAAACACGCCAGATTTTTAAAAATACTCGAGTAGAGTTACAAAATACACGCGTGTTACCCACTCACGTGCTTAAAGTTTAAATCGAGCTGTACCGTACTACTACATCAACTATAGTTTCTTATTAATGTACCACCGTAAGCCAGTGTCATTTCAAATGCTTTATTACCCATATTTATAACTGAAGTACTCTCATATTGTTACTACTATACAACCGGAGAAACAAATTTTACTGTGAAAACACCGTACAGCATTAACTTGCTCTTCTTTGGCAGGATTTCACAATGCATGGTGTTACTAAGGCCACACTCTTAAATAATTGTCATATAAGCAGCAAAACTTGCTTCATTTAACATGAACAGATTTATTAGCCCGAGGCGGATGCACGCACAGATGCATACTGACTTCCCAGATAAAAGCAATTCAAGGCCTGGTTAAATTAAGCACTTGTGGTTGAGCCTTTGAGGTCTCAAGGCTAATACAGCACAAGGTAGCACTTGGCTTCATCTTATGCTCTATTATAGCTTTTAGCCATTCACACTTGTGCTTTATTTCTTTATATCATTATCAATGCTTTAATTACTATAATACACAGATCAATGCTTACTTAAGAATTTGGATACAACTGCTGCTAGTTCTTCATCTTCTTTAATATCAGAAGTAATTATATGAGGCACAATGGTATAGTATGGTTTATTACTAGCAAACTCAACGGTAATTTCAGAAAATGCTCTAAACTCACAATCACTCTTGACAATATTAATACCATTCACCTAATAATAAAATCAAAACAGAGTTCTGATATACATACACGTATAAGACAGCTTGGTAAATAGTAATAATCTAAATACAAACATAGGATAAATGATGACAGTTACTTTATGCATAATTAGTTACAAATTAAGGATGTTAGTAACTTACATCTATTAGTCAATCAGTCTTACCTTTTTGATTGCATAGAAATGATCATGACCTCCTAATATAATGTCAATGCCATCAACACATTCAGCTAGCCTTGTATCATTATGCATACGCATATGTGTTAATGCAATAATCAACTCACAACCCTATGTACATGATGAAGTGATATGTTAACAAACATATCGATTAGTCTACTCATAATACCTCAGCAATGAGTTGTGGAACAAGTTCTTGAGCACATTCTACGTAATCAGTGTAATCAAGGTCTTCTAGTGGAATTTCTGCTGGTAATGTTTCTAACCACTCATACTCAATCAGTCCTATCAGTCCAATCTATAGAAATATTTTTTTAAATTTTATGTTACATTTTAGATATTCTATAGTACAATTTTCTAAATGTACAATTTTCTATAGCAAAATTTTGTTCTGTGTGATGAAAACAAGGATTCACAAAAGTTCACCTCATAAAAATAACCTACTAGCTATGCAGTAATTTAAGATATATTTAAAATAAAGAATTGATAGCTACATACATATATGTATCTTCCATTCAATAGTTTGGCTTAGGTTAATAATTCTGACTCCCTATCTCTACTGTTTTCCAAGCAAAAGCAACGAAAAGAGGACCAAGGTGTTATTTTTGCAAAGATGTGGTCATATAGCTACAGCGTAACTGTACATAATAAGCACAAGCTGAGAAAAGGGTAAATTCAGATGAGAAAAGTAACTTAAAGCCTAACAAAGTTGAAATCAGACCAAGAGAGGACACTAGCTCAGGTGACAAAACTACAGTATTGGATTAGTTGTGGTGTGTCATGCACTTTCAGCTAATAGTAAACAGCCAGTTGGAAACTGGATTGTAATTCAGAATTGACTTGTCATATGTGCACTGACAGAGCCCAGTTTGTTAAATGTGACCCGGCATGAGAAAATTGGGCTTGTGTGCACATAAAAGCATGGATGTCTAATAGAATTTACAATAAGGAATGATCAACATCATGCCGCTTACAGATTTCTATAATCTTAAACAGTATAGGAGATACATACCATAATACGAATGGGTGTATTTTGTGTACATACGTAAAATTGATTTTCTAATACCGAGTCACAAATTAGAAGAATTAAAAGAATCTCTACAAGTGATGGGTATATACACCTTAGAGGCAACTGGACATGGTACCATCTTGTTGGACATCAACACTACACAGGCTGGTGCAAACTGCTTAAATTAATGTACCTAACCCAAGTTTATCACGGGTGACAGGATTCAGAAAAACCATCAAGTTCACTGATGCTGGCACTGAAATAGATGAAAATCAGAAGCTGATATCAACAGCCAGTAAGGTAGAACCTCTGTACTACCTGGACTGTAGAAGTAGCAGTCAGCAAAGTAATGCAGCAAAAGCTGAAAGCAAATAAACACAAGAGTACTTGTGGCATCGACGTTGCAGTCATTTAGGAACAAAAGGGCTTCTGCAGTTGGCAAGTGAAAGGCTGGTTGATGGCTTTAACTATGATCACCAGAAAAAGATTTTGTGAGTCATGCATTGATGTAAAGCACCACCAAGGTCAATTCCCGACTGGTGGGTAAAGATTAAATAGTAACAAGTCTGGCAAAGTGGCCAACAGTTATATGACATGGTCATCTTCTTCAATTGTATCACCAATAACGGATAATCCATTGAAGATCTCATTCATGGCCTTTATGAGTCTCCAACTGAGAGCCTTAACAAATGAAGCTTTCGTCACAGCTGCAGTTTATTTGCCCATGTCTTCTTCTGAAATTGGTCACCCAAATTCTTCCAAACAAGTACTGGGTTTTCAGGATCTCCAATTAGAGAATTTAGCATACTGTACTTACCAGCATTACTACGGCCACTTTCAGAGCCATTCATTATACTCCACAGACCTTCCTTCATTGACATTGTACTTTCAATGTAGGTAGGTAATTAGCACCATTCAATGAAACAATATCAACAGTATCCATATTAATAATTTTCACACTTACACTTATGTACAGCAACAACGTTCCTGGAGCAGATCTTTTAGTGCAGCAGAACTCACTAGCTATATATGTAGGTACTTGATACGTAATATATTAAACAACTTATGATTATTAAGTAAGCTAGTACTTAATGGATCGACACAAAATACATAGTATCCAAATTTTATGTGCATCAAATGCATCAATAATGCATACTGTGAAAATGCTAACAACGTAATCTGTAGAGAATTTTAATTTTTTTTATTTCATTCATTTCAGAAGCTCTCTAAACACAACACTATCCTACTAGGGATCTGTAAGAAGGCTTATAAGCCTTTGGACAGAGAATCAGATATTTTAACCCACTAAGCCAAACTATTGAATTAGTGATGCACCGATGATCGGTTCAACTATCGGAAATCGGTTTATCGGCCTTAAAGTTATAATATCGGTATCGGCTTTTCTTTAGCAGATATTTCAGATTTATTGAAAATGATATTTTAGTGATAAATAGCTGTTATTTCAGTCTTAAAAAAGATGGAATAATTATGGATGGTGCTCAAATACGTTTAATAGTAATTTTATAGCATAATGATGCCTATTATTAGCACTTTTGGAAGTTATGCTGATATCGGATCGGTTATCGGTATCGGCCAATATAGGAAAAGCAATATCGGTTAATCGGAACATCGGCAAAATCCCATATCGGTGCATCACTATATTGAATGAAATTAAAATCCCAGACCGGTGGTGACTTAAACCCCAGGCAAATAAAGGGGTTTATCACAAACACTAGGCACCTGTAAGAAGGCTATAAGCCTTGGCTTCTGTACCACCACAAATACTACCACTCAATCCTTCAATTTCCATTCCTCATGTAAGAGTCGTTCTGTGACTACATACTTCCATCTTGGGAACTTCAGAATTTGCCTCTAGGGCTGTCATCAGTATATACAAGGCCAGACTTGTTGCTCAGGGATTCTCTCAAAATTTGGGCGACTATGATGAGACTTTTTGTCCCGTAGTTCGTTTGGAGTCTGTCAGAAGGGTTACCTGTACAGAATGGCTTAAAGGTGCACCAGTTAGATGTACCCACTGCTTTCTTAAACAGTGAAATAGAAGAGGAAGTTTTTATGCAACACAACCAAAAGGATTTGCTACAAAAGGCCAGGAGCACCTGGTGTGTAAGCTGAATAGAAGCATCTATGGCTTGAAACAATCACCACGTTGTTGGAATTCAGCATTGGACAACCACCTAAATAAAGATGGATTTCAAACATGCAACTGGTGATTCATGTCTTTATGTACCTATGGAAGGAGAAGTGTTTATAATTGTAGTTTATGTTGATGACGTCCTGCAGGAAAAAGTGATGAAAGAATGACTGAAATTAAAAGGCTCTCAGTGAAAGATTTGATATCAAAGACATGGGACTCAGGGAGAGCTGCACTACTTTTTGGGGGTGAACATGTAACTCAGAACAAAAATGGAAATGTTTGGACTGGTCAATCTGTGTATACACAAGACATTCTGATGGAATGAGTAATGCAAAACCAGTCAGCACACCAGTAGGCACAAGTACAAAGCAGAAGCCAACTGATGACAGTGATGTGATTGACCAAGGATTATACCAATCAGCAGTTGGGAGCCTGCTATATCTGTCTTCTAGAACAAGACCAGATATTGCATATGCAGTAAGTAATGTAGACAGTTCAGCACAAACCAAATAACACTGGACAGCTGTGAAGCAAATATTGAGATACCTACAAGGAACAAAAATTTTGGCTTGCTATATACAAAAGAAATGTCCAAGGAGTGTGTAGGATACTCTGATGCCAACTGGGCTGGTGACCTGGACAACCGAAGATCAATGTCAGGGTATGTATTTAAAATCAGTGGTGCTGCGGTAAGCTGGCATTTAAAGAAACAGAGTGGAGACATGTACAGAAGCTTAATTAACATGGCATTAGCAGATGCAACACAAGAAGCAATCTGGATGCAGCAGCTTACAACAGATTTAATTAAAGAATAAGCTGACAAACCAATAATATTACCGATCTCTGCCATATGCATAGCAAAGAACCCGCAGTTTCATGGCAGGACAAAGCACATTGAAATCAAATGTCACTTCACCCGGGAGCAAGTTAAGAGTGGCACTATGGACCTTCAATATTGCAGAACTGAAGAAAAGATCGTAGATATGTTCACCAAAGGACTTGTAATTTTCACCAAATTGAGAAACCAGCAAATTAACATTCTATACATGAAAAGGAGTATTAAGGAAGCCACTTTCAGACTGTTACTTAATTGTCGGTTGAGTAAATTAACTTAGGGTGAGAATTTATGAAAGAGGTATTGCTTCTATGGTACAGCTCTAAGGTAACATTGCACTCGCTCGCAAATTGAGTCGAGTAAACAGCATTACTCGATCAAGTTTCGTGTACTGAAGCGCTCGCAGCGTGTGAAGTGACGAGTACTCGAAGTAAACTCGAGTGCATGATTTAGCATAAAGCTACGTAAGTACTGCACATACGTGACAGGCCTTATAGTGACAAAGCGCAAGTAGACGACGAGTACTCAAGTGTGAAGAGTAACTTCACGAGTCAACTTTAGTTTCCTTTAGATATACTATGTAACGTGCGGTAAAAGCCTAACACGCATAAAATATTAATCTATCGAGCTCTATTGCCGCATAGATAATAATTTTATATTGCTCAAAATATTAAGATACACTTACGTGCATTGTTCTTTTGTTGTGTTGCCTTCTTTGCCACTCATAAATAATAAAATGATGAAACTGATCCTATTTTAATCACTAACAAATTGAAAAACGAGCGAAATTGATGCACTGAGACCAGTACAGCGACTACATTATAAAACGTGCCACTGTTTATGCACATGCCCAAGTATTATTCTATTTAAAGCATAGCGTACGGTTTTAATAATAAATCTCGAGCAAACATCCCTAGTGATTCGAGCTTTGTGTGAACGCAAGTATCTTCAACCCTCGAGTGTTTTATCCCTCGACAGTGATCGAGTTCAGCGTATCGAGCATTCGAGTGGCAAGTGTGTAAGTTGCGAGCGAGGCGACATTACCTTAGAGCTGTACCGTACTTATTATGTATACCACACAAACAGCCACTTGCACATGTGACAATTTATTAACATTCATTACATCATGAACTCAAAATATGTGTTATACATTGACAAATAGATTTGTGTGAATGATTTTTATATACTATAAACAAAAAAAGTTTGGCGGGGCTTTGTATTGGTAATGGCTTTTGAAGAAATTCACCGAACTTTGTTTAACAGAATTGATTATTCGTCAACTTCCGTCATTTATGATAATACAGCTGCTTTGCCATGTAAATACTATTGCTAACAAACATCTGTAAACAGCTTGTAACATTTAATGGGCCTACTGGCGTGTGTAAACTATCTCATGCCATAATCTTTGTTCTTCAGTGTTCTCTCATACCAAAATTTTTCCTTGTTTCCTTACTTTTTGTAGGCTGTCTAGAATCAGTGGAATGGAATGGTGGAATGGAACACTGGAATGGAATGGTGGAATGGAACACTGGAATGGAATACTAGAATGAATAACTTGATGCTAAAAGCTTTTAAAGCAATTAATTAATTACTTAATTAATATAAACTTTTAAGGACCGCAAGGTTTTTCAAAATTACGTTTTTTGCATATGTAATAACTTCAAAGTTCAAAGGCATGCCATTGCTGTTGATTATGAAGGAACGCCTTAAAACTATATATGAAAATATTCGCCTGTCTATTCTGTATGTAAAAAATATATAAACAAAAAGATTCTAAGCAAAACAGTTATAAAGATACAGGGCGATTTATACTAACGTGTGTACAATCGTTACTACTCACGCCTATTGATTTTCTTGGGCCGCCATCTTGTTATGCATTGTGATCTTGTATATCACATCAATCGCCATGGCATAAGGATTCTTTTAATTATTGAATTGCTGTTGTAGGATAAACAGGAGCGAAATTAATCAAATTATGAAGCGATAAACAAAAGGTAAACAATAAAAACATTATAAAACTTATTTCCCTTGGTCTTTCAGGGTGATTTTTCAACTTCGGGTTGGTTATTGCTTTCGGCCCAATGTATTAGAAAATTTACTAGGATGTAACGAATAATGTGGTGGTGATTTCACGTTTATCAGGTGAAGGGTTTCGAAGTTATAATGATTTGTTTACGCATAGTATTTTTTTATTCCATGACACATATATGCAGCAGCGGTCCTTAAAGGGTTAATTAATGCTATTCAACAATACATGAATGTTATGCATACACCATACATGACACTTACAGTCAAGGAGGTAATATCAATGTGGGCTGACCGCTGTTGATAACTTTTATAATGATATAATGATCAAAACCTCAAGAAGCCTAAGATGAAAATGCCATTGTGGTTGATAATATGACCAAACTAGTGTGTGGTATAGATGATTTGATAGGGCCCCTGATGACAAGCTTTCCTATTAACAATGAATTGTGAAAGATAAATCTTTCACAGGCTTCATTTCACATTAATAGCCTGTTGGACAGACACATAGCACATACACACATGCATACCGACTTCCTGGAAAAGCACAACGTAGAATAAATATTATATGTCAAACTCACTATCAAATGTAATAAGTCCTACTATAAATACAATGAAGTTTTAAAGGCCTTGGGCTGCTCAGCATTTGGCCACATAGGAAGTGGTATGTATATATTAGTCATACCATGGGCACTTGTGGTTCGCCTGATATACACCCTCATCCCTTGGGCCTGTGGCCCTCAGACCTCGGATGCATATATCAGGCAAACCACCCCATGCCCATAGTATAACCATTACATACGTAGTTAGTCAACTGGTATACTGAGTAAGTGTAAAGTTACGGGGTATGACTGAATGTTCTTACTAGGCAACTAGGATTTTAGCTTATGGTTACAGGGAAATTAGCTAAACTGAAATTAATTAAACCAGGGATGCCCTGGTGTCTTAAAATTGCATTTATTTGGAAAGTTAGTATATGTATTTGTTTATTTATGTATGTGTATGTATCAACCCTCCAGGCTACTAACATAAAATGAAACCTGAATAATAAATCAAAAAAGTCCTACTGCTATTCAGTTTCTTTATATGACACTTGCTTTGACATTATTGATGGGCGTGGCCTATATGTAATGAAGTGTGTTGTAAATTCCTCCCAAGGTAATGCATTTATTTCACAGCAAAAGGCGTTTAACCAGTTGTAAGTGGCAGTCTCACTCCAGAGGCTACATCACCACCACCACACCCTCCTACTTGTTGGGGTCTCGCTCCTGCGCCGACAGCCAAACATAGGTGCGACGCCCAAGTGCCATCCATCCCCAGGGTTAGTTGATTCAGCAGGCAAGTTGTTACACACTCCTTAGTGGATTCCGACCTCCATGGTCACCACCCTGCTGTCTACGTATATCAATCAACACCTTTTGCGGGACGTGATGAGTGTCGACTTTGGCACCTTAACTTGGCATTCAGTTCATCCCGCATCACCGGTTCTGCTTATCAAAAATGGCCCACTAATAGTGAACAACTACCGCCAATAATCATGAACATGTCAATGTTCTAGTTCATTTATGGCTTTTGGCGATACCCTCGGCGGGGCCAAATGTTGTTTGGCCCTGCCCAATTTCCCTGTGAACTGTTAAGAGGCTTGAATGTTTGATTTGCCCAACAAAGTAGCTAACTTAGTTGGTCACTGAGTTGTCGACCACATGACTCTGAATTGTGGATCACATGTGATTTCCTGTGTTATTTTAAAATTCAATTGCACATCTCCTCCCTCTCTAGTGGTACCTTCAGCAGGGCCAAATGTTATTTGGCTCAGCCAAACTTCTCTGCAAAATTTCAAATGTTTGATATGCTGAAATCTGTCAGTCACCTTGTTGTGGACTACTTGACACTGAGGGACCACCCGGGGTTCCCGGGTTCCCTATGTTGATTGAATACGGATTGGAGATGCTTTTCATGTCTCCTCATTTGGGTGGCATATCTTCGTTGGCTCTGCCAAATTTCTCTGCAAAATTGCCTATGACTTGACTGAAGTCTGTCAGCCACTTTGTTGTCACTGACTTATGGACCACATGGGTTCCCTATGTTGATTGAATACGGATTGCAGATGCTTGCATACCTCCTCATTTGGGTGACATCCAAGTCATAGGCAATTTTGCAGAAAAATTTGGCAGGGCCAAGCAACGTTTGGCCCTACCATCACCCAAATGAGGAGATATGCAAAGCATCTCCAATCCATATTCAATTAATATGAGGAACCCCAGGTGGTCCACGTTTTGCCCTACCAAAGAATGTTGATTTTGCCTGAAGTCTGTCAGCCACTTTGTTGTGGACCACCTGACACTGAGTTATGGACCACATGGGGATACCTTAGGATTGGAGATACCTATGCTAATTCAATATGGATTGGAGATACCTTGCGTATCTCCTCATTTAGGTGATACCTTAGGTAGGTCTAAGTTTGTTTGGACTTACCAAATTTGCCTGCAAAAACTTAATTGTCCCCTTTGGCCAAAAATCTCATGTAGTTGAACAGCCAGATAATAAAAGATTTGATCAGGTGCTTTGCACATGATCCCAAATATTGGCCTTATGCAATGCTATTGGCCCTATGCTTTTTGATCTTTCTATGGAAGATGACTGTCAGTAGGGATTTTGCATTTTGGGCCTACGTATGTGATATCACATACGGGGATTCTTAGTTGATTTTTTTGTGTCTACCAGGCATTCCGACATGTATGAACAACCAGCTTGCGGTATGATAATGTCATACTCAACACCCGTCATTAAGTTTTGTCATTTTACACATTTACATTTTTGATGATTAATAAAAATTAATTGCCCGCTCTGCTTTTGCACAGTGTGCAGACTGGTCGGCACATCCCAATGTCTGATAGCAAATTTTAGACCGGTCCAGTGTTCTGTCATCATAATATGCCATTTTATGCAAAATTCCTCGTGACCAGGTTAGCACAGGTAATCGGTGCATAGGGTAGATTTTGCTTACTTATGGAGGGCATGTTGGTGGGTGCTGACAGCAAACTTTTGCTGAAGCAACTAGCACATTCTGGGTACCAATACACAGTTGCCTCAACTGATGGACCTGGTACAGTCAGCTTGCCTATCCTAAGTGGGGACAAGGAGTTGTTGGGACAAGAAAACATATTTGTGTGGATATCAATTGGTTCTGCCTTTGACCGTATCCGGTGTTGCTTGGTGTGGTGCGCTGCCTGCTAAGAACTGCTATCGAGCCTAGCAAAGGTGACTTGCTTGCCTTGTACGGTAAGCTTGCCTATCCTAAGTGGGACAAGGAAACATATGTGTGGGTATACAGTTGGTTTGCCTTTGACCCTGTCCGGTGTTATTTGGTGTGGTGCTCTGTGTACCAAGAACTGCTATCGGGCCTAGCAAAGGTGACTTGCTGCTACGATCTGCTAAGATTAAGCCTTCTTTCTATGCAAGTTACTCTGTCAACTAAGCACACATTATTCTTGGACCTTAATAAGTACAGGTAACTTTCAAATTCATAAGTGACCGGGCCTGCAAAAATCAATCATGTGAGCACAAATTACACCTAGATAGATAATCATGAATATCTTTAGTTCTAAAAGGAGTATTTTCATTCTGTAAGCTTTATACGATTCTCCATTAAATTCTGCATTTTTGGTACAAATGTTAGTAATCTAGTGTAAATAGAACAGAAGTTCCAAAAAGAAATATTTCAAAAAATTAGGTGATTTTTGCGCGACTACATGGTTGATTTTCGCAGACCCGGTCACAATTAAAGAGATTGGAAATGTTGTGGCACGGTGAACTATACTATTTAGAGGAAGTAAAAGTCACAAACAATAGTGAACAAAATAAAGAACACGTCAATATTCTAGTTCATATGCGCATGGCATTTGGTGATGGCCAAATGTTGTTTGGCCCTGCAACGAAATTGTATTTGCCCAACAAAGTAAGTCACTGAGTTGTCGACCACGTGACTCTGAGTTGTGATTCCCTGTGCTATTTTAAAATGCAATTGCACATCTCCTCTCTTGGGTGGTACCTTTGGCAAGGCCAAATGTTATTTGGCCCAGCCAAACCTCTCTTATGGTTTGAATGTTTGATATGGCCGCCACCTTGTTGTGGACCACTTCACACTAAGTCGTGGACCGCCCGGGTTTCCCAATGTTAATTGAATATGGATTGGAGATGTTTTGCATGTCTCCTCTTTGGGTGACGTCTTTGGTAGGGTCAAACGTTGCTTGACCCTGCCAAATTTCTCTGCAAAATTGCCTGTGACTTGGATGTTCGATTTTGCCTGAAGTCTGCCAGCCACTTTGTTGTGGACCACTTGACACTAAGTTAGGTACCACCTGGGGTTCGCCATGTTGATTGAATACGGATAGATGCTTTGCATGTCTCCTCATTTGGGTGATATCTTTGGTAGGGCCAAACGTTGCTTGGCCCTGCCAAATTTCTCTGCAAAATTGCCTATGATTTGAATGTTGATTTTGCCTGAAGTCTGTCAGCCACTTTGTGATGGACTGCCTGACACTAAGTTGTGGACCATGTGGGCTCCTTATGTTAATTCAATATGGATCCTCGTTTGGATGGTATGATTGGTAGGGTCAAACAATGTTTTGCCCTGCGAAATTTCTCTGCAAGAGTGAACTCTCGAAGTGTGTCAGCCACTTTGTTGTGAACCATTTGACACTGAGTTGTGGACCACCTGGGCTTCCCCATGTCAATTGAGAAACAATTTGCATGTCTCCTCATTTGGTGATACCTTTGGTAGGCCAAAAGTCTCACCAGAGTGAATGGAGGTGCTTTGCATATGACCCCAATGCTATTGGCCCTATGCAATACTATTGGCCCTATGCTTTTTTGTCTTTCCATGGAAGATGACTTTTGGTAGGGATTTTGCATTTTGGACCTACGTGATACCACATACGGGGATTCTTAGAATGTTTGGGTTTGTGTCTATCAGGCATTCCAACATGTATGAATAACCAGCTTACGGTATGGTAATGTCATACTCAACACCTGTCATTAAGTTTTTTATGTCATTTTACACATTTACATTTTTGATGATTAATAAAAATTAATTGCCCGCTCTGCTTTTGCACAGTGTGCAGACTGGTCGGCACATCCCAATGTCTGATAGCAAATTTTAGACCGGTCCAGTGTTCTGTCATCATAATATGCCATTTTATGCAAAATTCCTCGTGACCAGGTTAGCACAGGTAATCGGTGCATAGGGTAGATTTTGCTTACTTATGGAGGGCATGTTGGTCGGTGCTGACAGCAAAATTTTGCTGAAGCAACTAGCACATTCTGGGTACCAATACACAGTTGCCTCAACTGATGGACCTGGTACGGTCAGCTTGCCTATCCTAAGTGGGGACAAGGAATTGTTGGGACAAGAAAACATATTTGTGTGGATATCAATTGGTTCTGCCTTCGACCATGTCCGGTGTTGTTTGGTGTGGTGCTCTGCCTGCTAAGAACTGCTATTGGGCCTAGCAAAGGTGACTTGCTTGCCTTGTACGGTCAGCTTGCCTATCCTAAGTGGGGACAAGAATACATATTTGTGTGGATATCAATTGGTTCTGCCTTCGACCATGTCTGGTATTGTTTGGTGTGGTGCTCTGCCTGCTAAGAACTGCTATTGGGCCTAGCGAAGGTGACTTGCTTACCTTGTATGGTCAGCTTGCCTATCCTAAGTGGGGACAAGAAAACATATTTGTGTGGATATCAATTGGTTCTGCCTTCGACCATGTCCGGTGTTGTTTGGTGTGGTGCTCTGCCTTCTAAGAACTGCTATTGGGCCTAGCGAAGGTGACTTGCTTGCCTTGTATGGTGAGCTTGCCTATCCTAAGTGGGGACAAGGAGTTATTGGGACAAGGAAACATATCTGTGTGGATATGCAGTTGGTTCTGCCTTTGACCCTGTCCGGTGTTGTTTGGTGTGGTGCTCTGCCTGCTAAGAACTGCTATCGGACCTAGTGAAGGTGACTTGCTTGCCTTGTACAGTCAGCTTGCTTATCCTAAGTGGGGGCAAGGAGTTATTGGGACAAGGAAACATATCTGTGTGGATATGCAATTGGTTCTGCCTTTGACCCTGTCCGGTGTTGTTTGGTGTGGTGCTCTGCGTACCAAGAACTGCTATCGGGCCTAGCAAAGGTGACTTGCTGCTACGATCTGTTAAGATTAAGCCTTCGTTCTAAGATTTTTGTGCAAGTTATTCTGTCAACTAAGCACACATTATTCTTGGACTTTATACAGGTAACTGTCAAATTCATAAAGAGATTGGAAATGTTGTGGCACGGTGAACTACACTATTTAGAGGAAGTAAAAGTCACAAACAATAGTGAACAAAATAAAGAACATGTCAATATTCTAGTTCATATGCGCATGGCCTTTGGTGATGGCCAAATGTTGTTTGGCCCTGCCAACGAAATTGTTAAGAGGCTTAAATGTTTGATTTGCCTAACAAAGTAACTAACTTTGTTGGTCACTGAGTTGTCGACCACGTGACTCTGAGTTGTGGACCACCCGTGATTCCCTGTGCTATTTTAAAATGCAATTGCACATCTCATCTCTTGGGTGGTACCTTTGGCAGCGTCAAATGTTATTTGGCCCAGCCAAACTTCTCTAATGGTTTGAATGTTTGATATGGCCGCCACCTTGTTGTGGACCACTTCACACTAAGTCGTGGACCGCTCGGGATTCCCCATGTTAATTGAATATGGATTGGAGATGTTTTGCATGTCTCCTCTTTGGGTGACAACTTTGGTAGGGCCAACCAAATTTCTCTGCAAAATTGCCTATGATTTGAATGTTGATTTTGCCTGAAGTCTGTCAGCCACTTTGTGATGGACTGCCTGACACTAAGTTGTGGACAACGTGGGGCTCCTTATGTTAATTCAATATGGATCCTCGTTTGGATGGTATGATTGGTAGGGTCAAACAATGTTTGGCTCTGCCAAATTTCTCTGCAAGAGTGAACTCTTGAAGTGTGTCAACCACTTTGTTGTGAACCTTTTGACACGGAGTTGTGGACCACCTGGGCTTCCCCATATCAATTGAGAAATACTTTGCACATCTCCTCATTTGGTGATACCTTTGGTAGACCAAAAGTCTCACCAGAGTGAATGGAGGTGCTTTGCATATGACCTCAATGCTATTGGCCCTATGCAATACTATTGGCCCTATGCAATACTATTGGCCCTATGCAATACTATTGGCCCTATGCTTTTTATCTTTCCGTGGAAGATGACTTTCGGTAGGGATTTTGCATTTTGGACCTACGTGATACCACATATGGGGATTCTTAGAATGTTTGGTTTTGTGTCTATCAGGCATTCCAACGTGTATGAACAACCAGCTTATGGTATGGTAATGCCATACTCATGATACACTATACATGACACTTACAGTCAAGGAGGTAATATCAATGTGGGCTGACCGCTGTTGATAACTTTTATAATGATATAATGATCAAAACCTCAAGAAGCCTAAGATGAAAATGCCATTGTGGTTGATAATATGACCAAACTAGTGTGTAGTATAGATGATTTGATAGGGCCCCTGATGACAAGCTTTCCTATTAACAATGAATTGTGAAAGATTAATCTTGAAGAAAAAGTTATAGTATAGAAAGATTACAGTATTTGTGAAAACGTATCTTTTCAAATTTGTGATTTGGAAAAGTATTAAACACAATTTGGGTCATTCCAGTATTCCATTCCAGTGTTCCATTCCACCATTCCATTCCACTGATTCTAGACAGCCCTTTTTGTAGCACCATGAGATCAATCCCTACTCAGTTCTTAAGTTGTGAAATTATTCAAAAACACAAATTTACTGTGTACAAGTTGTTTGGTTGTTTAGCTGTCCCAGTAATGACTAGCTATTGATGAACATACAAATTATTATGAGTATTTTATTGCTTTTCCTTTTCCTTTTCCTGCTTGCAAAGCAGTTAACAGAAATAATATAACATTAATCTGTTTCCCCAAACAAGTAATTTTTCATATTGTTTAATAATAAATTCCCTATGTTTTCCTTTATAGAGTGACAGCTACGTATGTGACACAGCATGAGGAAATAGGACTTATGTGCACATCAGTACAATTTGAGCACATTTTGAATTTCAAAATAAAATAACTTCATGCATACACATGGAAGTCCAGCAAAATTTTCACCTTTATGCAGCTTTTTGTAGGAAATCTCATGCAGTTTACACATTTTGTAAATCTTATGCAGTAATGAAGATACATACATACTATATGAATAGGTGTATTTTGTGTACATAAGCTCGGTTTCTCATGCCAGATCACATATCATTTGCATTATTCCTTGCAATATGATTATGTAGCTATTGCATGTCTATATAGCAATCAATTAGATTCCTTTACCATCCTTCCTTCCCATGTAATGGTACGTTTCACCAAACCTTCTCCTAATGGTCTATTGGTCTCCTTATCCACTACATTACTCATGAGCCAGGGAAATTTGGTAGACTTAGTAACATTCACTAAATGATCCACCCCAAAATCTATTAAATTAAAATATTTGATATGTCATGCAATTAAAATTTGATGCAAAATCACACACACACAATAAACACATACATCACATATGTACGTATTAGTTAAAGCATTGCCGCAAGTGCCATACGTGAAATAAAGCACGAGACATGCAGCCAAGATGCTAATAAAGCATGAGGCGCAGCCGAGTGCTTTATTAGCTTATTAGCATCGAGGCCGCACACCGAGTGCTTTATTTCGTGTATAGCACGAGCAAGGCAATGCTTTAACTGTTTTATAGAATTTTCAAGACTAATTCTTTGATACAAACGTGCTCCCTGGTTGATTTAAGCTTGCTTAACCGTCAGTGGTGGTATAGCCTGAGTAAGCCGGTTTAATCATATACAAGAGTATTATTATCATCATCACTTACACGCCAGTGTTTTTTTGGCGAATCTTGCAGCTAGATCGTGTTCTCTCTCGTTCATATTTTGTTGTATTAACAAGTACATTTATAGTATTTTGCGTGGGAGGATCAAAGGGCAAAAGTGTACTTTATTTTCCATATAGCACTGTTAAGGTATGAAGAGTGCTTTATGAAACTTCAAAGCTTATAAAGTACAGTTATGCATGGAACTATTAATGCCTTAGTAAACAACTCATTGGAATGTGTTACATACCAGAAGGCTGTAAACAACGCGATGCAGCTAGCAATTCATTTCGAGGCATCTTGTACAAACCAACTATCTTGTTAATACAACAAAAATATAAACGAGAGAGAACACAATCTAGCTGCAAGATTCGCACGTAAGTGATGATAATAATTAATACTCTTGTATGATTAAACCAGCTTACTCGAGCTACAGTACCGCTCACTTTAGACTTGACGACACACACGTGCAGCAACTGCACGGCTCGACACGTTTTCAAAAATGCCCGCAACATTTTCGTGTGCGCACGACAGACCTATGACGTACTACCATTGGAAATTGCACGCGTACATGCATGAGACGTTCATTTTGTTGGCGTGTGTAGCTTGAACTGCACGCGTGCCTTGACGCGTGCATATTATGCACGAGTGCAAAGTTCAGTGCACAAAAAGAACACTCATGCATTAACTGTTTGCACAAACTGCACTCGTGCATTTAGATACGTGTATGACTCTCAAAACTTACCATACGCTGTACACAGTAGTAGATTTCGCGTGTTCCATTATTGTCCTTGCCATACACGAGTAGTTCACACCATAGTTAGTATTAGTTACTACATTATGGAAAATTATAGTATCTTCAATTTTGAGTAAATAACAAAAAATTATGGCGAGTTACGGAATTACACAAGTGGACACGTGTATTCTAATACTTTGAGTCGCCATTCAGTCGTGTTGCACATCTATCCTGCACTGCTGCGTTGCTGTTAAGATTATGGCATATCCAAGGTTAGCACCCTCTTCCTCGTCTCTAGACTCATCCTCGCCATTTTTAAGAAATGAGTTTCCGGTAAGTGTGGTTTTAATATACGGCAAAGGCATGTGATCAGTGGGTTCAATCAGCTGACTGGTCAGTTGTCTGATAATGCTGTGGGGTGGTAGGATTTGTAGTATTGTGACGTGAACCAGCTGCATTTCCTATGCCAATATACTGTACGTGCATGTGTAATGATAAAACGTGCGCACGTAATGAGCATATTCGTTTGGTGCACGTCTAGAGTGCCACGCGTGTTAGATGGCAAAACGTGTGCACGTAGCAGGCATATTAGTTTGATGCACGTCTAGAGTGCCACGCGTGTTAGATGGCAAAACGTGTGCACGTAGCGGGCATATTTGTGTCGTGCATGTCTAGTGTTCCGCGTGCATTTGTGTGCACGCCAAATTCACATGCAGCACTGACGATACACACCAAATTATTCACTTTTACACGCGTTAAACGTGTGCATGCACGTGTGCACACACACGCATGTGTCAAGTTTAAAGTGAGCGGTACTGTATACCACCACTGACGACAGTTAAGCAAGCTTAATCAACCAGCAAGCGTGTTTGTATCGAAGAATTAGTCTTGAAAATTCTATAAAACAGTTAAAGCATTGCCTTGCTCGTGCTATACGCGAAATAAAGCACTCGGCGTGCGGCCTCGATGCTAATAAAGCACTCGGTTGCGCCTCGTGCTTTATTTCACATATAGCACTTGCGGCAATGCTTTAACTAATACATAAATACACAATGGCCAGAAACCATACCTTAAACAAACACACAAGCTTTGCTTGTGGGACTCAAAAAATTTAAGTGAACTGTTTTGTTAAGGCTAATGACAACAGTATATCAAAACACAACTTAATATCCACACTATGTATGTTAAAACATTAAGATTTTTCAATTCAAAATATTGTTTATTTATTATGTCAATATATCCTGTAACAGGATAAGATGGTTTAAGAATTTTGAGGTTTTCAATATGACATACAAAATCTCTAAATAAACACCTCAATATCAATAATTTATGAATTGTTTATAACATCCTGTTTATCTAGCTCCATTGTTACATAGCACAGTAACAATATAAAGATAACATGCCTTGCTACGTGCATGCAACATACACCGAAATACCTTTCGTATTACTTATACAACTACTAAACTACATTAGTAAAATGTGAGTGGATTTGCATAATTATAGCTGTTCAGTACACAACTGTAAGGCACAAGCTAGAGTTGCACTCAAGAACTATCATCTCTATTGGTCAATGTTAACTTTGCTTTTCTGTAAAGTATTAAGACAATGGCACCCATAGAGGTACCATGCAATTATAAGGATCTGGAATTGCTCCAAGAAACACTATACTTTTGTGAAATGCAAGTCTTACAAGAATCTTGTACAATACCCTGTGTACATAGTTTAAATATCTTGCAAGATTCTCAGGAATATGGCACAAAAGAAATTGTTTCAATTCCAAATTTCTTATACAGCAATTGTTGTAAGGCAGGGATATACATAGAGGTTTCGTAGAGTTGGTCCCTGAATCTCATGAACACTTGTCAAACTAGGGTTTCCTGGTGTCACAAGCAGCAAAAATGTTATGTATTATACAGCAATTTTAAAAGTGAAAATAACTTACAACTTTTGTAAAAACCAGCAGATATTTATAGCGACACTTAGCTAGTATTAAACAGTACGGGTTTTAAATGGGTCTGTCACTCACTGAAACCCAGTCTTATATCCGGAAATTAAAATGCAAGCTCATAATGTCGACAAATCCCACGCATTTAATTGATTTTAAGTGATTTCAAACCACTAAAATCAGATTTGAAATCAGAGAAAATTAGAGCTGATTTTTGAAACCTTGTACACAATTTTGAAGAGTGACAGACCCCTCGACTCAAAATGGGAGCTCACACAAGTCAGAAATGACTCCTCCAATACAACACACACATACATATATATAAAAATAGTACCAAAGTCATGGTTTCCAAACACTGCTGTATTGACATCCAGAGCATTTAATATGGGAATCATCTGTTCACCCTTGAAAATACTGCTTACTAAAATGTACATATAGTTACAATTTAGCTACGTACATACGTCACATATACTGCATGTTCTTACTTTTAGATGGACCCAGTGCATCCCCACTAAACAACACTAAAGGTTCCTTTGAACCATATTTCTTGAGAAGTTCATCTCGAATTTCCTTTAATTTTGTTTTAAACCTTGCTGCTCCCCCGACTGGCTCATTTTCCCCTGGCTCAACATTGTATACATCGTTGAAATGAATTATCTTTAACATCTTAGCCTTTTCTTTGTTCGCCATAATCGGCTATTTGCAAACAGTGTAGCTAAGCCAGAGCCTTCAAATATCCTCGCAAATATCGCTTTAAATAGCAGCGGGTAGAGGGCACCCCTCGAGGCACGAGTTACGTCACTAGATATCGTCACAAAACCTACAGTAAATATTTATACATAGCGTCAGACCAGACGTTTGTAGACACGTACTTTAGTCATCTGCTCTTTCCGAGTCTCCTCATGAATCAATAATTATTAGTGATAATAAGCGCCTTTATCCTCTAATCAATAAGCGCACGCAAAAATCTAGCGAGACTATTTTAGCAAGCTATTTAGTTTATCTATACTACAGCCATAGACACTACATTTACTTTAGTCTCGTGAACCAGCCCTTTTTTCTAATATATTCGGACGGGAACAAAGGAGCTGGTTCACGAGACTACATTTACTTTTTTATACAAGCGCTTGGCTTGTTGTACACAAGAAAATTACAATAATCGATAGGCACTTGAGACGCACGTGATTCTCATAGTCACGCGCATTGTTTGAGTTTGGGTGTAGGCTAAGTTTTCGTAATTCCGACAGGAGCCGACAGGAGCCGACAGGAGCAAGCTATTATATATGTTGATACATCGCCAAGAATATGAATGAGGACGAAACTACATTTTTAGTATCATCTGGCGTCAAACTGAGGGAAAACCACACCAGGAAAACAAACGACGAGGCAAAAACAGATAAAAAGTCGAAAGATGAAAAATTAGGAAAGGAATTATCGCTAATACACGGTGTAGGACTTATTGTTGGATCCATTATTGGTAGTGGGATATTTATTTCACCTAATGGTGTGTTAGAAGAAGCTGGTTCTTATGGGATGGCATTGATTATGTGGGTGATAGGAGGACTACTTGCTACAGGTGGAGGATTGTGTCTCTGTGAATTAGGAAACTTTGTAAAGAAGTCTGGCTGTGAATATGCATACATTAAAGAAGGTTTTTCTTTCAACAATAGAAACTATTATGTCACAGTATTGGGAGATGTGTTATCATTCTTGTTTACATGGACGTCAACTTTCTGTATCCGTCCAATGTCCATTGCTATCCAGATGTTGACATTCGGTAATTATGTAGTAAAGCCATTCTTTTTAGAATGTGATGTACCAGAAGAAATAATTAAAATGGCATCTGTAACTGCAATAGGTTAGTCATTACCTTTGTGTGTTGCATTAGAACCTGATGTCTAGTTACTGTTTGCACTCAATGCTATGTGCATGAACCTTACCAATTAAACCTTACCCAATTAATTGGTCAAGTTTTGTTGGTGAAATAAGACAATTTTTATGTCAGTATGCTTGGTGTGTCAATACCACCTTTATCATCAATCCTCACCTTACATGTGTCAAAGAGGCTGAAATTACATTAAATGCTGCCCAATTTAGCTTCCAATTTGTAATGCAAGGTCTCTTGCAGGGAAGCATCTATTAATATATACTTTGCGATGCTAATAGTTTGGTCAGGTTAGAATGCAAGATAACTAAGTACACTATTAGATGCAAATTTGTCAAGGCTGCCATAAATGCAATCCTTTCTGCTCTATATATATTGTATATTCATTATAAATATGACCGGATTTACAAAAACCAATCGTCTGCTGTAGTTGCTTGATAGTAGCCATGCTACATACGTAGATTTGCACCCCAGTCTTATAGTATGAAGTCATCAGCTAGTTGAAATCGCTGTTTTCTGAGAGGCTTTTGAACTTACTGGAATATCATGAGTGTTGTGTATAAGAGGGGTGGGCAGGTGGGAGGGTGATGGGGGGAGGATGAGTGGGAGGATCCATGCAGCAGCTAGAAAGCATAGACAGCCAAGCTGTTTGTTCAGTATTTAGCAGAAGCATCCACAGTTGGCCTAGGCCATAGCATGAGCCAGGATGGACATTGGGAGCAGATTGGCACCCATGCCACCTTAATAATGCCCCCAGTACCTCCTCAGGCACTGTTGTAACTCCTTATGGCTTGACAGGGTTGGCAAAAGCCGTCTGTACAAGTATTGACGGACTTGACACTTAGCTACGTATCGATGTCTCACAATTTTCCCTTTCAATAATTTCCAGTAGTATAGCTAATACAGGTGGCCTAGGATGCTGTCCGTCAATATTTCCTCTTCAAGTTTCTTGATGAAGTAGATCCATCAATATTTCCCTGTCAATACAGTAGTTAAATTATGGCAGTGTACTTTGCCCCACTGTTGATCTTATTCATCTATCTATTATAAGGCTTTGCATTACATGATTACAGGTTTTCTGGTATTGATGAATTGCTACAGTGTAAGGCTGGCAGCTCGAGTTATGGTGATACTGACCATGTTGAAGTTTTTGGCTGTACTTTTCATTTTAGCATTGGGAATTTATGAAGTATCAACAGGTTAGTTCTTCCCAGCTTGCTGGAGCACCACCACTGTAGTTGTGTACAGATTTACATGTACATAGTTAATAATATTCTCATAATTATATATGTATGTACTAAAATAGGTATTCTACTTAGTATATGATAACATCCTATTTTACATGTAAACAGATGTACAGTCTTTTATAATACGTACATAGACAAAGTGAAAAGTTAATAGCTCGCTAAATGTATTTAAATCACATAAGAGTATTTCCCCAAGCTATACTTCGCAAAATGGATCTTAGGAGCATTATCATTAATTAGGTATATCATCTGAACCATGTGCATTGCTGTTGTTTTAATTTCTTTACATAATAAACAAGCTGATATTCTAGTAAATACGTACCTTAAGCCAAGTAATATTACCAATGCAATAGTTTTAGTGATTTTAACGAGTGACACTAATTACAAACATTTGATGCTCTAAATAAAGCAGTTACTTATGATCAGTGACTGCACTAATAGAGATCAAGAGTATCAATGTGCTACCGTATAGCAGGTTTTTATAGCGTCTGCATATTCCCCTGAAATTATATAATAGTGCCACAAAATTTAGCGAATGAGGGAATTCGCTAAAATTTATTACTCGCTCAATATAATTCAAACTCGTTTACTATCATTCATGGCATAGCTGGAGGCTATAAGTAGTATATAACAACGCGCATGCACGTGAAAACTACGAGGCGTTCACGCCAAGGCTAATTTTTATTTTGGGGCCGGGTGTTAACAGCAGGCTCAAAAGACTAGCGCACGTACAAGCTGGCTAAATTTCATGTAGCTTAGTGCGTATGCAACGAGATATAAACAGCAGTTTAGCTATGTTTGGGCTATTTTTTATTGTGATTCGCTTGGGCGTTGTGGGACTGCATAAGTTCGCTCACTCATTTCACAGTTTGTTGTAGCAGTGATATTAACTGGAAAGCATTTTGCTAGTGTTCATAAGAGCTGTTGTAGCCATCTAGGTTCCATGTATGCTGTGAAAACTCACGCAATCAATAATTAATTGCGTGACCAAAAATAGTTGCGGATGCAATTTTAGCGAATTAGACCATTCACTAAAATAAAAGTCTCGCTAGAAAAACCAGCTATACGGTATCACTTAATGCAATGTTCACTAAAGCCACAATCACAATAATTAGATTCACTAAGTTAATATATTATCACTACTATTACACAGCTCAAGGTACTACTGTATTTAAAAATCAGTATGGATGGCCATGTGTTTTCATGAATATGATGATATGATCATATATGCACTTCTAATGGCATAACTAATTTACGTATATGCAATATGTGTTGTATTCATAATTTGAAAAATTAATAGCAAATGTCTTGTTTAAATGATTTTCATGTGTATGATGTGTAATGAGATTGTTGTGTACACATGTAGGGTGTAATCGACACTTTCAGACCTTCTTTGACGGGAGTAATTTTTCTCCTTCACAGTTATCACTTGCATTGTATGCATCATCGTGGGCTTATGATGGATGGTATGTAAATCATCAGAAATGCAATACTTAAAAGTTTACTTCATAGGAATACCTTGAACTATGGAACAGAAGAGGCACAAGATGTAAACAAGTACATATATAAATAGTACGTATGAGCATTGACATGTGAAAATATTAATTGTTAACAGGACTCTTCATCGGTCCATGTACATTGCTATGCCATTTGTAACAATAGCCTACCTGCTCATTAATCTCTCATATTTTGCTGTCCTATCTGTGAGGGAAATCACTGGTGCCACAGCTGTTGCATTGGTAAGAATTAAGACACTGTTATCCAGTATGTTAAATTTGACAGTTGAGTATACCTTTAACCCTGCATAACATTTTTTCCAACTATGTGAAATCATGACGTGACCGAGACGAGGGTGCCACAAAAATTTATGGCCTGACACGTTGCTCCCATTGCTAGCTTGACACTTCCTGTCCTATACAATGCTGTACACCTCATGTGACTGCTTGTGGTCATCATGCCCCCTACCTGGGCTTATGTGACCAGGTGTGCAAAAACCAACTGCGTAGGTGCAAAACTGTATTCCGCTTGCTTACAAGAATTATCCGTGCACAGTGTCTCTACCGACCCTGTAAAGTCACAAATGTGTTAGAGGGCACCTAAGCCTATAGAGGGCACCTAAGCCTATAGAGGGCACCAATTGGGTGGAAGGGACTTGGAACTGCTCCCATTGCTAGCTTGGCCTTGTAGTGTGGTATATGTGCCTTGTGGCTACTTTTGGTGGCTGTACCTACTCTAAAATAGTTCCTTACAGTGCATTGAACCACATCCAACCCATTTATCTCACCCACTCACTTGTAGCCATATATTCTGTACTCTTGATAATATCAAGAGTCCATAATAGAGAAGAGAGTATCTAACTCTCATATGTAACACTTTCACACCTCAGATCAAAGGAATCTACAGGGATACATAAGCCATGTATCCCTATTCTCCTTCACATCTAGTGTACACCAGTGTACATGATCAAAAGGCAGTGTACATCTAGATGTATCCCGGGAAAATCTTTCCTTTGAACTCTTAGATCGATAAGTTGGTGCATCACTAGAGCTCTTTATATAGGCGCATAAATGTAATATCGATTGTGGCTTTTAGTTTTCTAAATTAATCTTTATTTGTAGTTGAAATATATACTTTGTTACTAGTCTTAAAATGTTTGTTTTTCATATAAGTCCTGCAGCTTAATAAAAATTTGTGGTAAACCCACAATTACCAGCACTACCATGCAAGAACGTCATGACAACGATGAAATAGAGTCCCACAATCACAACGAGTACCCGTTACTATATAAAGAGGCAGAAATATCGATGTCAAGTTTGGGCAAATTTTTAGAGTGCTGGAAGTGTTACATATTACTTGTAACATGTGCACTCGTGATTTACCTGATATGTATGCCCTCGGGCCTGCGGGCATACATATCAGGCGAATCCCTCGTGTCCATGTTACAACTATTACATACTGTATCAAAAATGAGCCTGTTAAGTACGGTTACTCTGTCAAAGAACGTGTTAAATCAGATGTTTAACACGTGGCACCTGCTGGCTTGTATAGCTGTAGACACCCCCTTGTAGTGCTGACACCTGTTTTTGTAATTGCAATTTGTAGGCTATTAACACTTGTATGATATCCAAAATTTTACTAGCATACACGGATATACTTAACGGGCTCATTTTTGATACAGTATATGAGAGTTAGATACTCTCTTCTCTATTATGGACTCTTGATAATATGCATTACAACTACATCACAATTTAATGGTTCATCATATCAAGAGTTCATATACAATGTATGTACATACATCTGTAGAAAATTTATTTTATGTATGTATGTATTGTATTGTGTAGCCTTTTGGTTTCAAAACCATTGGTAATGCCGGAGTTGTAATTATCTCATTATCAGTGGCTATTTCAACATTAGGCAGTGGCAATGGAAGTTTATTTGCTGGTACAAGGTATGTTTGTATGTACATAAGTACGTACATACAATAAATATACGTGCGTACGTATGTGTGTATATAAAACTATATGTATGTGTTAGCTAGGGTGTTTTGTAAATGTAAACTGATAGTATTTTGCAATTTTCACTTTTGCATATCTTGTAGCAAAAATGATTTTTACAAATGTTTACAACTCGTACAGAATCAACCTGTTAGAAGAATTATTCCCGTGCATTCATATAGCCATTGGAACAGGGAGGCCTGGGCCCCCTAATTTTGCTATGTACATATTAAGCAGCTAGCTTACAGTTAGTAATGAACTACGTATTTATTAATGGGTATCTGAAAACAAACAATGTAATTATGTATTAATTATGAATAATTTATTGATGTACGTAATATGCTTGCTTGTTAGTCATAGCACAACGATAGCAATAAGCACCTAGAATAATTATTGTATTACTTAGAATCCATTGAAAGCTGTGTGCTTCAGATTCAAAAACTGATTCAAAGGTATATATTTATCCATTTACCTGTTAAGTCATTTTTATAAAAAATTGCATACCCAGTGTTTGTACAAACCTGAGCAACCTTAGCCTAGGTGCTAAGGACAATGTCATTGGAGAAACAGGGTAATTGGGGCGAGCTGTAACGAGCCCCACCATATGGAATCAGCAGTGAAATTTGTCTTCTTGCTTGCTTGATACATCAAAATCTCTTTATATGGCTTTCGCCATTTAAGTGCAAACCAACATTACATCAAACAGGTGGAGTGCTATGCAATTTAGGGAAACTTTCATGTTTTTGTTGTTAGTTCACTCCATCTGCCGTGAGCCAGGGGATGCCACTGATAAAGCTTCACTACTTCACGAGTGATACTGTCATCCACAAATTTCACAATGTTTTAATACTTTTATGGATCATGTATATTTCATGAAAACCTTTCCCCCTCAAAACTTTTTGTAGTTCACAATGGATGCATTATAATTTTATATTGTCATTTTTGAGTTTACAAGTGTTAGCATAATAAGGAAGGTGCTAGTGATCATTGCATGCACACAAATATTGATTTCATACATATCACACATGAAAATTTGCTGGTCAAATTAGCAATGTGGCCACCCATTTCCTTGTTTGTCTGACAAACAAGGCTAGAAGGTAATGTATGTTTGTAGCCAACACAAAACAATTTTTTGGTTGCTAGGAGATAAATAAGCTAGGAGGGCTGTTTACACTATGCTATTCCCTCCTACCTTGTTTAGCTCCTAGCAACAAAATTTTATGTTAGCTTCAATAACATTGATTAGTTTGAGCACTGGCTGGCCAACTGTTGGCATGTCAGATCAACCGTAAAGCTGGTCTGACATTTGGCTGGCTACTTTTGAAAAGTTATTTTCACCCCTGCATTTGTGACATAGATGATTACGTATCATACATATATTAGCATGCACTTACTCTAGCTTCCTCCCATGGTTTTGTGACTGATACATGTACATAACACCAGATCCCTCTTACCCACATTGCATTTGTAAATTGGTCTAAAGTCTTAGCAACTTTAATTAAATACTTAATATCCATATGCCAATGTATGATTTTTGTTTTCATATACCAGGGTGATTTTTGTGGCTGCAAGGGATGGACAATTACCATTGATGTTTAGTGGAGTACACAGATACTACAAAACTCCCATACAAGCTGTCCTATTTTATGTAAGATTATGTGTATTATTAGCATACGTATGTATGCATGAATGAATGAATGAATATATAAAATGTGCATCATATATCAAGACACATGTTAGTACGTATGTTGGTGGCTAAGAAACTGTAAGTTACCCCTACTCAAAATGTTGTGCATGTAACATGCATGTTACCATTGACTTACATGAAGTACATATAACATCCATGTTGTTATTATAAGGCAAGCAAGAGTTTCGTGTTATCGACCATTCACAAAAATTTATGGATAAAAATCGGACAACTTACAAATGATTCAGTGTGGGTTACAACTTCCATATAACATACCTGGCATGAGAAAACCGAGCTTATGTACACAAAATATACCTATTCATATCATGGCACGTATTTCCTTTACTGTATAAGATTTTCAAAATCTGTAAGCTGCATGAGTTTCCCCATTGAAAGCTGCACAAGTGGTAAAAATTGTGTTAGATTCCTATATACAGCATGTTTGCACAAAAAGTTGTTTAATTTTGAAATCCAAAATTGGTCAAATTTCTTTATAGCCCTGTTTTCTCATGCCAGGTCACAATTATCAGGGGCGGATCCAGGATTTTCTGAGGGGGGGTCTGAACACAGAGGTGTATCTCTGTCTGGGGGCGCTGCCACCCAGAAGCTATAGGGTTTTTTGTTATTACAACATCAAAATCATGCTTATTGTAAGACATAGAGCATATTTAAGTAAATACAAGGAGTAGGGGTGTGGTGGGTGCAACCCCTTGGAAGATATAGGTTGTTTTATCATATAAAGTGCTGAAATGATACTTAAATAATGCATTTAATACCAATACATCACTCTTTTGGCTTCTTTGATATATTTCTGGAGGGGGGGTCTTGAGACCCCAAAGGCCCCCCTGGATCCACCCCTGATTATGTCTGTGTAATCATCCATGGTATGGTGAAGTTCATGGTGTAGATTACAGCACTTCCATATTTGGTCGTGTAATGGTCCATGACTCAGTATAGTTAATGGTGTAGATTACATCGCTTCCATAGCCAGCTATTTGATCTAATATATTAGAACGAGTAATTTGTTTCGGTTACTTGGAGTGGTACATACGTATACAAGCTTACGTAGCAAGTTGAATATACGTATACTTGTTTGATTACTTAATCTTACAAAACACAACTGTGTTTATCAGTATTGTATTCTAATATATTTGAGTGGGTGATAAATCTTGATACAGAAAGTTAGTAAGCAAATAAATGTTACTTCTTGTCAACCATAGAAAAATAGAGGAAGCTACCCTATCAGTTATTACGTATTATGGTAGCTACTTAGCTAGCTGTTCTAGTCAACTATTAATGCTGAGCTGGCTACATTTTGCAAGCAGAAGCAGAAAGTTTAACCTGACCATTCCAAATTTTGCGGCTATGGTCCTGCCATAATAAGTTCAGATGATAAAGTAATACCTATTATAATTATATAGACTGATCCGGTCTGGCAGTCACAAAGTATTAATTTGTGCTTTTCAACATTTTTTTACTATGCGGCGACTGTCTAAGGGCCGACTTCTAATTGGAACATCTGAAAATTCACACATTTCCTGTGCATATTACATGAAATATGCATGTACACTAACACTAGACAGATGCTAACAGCATCGTGGGACGAGCCTGATCTTACAGTATATCTACACAAGAAATACAGCCAAAATGGCTAATTCAAATGATTTGATTCAATTTAACATGATGTTGATTAGTCTGAGTGAAATATACTGAGTATAAAGCTGGTGTTTAAAGAATTAAATTTGTATGTGTTGCAATGTGTTCCTTAGTGATGAGTATTTGCTCACGTGACTTACCCGTGACGTCATTAATTACTATTAAAACATTTTTTGGTGCTAGGAGATAAACAAGCTAGGAGGGATGTTTACACTACCGTATATATATATGCTACTCCCTCCTACCATGTCAAAAATTTCTTTGTGTTAGCTTCAATAACATTAGTCTTTTTGAACAGTGGCTGGTTGACTGTTGGCATGTCAGATCAACCATAAAGCTGGTCTGACATTTGGCTGGCTACTTTTGAAAAGTTATCTTCATCCCTGAAGAGTGGTTTAACATACACAGCGCCTGGTTTTTAGACGATAATACATCAACTTGTATCCAATTTCTTCTGTATTTCATCTTTCAGAGCTACACAATCATAATATGTTGTTTAATGTATAAATCATCTTTTGTCAAGTAAGAATTAGAAAGGGAATATATTTTATTAATTTTGTTCCAAATTTTATACTTGTTATAATTATACAGTAGCATTCAAGGCTTTAGTATGATAGTGGTTATAGGGGTGGATCAGTACCAAGAATTGTTGTTGAACTTGAAATGTAAACAAACTGGTAATTCCATGAACTATGCATGGTGTAACAGTACTATATTATGTGATACAAACCACACCCCTTTGGTTCCTTTCATATACCATATATGTAGAACATATCTAAGGATATCCTACCCATTGTCACATTCAACAGTGTAGCAAGAGATATGGTACTGCTCAATTTAAACTTGATAAAAACTCGCGTGTGATATTTTACATGCACTACACAAAGCTTACTGGATTCTTCATGAGCCAGCAAGTCCTCAATAAATTGATGATGTCACAGCACTCATGAAGAGCTCGACACACACCTCGTGTAACTTGATACACGATAAGAGTGATTGTATTACCTCTTTACGAGTGTAGACTGTCGTGTGCGAGTACCGCCAGTACAGGGCGTTATCGCTTGCAGTAGCTATAAGCGCCCGTAAAGATCCCCAGTTACCTACGCGCATACGCAGCTATTTACAACACAACTATTCACGGCTTTACTTTACCTTACAAATATTTATCAGATGTGCCCTTTTGAATTGTTTATCACATCATCACACCATATACGTACGTACATAGATTATAATTGTATACCCTTACCTATAATCTATGGTATGTACTACCCAAGTATGTACTGTTACACCATTGCCGGAATGACATGTATTTTTAATATTTTGGGTCAGGTACATGTGTGTGGTGCGTTGACAAAGTTAAACGTCCTCTTAACATCGTTATGAGTCCACTATTATGAAGGTAAGAATAGATATCTTCTATGTTGATATCATGCACGCGTACTGAATGCGTGTCATGAGTTAACCATCTGGCTAGTGATAATACTCTGTTTGATTCTTAGGCTCCTTGGCTTCAGGTAAACACCTTGTACAGGCTTTCCCTTCTGTGTACACCTCCAACATCTAACTGGTAAATTTAATAAATATAATACTCGAACATGTGACTTTCTGATACTCGATCCATACCTCAAAAGGCATGCACGTGAGATTGACACGATAAACTTTCGTGCGTGTGCAGGATTATTCGCAAGTTTACAGAAAATACTCGAAGAACTATGGAAAATACATGTGAGTTTGTCACAAGCAAGTTTCAAGTTTAAATTGATCGGTGCCTTAGTAGCAGAGCGCATTGTGAGTTACTGCTAAAGAAGAGCAAGGTAATGCCATGTTAGCCGTTGATTTCACAGTGGAAGCCGTTTAACCAGCTGTACATTACTAACAAGATGGAGCACTTCAGTTTTAAAAGTGGGTGTGCCATGCAGGTTGCAGAGCTTATAAAAAAAGACTGGCCTATAGTGTTACAGTAAGAATTTCGGCTTAAAACAACTTTCAAAAAGTTTTATCATTAAAGTACTGGAGTATAAAGCCGGTTTAAACAAATGAATTAAATTTAATTTGTATGCGTTGCTATGTGCTCCTTAGTGATGAGTCTTTGCTCTCGTGACTTACTCATGACGTTATTAATTTACTATTACAATACACTGAATAACAGTTTATTAATAGTGGTTAGCGTCTGGTTTTTAGATGGTAGAACATCAACTTGTTCATTGTGGAATTTAGTATGGTACATGTATGTGTCACATGACTGACATGCCATGTATTGTCAACATTACTGTAACATGTAGAGGTGTACTGATATGGAAATTTTGGCTTCTACTGATATCCGATATATTTATATCAAATTGTGCCGCGATATCAATAGCCAAACCAAATATATGTACCTATATTATGTAATGTATCATTCATAATAGGAATCACAGAAAATTTTGATTAGATGTATTCTTCATAGGATGATGAGCTATCTAGTTGTCAATACATAAGCTACGTAAAAGGGGCCAATTCTGCATGCTAATTTGTTATTTACAATAGCACAGTTGTGATATAATAAAATGATATTAAATCAATTACAACTAGCTAAATAAATAGAATACAGTTAATTACAGTTCTGCATTGTGAAGAATTCCCAAACAGCTTGTGATGGATATGTACTTGCCATTTCTTTGAATAAACATCCACTGAAGACCAGCTCCAGAATCTAAGTGACAAATCGATACAGAGATTGGAGATGTATGATTCCGTCGAAGTATTATGTTAGCGTAGCTGTCATCAGTATACATTGCAAAAACATGATTAAATAATAGTTAGACGCCAAGACCAAGGGAACTAAGTGATTTAGTAACCTGAAGGCCTGAGGCTATGGTGCCTGAGCGCAGCGAGGGCACTACTAAGGGCCTGAGGGTTACTAAATTGCTTAGTTCCCGTAGGTCGTGGCGTCTAACTTATTTAGACTACACTGAACAAGAATCACATGATAATAGCTTCAAACGCCATTATAAGCATGGAAGAGCTAGTTGTCGATTTCCTGAGCGAAGAGCTTTTGAAGTTTCCTTGGTATCTACTTGGTAACTAGCGCTAGGTGTATTTTTGACGATGTTGACATGCTTAACATCTTCGCGAGCAAATAAGCCGAAGAAGACTACAAACAGCGAAATGAAGTTTGTCGCACTACTCTTTATTAGTAAGAACGGAAATTTGTTTTGTACATGAAAGTATAGTCAAAATTTATTTGACAGTCGGTTGTGTCTGAGGGCATAGGGTACTAGGTAAACACGTGTAGGTGACTAAGTGAACATGCAGGTGACTAAGTGATTTAGTAACCCTGCAAATTCACTATATCGTAGTCTAAGAAGTGTTAAACACTTTAGAAACTATTTATAGCTAACTTCTCAACAGCAACATGCTTCTAGTCGCGAATTACTTTTGCATGCACTATTATCGGTATTTATATCAGCTTCCACAGGTATGTTATACCGATTACCGATATGGTAAAAATATGTATGCATACTGGCAGCCTATACGTATATCGGACGATCCGGTTATCTGTACACCTCTAGTAACATGTATGTCACCAAAACACTCATGTTATAAGCATTTAGCATGTGTGTAACAGTCATGTAACATACACGTGACATACACAACGTTTCGAGTAGGGAAATATCTTGGAAACACCCAGATAAAATCTTTTAATTTAAAGTGGTTGAGGGAAAAAATGCATGGGCCCATTTTTCAAGCTATCCTGAACATATGAATGGCTCAAGATGCAAATCTTTTGTTTGTGTAAATGTCACACTACTATCACAAGCTTTTACATGGTAGATTTCTTATAAATTTAGTACACAGTTTTGCCATTTGTTCACAAAATTTTGTTCAAATCAACCCAAAATTGAGCAATTACGTATTGTACAAGATTTTAACAAACTTTCTGCACATCCCTTTAAAAATGGGTAATGTAAGGTTTCAGGCATCTATTGAAAGTGAACTGTTTTGAATGATTAGTTGATCGGATTAAAAGTGGACAAATTATGAGCAATGAACCACCAGGTACATCTACATAGTTAAGATTTTTGGTCAGCGCACGCCTGGTTTTGAAAAGCTTTTTGTCCATGAAGTTGGTATGTGCGTTTGTACTGTGTGTCAGGGCTGGAGGAAGCAATTTCACATTGGTCAGGCAAAATATAAGCAGCATGTGGGACATCTCAATGCTAAGGTGGTAGCCCTTGAGCATGCCTCCCAGGAAGATTCTAAGGAAAATTGATGCTATGAGATTAAAATTGAAGCTCTCAGATTAAATCTGGTGGTATTTTGCCAGACTTATTTTCTTCATAAATAGACTAAATAGACATCTATATGCAATATTCTTCCATCAAAAACTTGTATATACTTCTTCCTCTAGCATGCTCGATAATTAATTTTAGAGGCGCCTAATTCGGGAAGGCATTGTTATTTTAAAACCAGCCAGTAGTTGCCTTTAGTATTGTTATTACAATAGAGCAATGGTTTTACACAAAAAGTAAGTTGTATTGTTGTTGATATAAACTATCAGTGTATATAAACAACAGTGAAAAGTTTTTAAACCAGGCGCGCGCCTGGTTTCTTGAAATCGTTTTCGTGAAAACGTCGGTATGTGTGTTTGCGTGTGTGTGTGTGTGTCCGCCCCCCAGGCTATTAAAAACTATTCACGTGAAATAAAGCCTGAATAACCAATCAAATTAGTCCTACTGCTTTTCTATGACACTTGCTATCGATATTACTGATGGGCGGGGCCTTAGTAACGAAGCGCGTCGTGAGTAACAGCCGAATAAGAACAAGGTAATGCAGTGTTAGCCGTTCATTCCATAGTAAAAGCCGTTTGAACAGCTGTACATTGCTAACAAGACGGAGCGCTTCAGTTTTGAAAGTAGGCGTGCCGTGCGGGTTGCGGAGCTTATAATACAAGACTAGCCTATAGTGTTACAGCAAGAATTTCAGCTTAAAACAACTTTGTACTACTTTTTAAAAGTTTTATCACTAAAGTACTGGAGTATAAAGTCGGTTTAAGCAAAAGAATTAAATTTGTATGCGTTGCTATGTGCTCCTAAGTGATGAGTCTTTGCTCACATGACTTACTCGTGACGTCATTAATTACTATTACAATACACTGAATAGCAGTTGATTAACAGTGGTTTAACTTACACATCGCCTGGTTTTTAGATGGTAGAACATCAACTTGTTTGAGTTGGTGGGTTTCTGAATTTTTGGTCCGGCAGTTGCCGGGTCTGCCGGACTCTGCCGGCCCTGTGTGTGTGTCTCACACAGGTTATTAAAAGCCATTAAAGTCTGAATAACAAATTTAAAAAGTCCCTACATGCAGTACCTGCTTTTCAGTTTCTTTGTGATACTTCTATCGATATTTTTGATGGGGGCGTGGCCACTAAACAAAGGGTGTTGTGAACTTCCATATAAGAGCAAAGTAATGCTGTATATTTACTGTTCATTTCACAGTAGAAAGCATTTAACCAGTGTACATTACTAAGATAAAATATTGTAGTAGGTAATCAAATTAAGCAGATGGTTATTTGTACACGGGAGATATGCAAAGAGTGTCCTGTATGTAGTTTGCAGCTCATTTTTAGACGGCATATAAAATGCATTTGCACATGGATGCAAAGTGCTTGTGATAAGGATTGAAAAGTTTCAGGACATTCATTTTATTCTTCTACATATTATAGCCTCATGGACTTTCCCATTGATAGTATTTTATAGTAAATTTGCTTCATTAAATCAGTCAGATAATCTAATGAAAAGGTTCTGCTGATTGTCCGTTATCATAAGCTCTGCAGTGCATGTGGTATCTAATACTGACCATCGATCATGTGTAAATATGTACCAACTACCAAGTACATAATGGTACTTATAAAATCATATGTATGTATGTACGTATGTACATAGGTACATGCGTATACGTGTGTGTGTATATGTCCATTCTAGGCTGTTCTTGGCATAATTATGCTAATACCCAGTGATATTGGACAGCTGATAAATAGTTTCAATGCTGCTGCTTGGATCTTTTATGGACTTTGTTTTGCCAGTTTACTGATCATGAGAATAACACGTAGAAGAGATAACAGACCTTATAAGGTGTGTATATACACATGGCTACAGAATGTCACTTGGAATTATTTGCATGCACTCATGTAATGTAATTGTTGTATACGTGTGTAGTGCAAAATTTGAAGGTGGAATGAATTTAACAAATGGCTAGTAGTTTAACCTTTTGTATGAAACTCGCAATCAATTAAAATTTGCTCATTGTGTTACCCATCATAATTATGTTTATGATATTATGTTGATAAACTGCACATAATATCAAGACTCATGATAGTGAGTTGCAAGGCCAAGAAGGTTGAGTAATGATGAATTATTACAAAGGTAGACCTTAGCTATTCGATTACTGAAATTTTACATCCAAATACCGTTTCCAAGTTAGCATTTCGATTGCCAAAATATTCCCATCTTTTTATACTGCATTGTATGGTGTATACGTACGTACATGTATATTATGTGTTGTAATATATCATTACGTACGTAAGTATGTACAGTAGTATTTCATGTCATTTGGTATAGCATTGTAATTGAGAATTTTAAAAATTTTAAAGCTCACTACAGTACTGGTCTGCCATAAGACCCACTAGTGATACAACCATATTTTTACATAGCGCACCAGATTCACAAAATTGTTGTTCTGGTGAAGGTTTGTCTACTGCATCATGGTGCTTCTTCATTACTTCCTTTCTCTTCCAGGTTAAGATTTTTAGTTTGCACCAATTGGCTCAGATCAAACTATAGCTGAGTCAATTTATTTTGACTGTGCCACACAACTAGTTACGTATTTACATAGTTCCACCATGTACGTATGTATACTAAGTTACTATGTACCAGTTGTAATGCCAACATCCAGTACCAATTAACAACACTGGCCCTTACTTTGAGCCAACATAGCCCAAGGCTTACTTGTCTGCACCGTTGGGTGTGCCATAGGACCTTAACGAAAACCCTTAATCTCTTCTATAATCACTTTTTAAACAGTTAAGGCCTGTCTACACGACGAAAATAATGCGCATTGAATGCGAATCAATTCACATTAATTGCGTCCACACGGAATTCGCATTGAGCCGATTCGAATTGAAAGCGGATTCAGTCAATCCACCTTCAGAGATGGCTTGAATGCGAATTGCAAGTGGATTGGAAAAGATTACACAATCATTTCATCTTTTTGCGTGTAAACTAAGGCCGTGAGGCAAGGCTGCAATGCAAGGAGCGTCACTCAAGGCGCCGCTTCTTTCTCGATCTAGCTAAACGCTATTAATTTTAAACGAATATGGATGGCAGGTAGCTGGGACGTACAAAAATAAAAATGCTAACCGCCAATTGAGGCCGGGAGAACGTCCCAGAGTTAACTGTACAAACTCCACAGGAATCATGACAGAGTTGCAAGCTAGCTGTGGGCCGACTTTCTATTTTCGGAAGCGCTTCTTTTATATGCTTTCTCAGTGGTGTCTTTCTTGTTGCCAAGTCGACCCAGCTAACGGAAACAACAAAACTACTGTACAAAACCCAGCTCTACCACAACCACAGCGACACCATTTTCACATTGTTCTCGTGCAATTGACAGTTGATTATCCATTTTATTTTTGTATACTACGTAGTGTAATTAATGGAGCAATTGCGATACGCATTGCGTATGGACGCGCTTGATTCGAATTGAATGCGAATTTGCTAGATTCACTTTTAATGTGCTTTTTAATTCACATTCATGTAGACAGGCCTTTAGAAACTCACTAATTTAAGTGTTAATAAATTTTTACTGTTCAATGCACCTTTACCAAATGTATATTTGCTAGTGTTATTGTTAAGCCCCATAAAAGTTTACATTTCGTACCTTACCATTATCATATTACAGACATACTTACATACATACGTAACTTTTGCAAATAGCATACCTTAGTGCATGCTTACTTACTATGTACTTGCTTGCTTGCTTACTTACATACATACTTTGTTAACACACCACTCGCTTCAACTGCTAGAGTCACGTGATAATCGATCTTGTAGTCTATACCAAAATTTTGCTCCATTTCATGTAAGTTACCTTCTTTTTATTCTTTGTGGTCAGAAGAATCCCTTGTTCTTTTCATATCAACTCCATTTTCCAAAATGCCACTATCAAAAATTTTGTAATGCAGTGTGCTACCTTACACATCCACAATAGTGTATTGCTTCAAAGAAATAAATTGATTGCAATTCTCAATCATCATGTGCAAGCCTTGCATTGATTGTTGTAATCCTGTAATTTTCACATACATGTATGTACACAATACAAGGGAAAGAGATTACACTTAATTTATATAAATCTCATATTGTATGTAGGTGTTTCTGCCTATTCCGATAGTCATGTTGTTGGCTGCAGCATTGCTCGTGATTCTTCCACTCATTGAATCACCGATAGACTCAGTGGTAGCTTTTGGGATAATACTTCTTGGAGTACCTGTATATTTCATTGTTATCTTTCCCTACAAATATAAACCTGCTTTATTTTCCAAAGCTAATGGTATGTATGTATGTATGTTTGTTTTAAATTAATGATGCATGTGTAAAGTATGTCTACACATGAATAGATAGAATATATGTACGTACATATGAGCTATCATCACCTAACACTTTCAATAATATGATTAATATCTAATTACTATACTTGTAAAAGGAACTACCAGGTTTGTGAGGAAACAAGTTGGTATGTTTTACCGTCTAAAAACCAGGCACTGTGTAAGTAATTTACTGCTATTGTTGAGCATGTACTTACGTACGTACATGTAATGATGTAAAGAGTAAATCACATGAACAAAGACAACACATACATAGCAAAATTTTGAAAGTAGATTTAAGCCGAACACTATACTTGTACGTACATGTATTTTATTCTGCCTTGTTAGCAATGTACGTACAACTGATGAAATGCCTCTTGCTGTAAAATAAATGGCTAATACAGCATTACTCTAGTCTCCTTCAGTAGTAATTCACGACACGCTTTGTTGTTAAGGCCATTCCCATCGATGATAAGTTTCATATTAAGCATTAGAACTTGTTAAACTGGTTATTAAGGTCACATGAATAATTACGTACAAATTTATAACCTTGGGCATACACACACACACACACTTTGTGAACGAAAACAATTTCAAGAAAGGTGGATCCCAGTTTTGGAAAATTATTATATTTACAAGGTTTTAAGATCAGGGGAATAGGAAGAGAGGGGGTAGCCCCCCCCCTCCCCCCCCCCCAACTTTTTTATAAGCACATTGGCTGACTGAAGTTGGTAGCGAAGCTTATAAAAGAAGACTGGCCAATAATGTTACAGTAATAATTAACAGTAATTTAATTTACGCAGCACCTGGTTTTAGATGGTAAAACATCAACTTAAAATAAACATTTTTCACCATTAGCCAATTATGTGTTGTAAATCTTGACTTATTAATCATTGAGGTAATAATGTTGAATTTCTATAATTCTGTTGAGTATGTGTAATGTAATTTCCTGTGCTGTAGTGTGGATGGCCAACTTTTCCAACAATCTATTTGATACTACATCGTCTTCATATTCTGAAGAAGACTTTTAAATTGTTGAAAGTGTTGTGTTTTTATTATTTTATATAATATATGTATGTATGTGCTTATTGGTAGTTAACTACCTATTGTGTATACGTATGCATGCTATGTAGCTGTATATGCAAAAGTACATGGTACTATATACTCTATATAAAAGTGGATCATCTAATGCTACCATTTGTATAGTTATTTAACTGGAACACTGGCTCTCACTCAACACACGCCTCTTTAAAACTCCTGTAGTGAAGCCATCTACATATACAACTCATGAAATGTTGGTTAAAGATCGTTCCTTTGAAACGATGCTCAGGGTCTTTTCATCACTATGCAGTTATGTACCTTAGTAAGCTAAAAGTGCTAAAGTCTAGATACACCACATAGCTATAGGTTACAGTAGTAATGATTGTAAGAAACCAACACTTGTAGCTATAGTGGCGATACACAACTAGTACTGAGTGTACAGTGTTGTACTAATAGCTATAGTGTCTGAAACATAATCATATGAATTCCATAAAAGCCACTAGAATAATGGCTTAGGGTAGAGTTACTGTAGGTGTATAGGATGTTAGAAAGGGTTTAGGTTTACGTAGGTTAGCAGTTCACAGGTGAGTAAGCATAGCTTAGCGAAAGATTGTACAGTTAAAATGCCTGGCTCTGGCTATGGCCAATTGTGATTGTTCTGTATTAGATACTTAGATTTCATCATACTGTATTTGTGACCAGATTTGGCAAAATGTGCATTGTTCACACACAATGTGGAAACACAGATTTCACCGCCACTCGATAGCTGCATCAATAAACTAACGTGTGTATGGATGCCAACAGCTCATCAGTCTGCCTTTGCTGCGGCTGCTTTCTAGGGTGTGTTGGATGTCCACGAGTGCCCGTAGTGTCTTCAATTGGCCCTGGTGGTTGTCAATGAAAAGCCACCTAGCTGTAACTCGCCACACAACTGCCTAGTGATGCTATTCATTGATTTGGCTACTTTTGTGCTATCTACAGCACAAATATGCCCATTTGGAAGTGTGAATACCTGACCAACCACCCCTATATAATCACTTGTGGTACTGTTGAAAAACTATCTAAAATGGTGGGTAATTCAGCTAGCAAGCCATTCAACAGTAGACCCACCGAATTATCTTGTATAACTACAGATTTGTGGAGAAGCAGACTCGAGATATTACGAATTGAATATTTCAAAACAGTATTTCTAAATATTTACAAATGTGTGAACAATGCACATTTTTGCAAATCCGGTCACATTTCTCATTGCAAAATCAACTTGAGAGTCACTGATTGGTGGAATAATCTTATTAATGGATAATTCTCAGCATACTGATTCTTCATGGTTTTTATATAGTCATTACTAAATAAAGTACTTACATTTATTTTATTGTGTGGTTCATGTATTTATTGTTGTCAGTGTACGTTGTTATTGTTGTGTTGTGTATATCAATCTGCTGACCAAAGACCAAGGTTTTTTATCCAGCATAACGCTAGAATTACAATTCTTTGCATTATGCTAAAATTTATACCAGCACCTCAAAAGGTGGTTCACTTTGTGAAGTCACTATAATTGAAGAAAATTGCATCTACTGTATACTAGTTTGAATTCAAGTAGAACCTATACCATATACGGCAAAACATTTGAGGGGGAAAACTTTTGTGGTTGGAATAGAAAATGAACTTTCACGGTAGCAGCTTCTTTTAATAAGAATGTCTATTGCTAGCTAACCTATTCGTCGTAAAACATTCATGGTAGAGCAAAAAACTGCAAATGTTTTGCCGTATATGGTATATGACATAATTTCTGAATCAGGGATTATTCGTTTACTGTCAAAACATACACTACAAAACTATACAGGACAATACATTACACTACAAAACTCAAGCTAAACCTGGACAATATACATTATCACCATTCTATGTAAGTACAAATTACCATTTGTTAGGTATGTACGTAGTGTTAATCTTCGATGAGATGAAAATCAGGGAAGACCTCGTATTTGATAAAACAACAGGACAAATAACGATTTGCGGACTACGGTGGATCTAATCTGAACAGTCATTTTGCAAAATTGAAGAAAGAATGCCAACATCATCAAAGACTAAACTTAGATGAAACATACATTAAACAAGAGTAAGGCATATGAATTACACTGTTTTACTGAAATAACAGACCACATGCATGATGTGTACTGTACTAATTATCATAATACCCTGCGATTGTTGGTATCAAAGGTATCAAATGTCCCTAGCACATCCACTTGTAGTATTCATGCAAATATGTGATTTAAGAAGTTATGTCACCTTGAGGTTAGCACTTTGCCACTACTATTTTTCCCATGCATGTGTACTATTTATTTATTTTTAATTTTCATGTGTACAAAATTATGCATTTTTGTCAGCACACTAAGCTGTTCTACAAAGCTGTAGTAATATATAGATATTATACAGCAAATTTTATAGCAACAGATCTAGAGGTATTATTACGAATATGTAACATACATAATACTGTAAGTGTATAATATTATATGAAAAACAGTTTAAATATTGAAAATTGTTGGTCTCTCAATGATATTGCTGATGGATCCAGAGCTAGCACCAATTGTAGTTTTTTAGAATGCACTCAATTGACAAGTACAAGAAGGATAAATTACTTATGAAGCACCTAATTTGAGTCAACCTGAAAAATTTATTTATCTTGTGCTTGATGTACCTTAGCTACTTGATTAAGACAACTGTCTGTAATGCATGGTGCAACTCTGGTACATGTCACCTTGAGGTATGAGAAACATTAGGAACCAATACTGAACAAATGATGTGGTTTGACAATGTATTGGGCCCGTCTAATCAAAGACTACAACTGATAGTGCCTTTATATAGGGACACAAGAACATTTGATGTTAAGCTGCACAAGTAATGTTAATATATATTTCGTGTCACACTTATTATTGTAGGTATTAAGCACTTCAGTAGCCGACCATGGCCAGTTTGCGATCGCTTGCCAATCTGATGACAACACAGAAGCAACAGAAACTTTCTGTACCATCGTATGAACAATGGATGCCATCTAATACCTTTTGCTTTGCTCCTGCATGCTTTCACCCAATAAAAATATACCATGGCAAAGCTGCCAAAAGCATGCTAACTACTAATACGTATATGTCAACTTCTTTGTGTTAATTTATTATCATCTGGAGTCTGGAGATCATTTGATAGCTCTTCATCCAATGCTATGCAACTTTTATCATTTAATAACTTGTCTACTCTATTTTAAAGTCATTATATATTCTGTATTGCTCTTCAAAGAGCAGCTAAGTGTGCTTTCCTAAATCATGTATTTACATGAATGCCACAAGTGGGTGTGCTAGGGACATTTGGTACCTTTGATACCAACAATAGTACCACTAGTACCGGTAGTACCACCAGTACCAATTAGGGAACCGCCTATTATGCCAGTATAATTTTAGGCATAATAAGCAGCTGAAAGCATTAAGCATAATGCCAGCATAATACAGGTAGCGTTAGGCTACCAAAGATCGATTTACTCTAATAGAACATTCACTTTCTGAAGGCAACTAAATATACTCTAATAGAACAGTCAACATTAATAGATATAATTAATTTTAATAAAACAGTCTAACTTTAACAAAGATTTTTGTGCAAATTAACAGTGGTTTATTCCTAAGCACAAGTTGGACACATGAGTATAATTTATGAGCAGTGCAGCATAGCATAATAGGTAAAAATAAAAGCATAATAGGCTGGTCCCTATCCTTTAGTCACTTTCTGTTCTACCACTATGGTGATAAAGTGGACTGCTTTCACTATGTACATGCCTCACGTGAGTTTATTAAGTTTGAAAAAAACTTCTGGGGTTCACGAAAGCCCCCGGAAAAAGTGTTTGCATTATCTGTTCTTTGTGTATATCCTATTATTCTGTTGTAGAGGCTTATCAAATGAATGCATGCAAAAATGGGTGAGTAATAAGTTGCATCAGTATGTGTGTTTGTAGAGAGCCAATGTGCAGATCTACCGAAGGCTGGCCTACCAGCACACTATTCATTGTCAGGTATGCATTGATCAATCATAATAAATACATTTTATAGGTACTTCAAGCCATTTAGAAACAAGGATCAAGTGGATGTCAACTTTTTTGTTCAACAAGACTTGGTATTTCATCAAATGATCATCAAAAGTCATTCACGAGTGTTCAAGGGTGCTTCCATCAAATCCTAGGATAGCACAATAGTGCAAAAGTCATGCACAAACTGCATGAATAAATGAACGTATAATAATAATTATGATAGTTTTATTGTCTATTATGATAGAGGAATTTTACAAAATCTTGTAATACAATTGAAAACTGAGTTACCAAGGTGACATTGGAATTGTCACATGCTCACAATGTTGCATGAACGGAGCACGTGCTCCTCCTATTTGGAAGATTTAGTGTTACTGGCCACTAAGAAGCAACTGAGTTGTATTCAAGCTAACTCCCGCATTATTGCAAATTGTGAGTCCGTTGTCAGTAATTGCAATCGATCCCTGAACCTGATTGGTTATTTTGGATATCACAGAATCCAGAGATAGCTACACGACTAGTGAAGGAATCATAAGATGAACTACAGGAAATTTATGGAACCTTGTAATACAATAGAAAATCCAGTTAGCTACCAAGGAAACCTTTTAAAATCACGTGGCAGCTTGATACAAAGTTGTTAGGAAGAAGCTGTCATCATATTTTGCGTGTCTGACTGCAATAGATCCCTGAAACCTGATTGGTTATTTTGGACTATTACAAGATTCCATAAATTTCCTGTAGTTCATCTTATGATTCCTTCACTAGTTGTGTAGCTATCTCTGGATTCTGTGATATCCCTCTTAATGGGTTCCTTCATCTCCATAGGAACAATTTTAATTTTACAGTGACTAGATATAGTTGAATAGTTCATTCAAGTAAGGAATATCCTTTACGAGACCCATGGCTTCAAAGGCACCTGTGAAGCACAGGTTTTTTTGTTACAAGGAGCTAGTGTTGCATACCTGCAGGAGTGCCTGCCATCAGTCCCTTCCTTTTGTGGCTCTCTACAAACATACAAAATAAAATTAATAGTGATACTGACATAAGTTATTAGCCATTTTATAGGAAGATGTAGTCCACTTTATCACCATAGTGTAATGACTACTTCCACATCTTAGTAATCAATTGTTTTCAATTATCCAAAGATAAAATTTTCCGTAATGCATTGTTGTTTTAAAAATTTAGCTAAAAAGTTTTTCAACATTTTATTTTAAAAGTTTTGAAGTTTAGCTAAAAGTTTTAAAACAGTAAATTTCAAAGAAAGTTCTAAAGTTTAGGTAACCTAAACAGTTAAAGTTTAGCTTAAAAGTTTTTTAAAATTTGCAAAGTTTAGCTAAAAAGAGTTTTAAAAGTAGCTAAAATGTTTTTTAAAAAGGTAAATTTAAAAGTTTTAAAGTTCCACTAAAAAGTTCTAAAGTTCAAAAAAGTTGTACTTAGCTAAAGTTTAGCAAATTTTTAAAAGGTTCAAAATTATTTGAAATTAATTATAAACTAAAAAGTTTTTTAAAACAGTAAATTTCAAAAAGGTTTAAGTTTAGCTAAAGTTTAGCAAATTTCAAAAAAGTTTACATTTAGCTAAAAAATAAATTTAACAAAAATTTAAAACTTTTTAAATTGAAAAGTCGCTACTCGGTGCCATTACTCCTTGGGAGGGGTACCCAATCCTGATTGCCCCCCACCCAATTCCGAGCGGTCATCTTGAAACTATGCCAGTGGGGCCCGGCTATGACGGTCAGTGGAGCACCATGGCCTACACTCGGGCAGCCTTTCTCAGCGACGTGGAGCTTGCACCAGGGTGGAGGCCCCTGAGGGATTGGGGGAGGAGACTGTCCGTTCCTAGCCAAGGATTGAGCCCCAGCAAGCGAATCCACTGGGATTCGGACCCCCACCAGCACCACCTGCCCGGTTTCCCAAGGCAGTTACCTCAACCAAGCCACTCTCGTGACAAGCTCCGAATGAGTTACATTTTAACCACTATTTAAATCCATTAATACATTCAATCAGAAAAAAGTTGAAATTTAAAAAAAAATTCGGACCAACCTGGGAAACGAACTCGTAGACTCTACCCCATGATGGGCTTCGTATACCAGCATCCTCCCCACGTGATGTTACCAATTCTACCTTTATGAATATGGAGCACTAGTCTATATAACGTAACGTTGTGTACTACTGGTAGTCGCTCTCTACGATATTTATTGCTATCAAGCAGACCTTTTGCTGAACAGATATCCAATAGCAGACAGGAATTATCCGTTACACGGACATCTGAACGAGTAGGTAATATGCCAGCATTTTATTATTATTATTTTTATTATTTATTATTCTTAGTACTTGGTTGATAATTATAATTATTTATGAGATTATTATCCTTTATAATTGGTTATTATTATTATTATTAATGTTTTACAGCGTAGGCAAAGCTACAACAAAATTAGAAGGAAAAAACAATGTATGCAAGTATAACAAAGTAAAGCCTAGCTGAGAGCTGTTGGCAAGCTCTGCCAACAGCTCTAAAAAATATTTTGAAACTAATTAACTAATTAATTAAATAATTACATTAAGTAAATCTAGTATAATTATAGTCTAAGAACAGTTCTGATTGGTTGTCTAGGCCTGTGAGAGCAGCTACAACAGGGAAGTAATAATGGAGCCGGAGTGTACATAAATTATTGTCCTCAAAGTTGTTTATGAAATAGTTCCATAAGAAACTCTGCAATTTGTGTTTAATTGTGTTAATAGAGAGAGAAATGTCTATAGTTGGAAGTGAGTTCCACAATCTAGGAAGTCTAAAAAAGTAAAAATTATGAGTGAGAGTTGTGGAAGAGCCAATATGTTGAAGTTTGAAACCTGAACTTGATCTAGTTGATACAAAACTACAAAAAATAAAGTCGTTAATATTAAAATAGCTGGAAGGATATTTATATGATTTAAATAAGATCATGTAGTTCATATATACACATTAGGGGAAGAAGGTTAAGTTTGGTTAGTCTTGATTTATAGGAGGAGGTGTAGTCATTTAAAATATATTTAGTTGCACGTCTCTGAACACGTTCTAGTAATAGTATGTCCTTTATTTTGTGTGGCCTCCAAATCGAAGAACAGTATAAGAGATGCCATCTTACTAGAGAGATATAAAGCTTTCTTTTTGCTTCAATGGAGTTTATTTTAAAGCAGCGTCTTAGTAGACCTAGGATTTAGTAAGCTTTAGCAGTAATACTACGATAATGACCACTCCAGTCAAGATTATTTGATAAAATTATTCCAAGGTCTTTAGTGGATTCCTAGGTAGTTATTTTAGTTCCATTAATATAGTAGTCATAGGATATGGTGCCAGTTTTCCAAAAATGTACGTGAACAAATTTGTTTTGATTAAATGATAGATCTGAAGATTGGCTCCAGTCTGACAAATTGTCCAGGTTAATCTGTAAAAGATAGGAATCGACTGGGGCTTTAATTGTTTTTAGACACTTAGTATCATCTGCAAACATATAAGGTGAAGTATGTTGAAAAATTTCTGGTAGGTCATTAACATATATAGCAAAGAGAAGAGGCCCCAATAAACTTCCCTGAGGAACACCTGACAAAACAGGTAGAAAGTTAGATAGAACTCCATTGATGTTTACACATTGTAAACGATTACTTAAATAGGCTTGATAAAAGTTGAAAACATTTCCTGTGATACCATATTTCCTTAATTTAGTCAGAAGGGTGGTATGAGGAACTGTGTCAAAGGCTTTTTTAAAATTTACATAATGGTGTCTACCTCGTACAAGTTTTCTTTTTGCTATAATTAGGTCATTGATAAACAGAAGTAGTTGTTGAAGACTGGAACGGCCTGGAATAAATCCAAACTGATGATTGGTGAATAGATGTTTATTGTATGTTTGTAAATGATTTTCTCAAGTGCTTTTGATATGATACATAGTAAAGATATTGGGTGATAATTAGACACCATAGATTTGTCACCATTCTTGTAGATAGGGGTAATACAGTGAGTTCGCCATTCCTGAGGAAGATAGCCAAGGTGAAAGCACTGAGAATAAAGATGTGTGATAGGCTCGCACAATGATGTTGCACAGTATTTTAGTATTTTAGTATCTTGGGACTAATTTTGTCAGTCCCCATAGCCTTGTTAGGGTCCAAGGAAATCAGGGCCTCGAAAACCTCTGAAGGGTTTATTTCGATGGTATGTAGATTATTAACTGACTGGGGGTGATCAAGATCCTTACTACATGAGGACGTTTCTCTAGTAAAGATTGAATAAAAGTAACTATTGAACATTTGTGACCGGATTTGCGAAAATGTGCATTGTTCGCACATGTACAAGTATTTAGAAATACCATTTTGAAATATTCAATTCGTAATATCTGGAGTCTGCCTTATGCTACTAGCACGCAATTCTCCACAAATCTGTAGTTGTACAAGATAATTCAGTGGGTCTACTGTTTAAAGGCTTGCTAGCTGAATTGCCCGCCATTTTAGATAGTTTTTAAACAGTACCACAAGTGATTATATTAGGGGTGGTTGGTCGGGGGTGGTGGGGAGCCACGGCAGTGGCGGGGAAACACACGTCAAGTGTTTACACTTTCAAATGGGCATATTTGTGCTGTAGATAGCACAAAAAGTAGCCAAATCCATGGATAGCATCACTGGGCAGTCGTACGGCGAGTTACAGTCAGGTGGCTTTTCAGTGACAGCCACCAGAGCCAACTAAAGACACTAAGGTCACCCGTGGACGTCTGACACACCCTAGAAAGCAGCCGCAGCAAAAGCAGACTGATGAGCTGTTGGCATCCATACACACATGCACTGTTAGTTTATTGGTGTAGCTATCGAATGGCGGTGAAATCTGTGTTTCCATATTGTGTGCGAACTATGCACATTTTGCCAAATCTGGTCACATTTGAGCATTCCCAAAGTTGCCACTGCAACATTTGTCATTGTAGTACATTGTAGCAGGTATTAAATCGAGACGAGATAATTTCTGTTCGTACACCTTTTACTATTTGGCTTTTTTGATACATTCTTGAGTTTTTCTTGAAAATTGTGGTAAGGTAAATTTAGATAGCCAGCTGGAATCAGGGATGGTTTTATTACAAGCCACTGCACCATATCTAGAAGTCTATAAGACAATACTAGTATACTAACCAAAAGTTTTGTATCCTTACCGTAGTTACTGTAGTAGTAGGTTCTTTTAAAGAATCAATAACATTTTTGACAGTTTTTCTTTCTCCTATTATAGGTACAAGTTCCTGGAGGTCTTCTGATCTCAGGGTCAGAAACATCAAACCAGTTATTTTGTTTTCCTCAAAAATTGAAGCAACCTGATCAGGATAATCGACCTTTCCTTAAAATTCGTTACCAAGGTACGTATGTTGAAAGCTCACTGACAGAAAATTTTGATACATCGTCCAAAGATGTCATCTCTGTGTTATAACTTAGGCATCAGATTTTAAGCTATTTTATAGTACTCTCGATGGGCAGATACTTTCTTGCAACTAATCAACACAGATGTGTTTAAAAATATGAATTTATAACCAGGTGGAGGATATGAATTTTAGTGATGTGTTTACCATGCACCATAATGGTATTTATGCCATATACACATGTGATCATTAGAAAACTGTTCTCACACAGAAAAACAATAATTATTATACAACAGTTCCAGTAATATGGTATCAAAAAGTTTAGAATTAGTGCCTCAAAATTTCAGTATATGGAAACTCTAGTTCATCGATGTGAAAAATATTATACTGTGAAGTCTCTGCGATTTCATATGCATGAAAATGTCTGCAAAGACAATGTGTTAAATCTGCTGACTTTAAATATTATTTTGTTATCTACTATGAAAATGTCTTTAATTTGTGAAAACTGTGGATATTCATCATCAATTTCTGTGATTATCATACAGTTAGTTTTATATTTTTGGCCTTTACATTTGATCCAATTTGTTCTGTTAAAAGAATGTAATGTTAACATAAAGATGTTCAACACAAAGTTATATACTGTACCTGAAGCAATCATTATTCCCTTAACAATGATGGTCTATCTCTTTTAGCAACAGGTTGACCGTTGACCTAACAGTGGCATCCATGCATAATTTTAATACGTATCTAACATGTTGATGGTCTTAACAGGACCAACTTCAGTCTCCAACTCTAGTAGTGAATTATGGCTTGTATGATAATAGCACTGTAACATTTGATGTCTTTTTGCCAGAGTCCATGGTAAATTTATGTAATTTCCAATGCTTTGGCATACTTTCTTAAAGTAATTATGTTTGGCTTCATACCTTAGTGTCCAATGCCTTGACAGAGGTCCAAACCTGTAAATATTAAAATGGCATAATTGTCAGGACACTGCAGCTAGATGTGCAGTATGTACTTTTGGATAGTGTGTGCTTACTTACATGCAACTACATAATATACGCATGAAATAACTTACTGGGATACTAGATGAGGAGTGTGTATAAGATAATGCATTTTTGGTATTATACTAGAACCTGGGTAAACTGTGTAAACATAATATGTGACCGGATTTGCGAAAAGGGGTCTTATACATGCATCCAATTTTGCGACTTTAAGAATGTGTAACTCAGCTCATGTTTGACCTACAACTTTGAAATTTGGTACCTGGCCTTTCCTATCATTGGGGTTATATGAGAGAAAATTTCAGCTTAATAGCTCACTCACAAATGAAGTTATGCCTACTCACAAATGAAGTTATGCCTCTTCAAAGTTGCAAAATCGGATGTGTGTATAAGACCCCTTTTCGCAAATCTGGTCACATATGATGTTATTCAATCATAACTTTTAGGAATGCCACTTCATCAGTAGTAAGACATGGGCAACAAGATAGTCAGTTATATCTAGTAAAATCAGAATTTATCCAGTTCTCATCACTAATCGGAATGTAGCTTCCAATAAGTATCGGCAGGTACCGAGCCAAACTCCACATTTGGACAGCTGTATGATATGAAACATGTATATGTATATAATGATTAGCTACAGTGTATTTGTATAATATGTAAGTACAGAATGAAAGCACTTTAATTAATGTATAAAGGAGTTCTATGTGCTACCTTTTTGGTTTAGTCGACTTCCTTGTAAATATCTGTCTATATGCACTGGTTTATCAGACTCTGTTCCATAAGTTAATTCCAAAGAATCTATGTTACTGTTTAGGTTATTCAATGTAAACCAATGAATTGAATAAGCATTAACTTTGTTTCATATTGAAGAACCCCTTCAAATAAATCATGCATAACATTACTTATGAGCACACCGCTGCAAATATCAAAATACTCTATTTCCATCAATAAGCTTTCATGATTCACTCCAAATTCATGTGACTGTGATGGGTTGTCTTCTATTGCTTCTAAATGTTCCATGTGTGTTGTAATACTTTGTAATTCAAAGCTGCATGTCTTCAACAAACTGTTTAGTTTTAAAGAACATGTAATTTTTAGCAATTTTACTACATATATCCATACATGCATTTTAATATCTTCAACTGTTCCTAGGCAATGGCGACCTAGGAACAGTGGCGATAGGGGCAATAAGCACTTGAACTTTCCTTAAATCCCCCTATTGCACTGCTTGCAGGATTATCAGCTATTACAACAACTAGTGAGCCAAATAACTTTTGTTTACTATCATAAGTATCAAAATCATAGCCATTTTCCTAAAAATATTTATTTATACATTAATTTTGTCAGCTACCCATGATGTATTACCAATGTTTTGATATCATCAACAATTGGTTTATTATCTGATTGATTCCATATCATTTTATCATCTTTTGTTGGCATAAAGCAAGGAACTGGATTCCTCGCAACTTGGAACGCTTACAGGGTTGATGTTTCCCAACATAAAATAAAACATAGATATATAGACATGAACATACGTAGTTGTGTTAATTGATTACGCAATCAATGTTATTAAATACCTAATTTGTGTTTTCCTCTCCTTGACCTGAGAGGTTACACACTTCCACGTCATCATAGTATAGACAGATTTGTAATGCAGTCTGCTTTGCTTTAAATAGTGAGTATGTTAAAAAGGTTGCTCCGTCACAATAATCTGCCAACTTTCCTGGTATGGTACATTTATTATTATTATTATTATTATTATTTATCTGATTTGTCAAGAGACTGGGTGGCACCAAAAGATATAGCCTGTACAAGGGTGCTTCCCACAACACAAATGTAGCACAATACAAATACAGAACTATCTACATAACAGACACAGCAAACAAAGCAAAAAAGAACAAATTACAAAACAAAAACAAATTACAGGAAATCACAAAAAGAAAATTAAACATGACAGAAAACTGGGCATAGCGCTCGTCGAAACTTTGGTGCACTGAGAGATACTACATCATACGGGACAGTGTTCCATAAAAATGCTATGTTCACAAAAAAAGAAAATTGATAAGAATTGATTGTGGATTGTGGCGGAACAAGGGCCATAGAGTGTGATTTATGACCGGTTTTGACCTTAAAATATGGTACAAGTGTGTTGACTAAAAAATGAAATACCTCAGTGTAAATTCCTTCATCTGAAGTAACATCTCAATGGTCTTCAGTAAAGGAACATAATATACCAAGGTGCCAGTAACTTCTACCAAATGACGTATTGTTCCATGTCCACAAAATATCCTTTTTGCACCCAATTTAATTTTTTTTGGCTCCTGTGTATTAAAAACATGATGTTGTGTGCATATTATCTAAACACTCTACACTGGGCTAGTATAATATTAATAACTTAAAACTAAGCCAAAATTTTGCTTGATATAAGACCTTCGTGTAGCACTTGTTTGAAGCCCTTTAAAGCTACTGTAAGTAGAGGAATGAAAATGTTGAGCTATTATTTCTTGAGCTCTATTGATGTTTGGTGCTTTATGAAGTATAGATGTGATGTTTGAATTCAGACTTTCCATGACAAAATCAAACAGGTCCTGAACATCTGCCACTATTGTATTCATAACTGATTAGGGTATTTTGTGCAGCTCACTTGATTTTATAAGCCAAAGTGCCACAGCCTTTTTAATTTCACCTGGATCATTGCCTACATACATAGACAAAGGAACTTTCACCTGTGTAGCTAATATAATCATTTACGTACCTTGTGATAAGCTAACTACTCCAGAACTTTCATAAGTTGCCTCAGTATCATGGAACATTTTAATTTCTGGATTGGTGTTGTCAAGATCTGTAATCAGTGTTGTTGGTGGTTTCCATGTTGACTGAAGTAATGTCACTATTATCAGGTGTGCTATCCAAACCACTTAAATCATGCATTGAATAAACATGATTCCGATATGTATAAAAATTGTTAAATGTTCTTTGACATCCATGCAATCCACAAGACATCTGAAACCAGCTTCACTTGCGTGAATAAGTTGTAAGTGAGATAGGAAGATGGACACTGATGCAAAGCATGCTGTGCACAATGGACACGTGATTATCCTCAGAAATAGTTTACAGGATACAAATGTAACATTCAATGTAAATTTTGCTTTTATAGCTAATGCAATACTGCAATTATTTTGTGGTTACAGCATATCTGTTTAGTTGCCACAATAGTATTAAAATTGTATAGCTAGCATTTGGTATGATCATGTACCATTTTACTGTCATGTAGTGAGTACAGCTGCAGAGATTTCATTACTTCTTGCAACACAAGGGCAAAATCCATAAGGCGTAGAGCATCACTTGTGACTAATCAAACACCTTATGAAGCTCTGGATTTTGGCCTTAGTAGTTGAAATCTCTGTATACGTGAGCAGGTTTTGTACTGCATAGATTATTAGATTCTACTACATCTGTCAGTACTAAGTGAAAGGATCATTTCCAAACAGTATAGCTATGCAATGAAGATGCCTATATATTTTATACAGTAAACTTGGACAAGTTATTTATTAAACTGAAGACAACTGGCTACACAAAGCTAACACTAAAACCAAAGATGGTTGTCTACCACAATGTATCCATAGTGAATAAGTGGATTTTTGAGCCCACTAATTCATTTGTCATAATACTTGATTAACCATTTAGTCATGAATATAGTTCAATATTGATTATGTTTTCTTATAGATTGACTGACCTCATAATATTATTATGGGTGGCCAGGATACAACAACTTTCAGTTTCTAAGAGAAAGGATGAAGGCATAAATCACAGTTATGTGATCCCCTTAATGATTGAAGTAGCTTAGATCATGTGATCACATGCAGTGAGGTTAAGCTATAACCATGAGCAGGGATATTAGTACCTAACCCTGCTTTTAACCTTTTAACTGACTAGTACAAGCAAATTAATGGATCAGTTTTCCCTGTATTTTTAAACTTTCTGGAGTATTGTATATACCTACGTGCGTGTGTCTGCATTGGTGGTTACTGTGTGGTTAACATTAGCAACATGGAGAAAGCATTGCAGTATTGAATCAAACATAATAATATGTGATAGGACATAACCTGACATCTTGTAGCCATAAGGAATACATCTGGATGTGTGTAGCGTATACTACAAGTTGGGAACTAAGTGTCAAGGAGTATAGGGATATTCTGATAGAATATTTTAGCATATACCATTTTCACTTACTGTATATCCTATTATAGACTGTTGTCTCTGCATTTGATGGTGCCATGGTCTAGTTTATGGTGTTGTCATGACAACTAGCTAGCTACTTAATGGGATTTACATTATAGTGTATAGCCATTGTTGTTAGCATAAGTGAAGTCGCAGTATGTACCTAGAGTGACCCAATATCTTTGTTCTTCAAGTGTTAGAATAAAGTTGCCATTGTTACAAGCTTTTACAGCTACTTGCCTAAAGGATTTGGTAGCTTAATTTTGCTGATTGTACAAAAGAATGATTTACAGATTAACATTGGCTATCTTTTTAAGATTATATGCACATATAGTAAGTTTTTGCGCTTGGCATATACCATATACCATATAGCACAAAAATTTGATGAGATAAAAACTGGGACATGCACCAAGGTATGTGTGTTTGTTCCACTGTGCTAATTTTGTGGTGTTTTGCTATTGGATACTTTGAGGATTGATAAGAGAAGCATTAAAAGGATAAAGGTTTGCAGCTCATCAATTTCATAATGCAAGGTTATGTGATAAACAACAGCTGCCTTATCAAGGTTTGGCACATAGTTAATTAACAATAGCAGGTAACAAGGATTATGATAAATAACAGGTGTTGTCTGTTTGCATATGTGACTGGATTTTCCTTAAGGGCAAATTTTGTATTTCAAGAAATACAAATTTGAAATATTGAAGCCACTGTGGTTTAGGCCTGAGTCAATTATGCTTGAAAATTTGCCTAAAATGCTTTTGGGAATTTCCCAAAAATTTCCCCTATTATGCTCGATTATGCTAACAGTAATTACAGCTGTGAGTTGTGTATATATACATAATTAGCTCTATTAACTGTGTATACAAATTAGTTGCAAGTTAGTTAGTTGAGTTAGTTGCATTAACTGTGTATGTGTATATACATATTACTACTATATCATCATCACGTACTTTGCAACAGCTGTTGCTGTGTCTGTTGTCACATGGAGCGCCATCTTGAGACAAAATTACGATTTATTCCAGGATATTACCCCAAAATGCCAGCATAGCAGGTAAGTCTATTATGCCGGCATATTTGACGCAGGCCTACTGTGGTTCTCTTGTGCTACAATGTAGCCACACTAGATTCACAGTATAAGTAGACTACTTCTATAGTATAACTCAGTAATTCTACCACCTAGCTGGCACTGCTGGATTTTGGGATAGTTTCTTTCCAACTGCTGTAATATCATGGATAGCATGTATAGGGGTGGGGAGGTGGGTTATACCTTCCATTAGGACACATATATATACAGCAGTGCTGCGCCTCCAGCAGTTAACATAAACAGCCACAATGCACAGGATAGGCCCAGATGGTCGTTAGCAGCAGTTTGGCACTACATACAGTCTTATTAGTGCCCCTCAGTGGCACCAGAGGCCCTGTAGTGCACCCTCATGGGTTGACAGGGTCAGCAAAAGCTGCCTGTAAAAGCAGACCTGGCCATCTACAGTCATATACTTGGTGTGTCTGGATAGTGCCTGAGTGTAGCTTCAATGTAGCTATAGCTGTAATTTGGATTTCACCCTTGTGCCTTTAGGGACAGTTTTTGCAAATCCAGTCACATATGCTTTATTAGTATAAGCAGGTTTGGCACATACTTTATTAGTTACCTATAATGCTTTATCAAGGTTTGGCACATAGTTAATTAGGTAACAAGGATTATGATAAACAACAGATGTTGTCTGTTTGCATATGCTTTATTAGTATAAGCAGGTTTGGCACATACTTTACATGATTAGTTAGCTATATGCTTTATCAAGGTTTGGCACATAGTTTATTAACAATAGCAGGAAATAAGGATTATGATAAACAACAGATGTCTGTTTGCATATACTTTATTAGTATAAGCAGGTTTGGCACATAATTTATTAGTTAGCTATACGTATGATAAACAACAATTGTCTGTTGCACATACTTTATTAGTATGAGCAAGTTAATGGCAAGGCTATATGATAAACAACAGTACATTTCTTGTGTAGGTTTGGCACATACTTATTAGTTATATGATAAGCAACAATTATTTGTGAAGAAATTTACAATGCTATGCAGAAGAATTACTGAGGTGGAAGAAGTTGATTTATCTTGAACAATGTTATAGGCATAAGCAGGTATGTACGTACATGTTGCTTTTTTTATGTTCCTCCATCACACTATATGATTATATAGATCAGATGACTGAGATGATATAATTATGTGACCACGTGCAAATTCAAGGAGGCTAAGTGCCATGGCTGTGGGAAAATTGGACACATTTTAAAGGCTTGCATGAACAAGAAGCGACCAACTCAACCAGCCACAAATTCCAGGGTGCAGCATGTGGTACAGACAGATGCGAGTCACACAAATCCACCACCACCACCAGTAGATGAAGTCACACAAACTTACACACTGTTTCCCTTACACACTCAGCATCACCCCCCAATTAACACTGTTCCAAACATTGATGGTCAGGATGTGTCAATGGAATTAGACACAGGAGCAGCTATTTCAGTGATCAATGAATCGACATACAAGACTGTTTTAGTTCAGCAGCCACTACTGCGACAGTCTAATGTTAAACTGCACACTTATTTAGGAGAACGACTTAGTGTACTTGGCAAATTACAAGTCACCGTACATTACAATGAACAGACGGCATCCTTACCATTAATTGTACTGCAGGGCTCAGGGCCAAACCTTTTTGGCAAAATTGGCTGGAGAAGATTAAGCTGAATTGGCCACAGCTGTGTACAGTCAAATCATCTAGTGCACTCCAAGAAGTGCTTGACCAACATGAAGCAGTGTTTCGTGATAAGCTAGAGAAATTAGAAGGCACTCAAGTTAGTATTGAAGTAGATTCAGATGCTCAACCTTGTTTCTTTAAACCTAGACCACTTCCCTTCACTCTCAAGTCTAAAGTGGAAGATGAACTAGACAGACTACAGGCCAATGGTGTTATATCCCCTGTAACATTTTCCAAATGGGCAGCGCCAATCGTTCCTGTTGTGAAGAGTGACAGAAAGATCAGGATATGTGGCGACTATAAGATGACGATTAACCAATCATCATGAGTTGACAAATACCCTTTACCTAAAGCAGATGATTTATTTGTGTCGCTGTCTGGTGGCACAAAATTCAGCAAACTGGATTTAGCACATGCATATTTGCAGTTGTGCCTTGAGGACAAGTCCAAAAGTCTGGTGACCATTAACACCCATCGTGGTTTATTTGAATACAACCACTTGCCGTTTGGTGTCTCTACTGCACCTGCCATTTTCCAGCGAACCATATAGATTCACTCCTACAAGGTATTCCTAACGTGTGTGCTTATCTGGATGACATAGTCATCACTGGCAAAACTGAAGAGGAACATTTACAGAATTTGTCAGCAGTGTTATCCAAGCTGCAAGAAGCTGGCTTGTGTTTAAAGAAGTTAAAGTGCTATTTTATGGCTGAATCTGTGGAATACTTAGGGCACATCATTGATGCTAAGGGCCTGCACCCTACCAAGGCCAAAGTGGTAGCTGTGCAAAATGCACCAGTCCCACAAGACATCACCCAGTTAAAATCCTTCCTTGGATTAATTAATTACTACCGGAAATTCCTTCCAGACCTATCTTCACTGCTAGCACCTCTCAACAACCTTTTGCAGAAGGGTGTAAAGTGGACTTGGACTGTAGCTCAACAGACCACCATCCTCTTTCCTTTGCTGACACTCCAGTATTCATCATCAATAGCTGCTTGGCAAGCATCAACTTGGCTACGTACAATAGCAAAGGTAACACTAGCACTTGGTTGATTGATTGATTGATTGATTTGATTGGTTGGTTGGCTGATTGATTGATTGATTGGTTGGTTGATTGATTGATTGGTTGATTGATTGATTGATTGATTGATTGATTGATTGATTGATTGATTGATTGATTGATTGATAATTCAACTCCAGTGCTTGGCTTCCTCACTGGAGCATACAAGACAACAATACAATTACAACCATACATGCTAATTATATACATACATATGCAACAACATAGGTAGCTAGCTACATACACATACAAATATTAAACCGTACTAAATACAACACACACATATAAAACTGCAATAAATACAACATACACACAAAAATCAACTATACTGATAACTGATCAAGTCAGGTGCTTAAACAGATTACAATATCATGAAACATGCCAGATGGCAAGAAGTTCCACCATGTGCATGCTGTAGCTTGAGAACGAAAGAAATGTTTAGTAAAACTCTTTCTGCAACATGCAATATAGCTGCAAAGTATTCCCAATTAAGTGTTGTTGACCAAACACTAAAGGTAAGCTTGCCAGCATTTTAATGCATGGATAGCTATAATGTTTGTAAACGGTAATGCAAGAAGAATGGTTTTCTGTAATGAAAAATTGAATTCACTTATTGTTATTCCCTTATTCCAGTATTACAACCTCCCAGTATTCAGAGTGTACACGTAATTAACTTGAGGTTAGCCACACATACAGGAAACCCAAAGATAAAGAAGCCATTTATGGGTCACCTGAACAGCATAAATACTCAAACTCCCAATATACATTTCAGTATTGCAGAAATAGCCTATAGCTTATCTGGAACTCATTATGTGGAAAATTACTCTGCTTCTTACCATGATGTTAGCTGATGAAATTGATATCATAGTATCACAACAACTTCCTTGTGATTCTCCTTTAAGGATAGTCAGACCCCAACAATTTAAACATTGCTCATTGTGTTCCTATGGTACTTGGAGTAGGTGGAAAAATACTAATCACATGGTACATAAAAACAATTGTTCAAGTGGATACTTCCATGAAGTAACACGAATTCGGAAAGATATAAATGGAAAGTGTAATGATGAAACAGAAATGGATTATCGCTGTAAGTGAAAAATCAGCATTTCTACTTCTGTTTAAGTGAATGCTAAATGTAGGTGCTCCAACTGTGGAGGATGCATCACAGATACTAATTAGAGTATTAGATCTTCACCATCCCCTGTTTGTTGAGCAGCCACTACACCAATACCCAAAACAGAAGCGCAGTAGTGGCAGTGGCAATGATGGTTGTAAAAACCGTACATTAGGATCAGGATGTACTAAAGGTATGTTAAATATTACACAGTGACTGAGTGACTGAGTGACATACTGTAGCTATAGGCTTGTTCTATTGGGCGGGCACCTATAGCTTTCCATAAGGCTGCGCAAAGTTGAATATCTGTTTCTGGTCCAACCATCCTTCAAAAATTGACCAGGTCACAAGGCTTTTATTTTAATAAGTTGTGACCCAACTTTTCTTATACCTATTTGTACATGGTAAAGTAATATTTATAATTAATAAAATTATATGTGTGTGTATATTGTGTGTGTGTGTTTGTACATGCTTGTGTACATGTCTCTGTGTGTAGGACCAGAAATATACTGTATTTTTAACTTCATTTGGCCTAATATCGATTATAAAGTTTACTTATTAGCTTGTAGATTCTGTGCAACATTTTCATAGCTATTCCACATTGAGTTGTATACCGTATAGCAGGTTTTATTTGCAAGGTCCTAGTTTGTGTGAATTTTGCAAGGAACGATGAGCTTGCAAATTTCAAACTGAGATAAGTACAGACTTTTCTATGTAGCTGTCACACAGTTCGCAAATTTTAAATTAGCAAACATTACTGCTAGACTATAAAATTGAACGATTCACAAAAATTGTGCCTTGCATATAAAACTCGCCATATGGTATGTGCCCGTCTAGACCCACCCTTACATACCATTGGTCATATTTTCAATCACTGTGTAGAGATATGTAATACCATCTATATAAGCTTGAAGCTTCATGATAGCTGGTGAAGACATTTTGAATTTAAAGGTTCTAGAACATTTGTTTTCAGACTACTATTGCCATAGATATCATGTGTGGTAGGCATTGAATATCGTACATCAGGCACAGATATTTTCGAGGGACTTGTACTTTTAATTGGGGTGAGCCTTAGCGAGCCCCACCATATGGGATCAACAGTGAAATCTGTCTTCTTGCTTGTTTGATTGTTTGCTTGCTAGATAAGTCAAACTCCCTTATATGGCCGAAAGCCATTTAAGTGCAAATCAACATTACATCAACCATTACATCAAACAGGTGGAGTGCTAACCAGCATTACATAACACATGTGGAGCTTACACTTTGTCTCACTATTTACTTTTCTTTATAATAGCTGATATATACCACCACTTGCTTATTACACATGCTTGTGATACCTTTTGTGATGAATACATATGTTATTTCAATCCACTGTAATTACTTTACTGTTAATATCCTGAAATACGTACCGGTACAAATTTTCAAAACCATCATGTAGATAGCTGAACTGTTGCTTGTACACTGAGACTAAACTGTACATGTTTTGTTCTCTGTGCTTATAATTATTACAATGTCAAATTGCATTTGAAGGTCATCAATGGTAGCTAAGTGTATACATGCATCTATCAAAACACCAGTCTTGCCCCTCAATGTCGTGCATTTCACCTAGTATTGAGTAGTGGTTAATAGTACTAGTGTTTGGCCACTGTGTGTATCCTAGCCAGCTTTTTGTCAAATCCAGTAAATTTCACTATAAGGAAGTTTTACACATTGCTTGTGAATGGAATCATTATGTGCACTTTTTCGTGTAGGAACTTATAACACAATATGTGATCCAGCATGAGAAAACCGGGCTTATGTGCACATAAACCCTATTTTCTCATGGGTCACATATGTTTATGGGGTGGCTGTGCAAGATAAGCTAGCTGTTCTTGTGCGCAGCTATATCTATATTTTGTTGTATATAGATGGAAAGAGAAAACGTAGTTCTAATATGATACATGAAAAAATGTATCCTGCTCCTGAAGTGGTTACTGTACAGCTGGATGATGGTATTACACCTAAACCATTTGATGTAGATGAGTATCTTTCTCACTTTAAAAGACATCACAAAACACGATCTTCTCGTCAGGCCACGATTATCGCTCCGCCTTCTAAAGCTAAAAATAGATATGCCCTTTTCATATTAGATGGATCAGGCAGTATTACAAATACATACTTTCAAAAAATGAAATTTTTTGTTGGTCAATTAGCTTTCATTTTCCAGTCTTGTGGCTTCACTGGAGTAATGACCTATAATGATTGTACCTATTTACAGTTTAACTTCACTTGTTATAAATATAAGGCTACTTATGCTACACATAATGCCATGTTACAAAAAATACTTGATATACCATATCCAAATGGTTTGACTGGTACTGGTGATGCAATTGAAAGGGCTTTTGAAGATGTACTCAAATTCATAGCAGAAGATGCAGCTGAAATTGATGTAATAATCATAACTGATGGCCACAGTAATACAGGCAGAGATCCATGTCTAGTAGCAAATGAGATTTGGAATAAGATAGAGATACGAAGCAAAGTAAATGTGTTTCCGATTGGTATAGGAAATATAAATTATAGTGAGCTTCATTGCCTAATGGGTGAAGATCCTAAAATTAATAATCCACTACATGTATTAAATTTTACAACACTTGAGAAGATAGGTGACCAGGTATTTAATGAAGTAATTAACAACAAAGAAACATTTTGTGCTCGATTTGATAATTTCCAGGAAGTTATATGTGAATTTTCAGAAGACTTCATTGGGCGGCCATAATTATTATGGTTGTTGCTTGTAAATGTAACTACTGTTAGCTATTATTACATGTAACTCTAGATTATAGAACTTTCAATTATTGCAGTGATTGTTATAGTGGCTGTAGTTTTGTTGCATTAACATGCAATAATTATTATCATATGATATAGCTATAGCTACACAGAGTGGTGCATCTAAAATTCGTGAAACTGTTAATGGCTCAACCTTAGCTATATATAGGTTCAACTAATGGTTGTTGTTGGGTTCATTTCCAAAGGAGAAAACTTAATGAACAGCTTGGGAATACAGTGTTACATCATAATTATTACTCTGCTAAAATAACTAACTGCTAGATCAAAATCAAACTCGATTGCTTTGTAGGGTGCAGAAAGACCACAGTTCATTTAATCACAATAACCATAAATTATAATAATGTAAGTCAGTATCATGAGACTGTCTATATAATTTAAATAATCATTCTTAGCTCTCAAAAGACTCGAATGTTCGATGGCCACAGAAGTCATAAATTTCCAGAGAGTAAAGATTTTGTATAGCTATGCTGTTGATATTTAGCCCACCAGATTTTTATTAGCATGAGCCCTGCACGCATAATACAGTAATCCAAGAATAGCATAATCCAGATGAGTACAGATCCATCAGCAGATGACCTCCTCCAACACGAAGACAAACATTAAACCAAGTCTCTTCAGAAAAGGAGGCAGCCTTTGGATCAGCAACACCACTGACAGAAAAACAAAGCAGAATAAAATGAGCCCGGCGAGCAACCGAAGCAGCCAAATACTCTTCTTCATATTCTCAGCTGTAAGAACCACTGGAAAAGGGGGACGACACAAATACGACCGGGCACCAGTATCAATGATACGTAGTAGTACAGCCATAGCTGAACGATCATTTCCAGATCTGCTTAGAATGAAAACATTTTTGCATAGTACCATGAGTCCCTGCAGGCTCAATAATCTATTTATGTTATATGTACACAAACAAAACTGAAAAGTTGGAATTAAATTTAATTGCAAAAGAGTTTATATCTGTAGCTAAACAAGAGAAGAATCAATTATTTTGGAAAACCTTAATTTATTGAAATTATTGTACTGGTAGCTAAAGCTAATTACAGCATGTGTTAAACTGTGTTTTATTAACTTATATACCACTTTCACACCTTAGATCAAAGGAATTTACCAGGGTATATTTCACATAATTATAAACCTGTATATCCCTGACCACAAAGCCTTTGATGCTAAGGCAGTTCAAGGTACCGGTGTCCCTTGATTCTTGTCATTGATGTAGAAACAAAACTACCACTCTTTATATAGGCACGAGAATGTGATATCGATTGTGGGTTTTAGTTTTCTAAATTTAATATTTATTTGAAGTTTATTTTTCAACTTTGTTACTAGTCTAAAAGTGTTTGTATTCGAAGTGTATAAGCCGATATACGTCAAAAGACACCATTTGAGGTGAGTTTCTAACGTGATAAAAATAGTCTATTCACTGCGTGACTTAATATATATTAATCTACTCTATTTACACACTCACCATTAGTTTATCCTTTTCAGTGGCGATTAAACACGATTTTTTTGCCCATTATAAGTCCTGCAGCTTTATAAAAAGTTGTGGCAAACCCACAATTGCCAGCACTACCATGGAAGAACGTCATGACAACAATAAAATTGAGCCCCACAATCATGAGTACCTGTTACTATATAAAAAGGCTGAAATATTGATGTCAATTTTGGGCAGATTTTTGGAGTGCCGGAAGTGGAATATATTACTTGTAACATGGGCACTCGGATATATATGCCCGCACCCTAGGGCTTGGGCATATATATCAGGCAAATCCCTCTTGCCCATGTTATAACTATTACATGTAACACTTTCACACCTCAGATCAAAGGGAAATGCTGGTGTATATATCTGATATTGCACTGGCTGTGGAATGTTAACAAGATATGTGCACCAATATCAGTGCACATATCTCGTTAAGAGATTCCACAAATTCCCTAAATCCTTTGACAAACTAGGTGAAAATACCTCTCTTTATATAAGTACATGAATATGATATCGATTGTGGATTTTAATTTTGTAAACTCAAAAGTAAACTTTGTTACTAGTCTAATCGCATAGCCTGTATAAATTGTGCCGTTAGTAGCCGTGCAATTATTCTCTAATTGCAGTTCTGGCATAGCAACCGTCAGCAATTGCACAGTAAAGTAACCAGTCAAAATTCACAATTCGGGAAGCCGTTTAAGTGCAACAAGCAATGACATAATTAGCAACGAATGAAATCGCGTAGCACTGTAGGTTCATAGAAACCGACTTGTATGGCAACCAAGTAACGGTTACGCGGCTGTGGAGTAGTACTCATTAATCTCTACAAGAATGTCTCAATCCTAACCTTTTAGAATGAATCTCCACTCAATTCTGAACGCGCAGCTACTAAAACAAGTGATACGGAATGAACAAGATTTTTGAGCATGCCTCAGATAGAAATAAGCAGCGCACCTGAGGTTAGAGTGGTGTCGTGCAATGCGATTAGAAGGTAATCACACACATTTTCGTGTAATTCGAGAATAATTGTACACGTAACAGTCAAATTACACTCAGCTTCGCCTCGTGTAATTACTTGACTGTTACTGGTACAATTATTCTCGAATTGCACTCAAATGTGTGTGATTATCTATACTAATACGATATCAATTGTGGGTTTGAATTTTGATAAAATTAGTTTAGTTTGAGTTGAAAAGTAAACATTGTTACTAATCTAAAAATGATTGTAATTGTTATCATTAAGTACGGTAGTATCATTAAGTACGGTAGTACTTAATAGTAGGGATTGGTAAGAAATTGTATGGTTTCCCGATTTTTCGCACTTCATAAAACAACCTTCCAATAGGCTTTACCCAAAAAAACCGACTGGAATGCATTGCTAAGGCTGTAATGATGCTGTACCTTGGTTAAACGAAGCAACAAGTCGAATATTTCGACCTACAGCCAACTTTGAAAATTTAGAAATTCACCTGTATTTCGTCTGCCAGCCTGCCGTAAGACCCGATTGCGCTAGGTGTAGGGCTCCAGAACTTTCACACAATAAAGGTAATGGCGGCGGATTTACGAAAATGTTGTTCCGAAGACGATTTACCCACTGCGCCATGGCGATTCCTTTTATCCTTCATTCCCTTCCTTGTTCTTCTATATTCCTAGCAAGGTGTGAATCTCACCTTCGAAGGTGACGATAGCCTGTTACGGCTTCTGCTTATTGCGTCACGCTAAAACCCGACTCGCACGTGATATAATTAGTTACAGTGGCACCATGGCACGATGTTTTCGCGTGTACTTTATTACATCGTGAACTTCGAGATTATAGCCTTGGACAAATAGATTTCGCTGTTTTTCGAGCGTTATTTGCTATCACACAGCTGCTTTGCCATGTAAGCGCGTTGTTAACAAGCGCCTGAAAACAAGCATAATTATTACGTAAGCGCCTGTAACATTTGTGCGCCTGCTGAAAGATTATTATGAATGCTTAGCATGTATAAAAAGCAAACAAACTAGAATGATAAAAATTAAAAATTTAAAAGGTAAGTAGGGATTGAATTCAATAGTGCTACAAAAAGTAAGGAAACAAGGAATAAGATTTTGGGACGAGAGAACATTCTGGCATGAGATAATTTATAAAAGTTTAATCCCTACTTTTGGCAAACCTACTGAAGTGAGCCAAAAGTAGGGATTAAACTTTTATAAATTATCTCATGCCAGAATGTTCTCTCGTCCCAAAATCTTATTCCTTGTTTCCTTACTTTTTGTAGCACTATTGAATTCAATCCCTACTTACCTTTTAAATTTTTAACTTTTATCATTCTAGTATATAAACCAAAGGATGCCATTTGAGGTGAGTTTCTCATGTGATAAAAATAATCTATATACTGCGCGACTGCATGTATATCAATCTACTCTAATCGTTATATTTATAACACTCACCATTATGTTATCCTTAGTAAGTGATTAAAGTGATTTTCAGCCATTATAAGTCCTGTAGCTTTATATATTTTAACCCACAATCATTACCACTAACATGTACAAACGCTATGACAACAATAAAAATAGAATCCCACAATCACAACGAGTACCCATTACTATATAAAGAGACCGAGATACTACCATGAAGTTTGGGCAGATTTTAGAGTGCCAGAAGTGTAACATATTAGTTATAACACAAGCGCTCGTGCTTTGCCTGATATATACACACTCGCCCTCGGGAATCGTGTGTATATATCAGGCAAAGCACTCTTACCTGTGTTATAACTATTACATGAAAAACAATTTAAATGTTGGTCTCTCAATGATATTGCTGATGGATCCGGAGCTAGCACCAATTGTAGTTTTTTAGAATGCACTCAATTGACATGTACAAGAAGGATAAATTACTTATGAAGCACCTAATTTGAGTCAACCTGAAGAATTTATTTATCTTGTGCTTGATGTACCTCACTTGATTAAGACAGCTGTGTGTAATGCATGGTGCAACTCTGGTACACGTCACCTTGAGGTATGAGAAATATTAGGAACCAATACTGAACAAATGATGTGGTTTGACAATGTATTGGGCCCATGCATGCCATGTATGCCTGTGTATTCTCTTCCATCTAATCAAAGACTACAACTGATAGTGCCTTTATATAGGGACACAAGAACATTTGATGTTAAGCTGCACAAGTAATGTTAATATATATTTTGTGTCACACTTATTATTGTAGGTATTAAGCACTTCAGTAGCCGACCATGGTCAGTTTGCGATTGCTTGCCAATCTGATGACAACACAGAAGCAACAGAAACTTTCTGTACCATCGTATGAACAATGCAATGGATGCCATCTAATACCTTTTGCTTTGCTCCTGCATGCTTTCACCCAATAAAAAATATACCATGGCAAAGCTGCCAAAAGCATGCTAACTACTAATATGTATATGTCTAAATTCTTTTCAATTTCTTTGTGTTAATTTATTATCACCTGGATTCTGGAGATCATTTGATAGCTCTTCAGCCAATGCTATGCAACTTTTATCATTTAATAACTTGTCTACTCTATTTTAAAGTCATTATTAAGAGCAGCTAAGTGTGCTTTCCTTTGTGGTGACTTCATAAATCACATATTTACATGAATGCCACAAGTGGGTGTGCTAGGAGCATTTGGTATCTTTGATACCAACAACAGTGCCAGCAGTACCACTAGTACTAGAAGTACCAGCTAGGGACCCGCCTATTATGCCAGCATAATTTTAGGCATAATATAGGTAGTGTTTGGCTACCAAAGATCGATTTACTCTAATAGAACATTCGCTTTCTGAAGGCAACTAAATATACTCTAATAGAACATTCACTTTCCAAAGGCAATAAATATACTGTAATAGAACGTCAACTTTAATAGTTTATTCTTAAGCACAAGTCTGACACATGAGCAGTGCAGCATAGGTAAAAATAAAAGCATAATAGGCTGGTCCCTATCCTTTAGTCACTTTCTGTTCTACCAGTAGACATTACACTATCGTGATAAAGTGGACTGCTTTCACTACGTACATGCCTCATGTGAGTTTATTAAGTTTCAAAATTATTTGAAGTTAATTATAAGCTAAAAACTTTTTTAAAACAGTAAAAAGGTTTTAAAGTTTAGATAAAAAGTCCAAAAAAGTTATACTTAGCTGAAGTACATTTAGCTAAAAAATAAATTTAAAAAAGATCAAACTTTTAAATTAAAAAGTCGCTACTCGGTGCCATTACCAATGCTGATTGCCCCCCACCCAATTCCGCGCGGTCATCTAGAAGCTATGCTGGTGGGGCCCGGCTGTGACAATCAGTGGAGCACCACATGGCCTACACTCAGGCAGCCTTTCTCAACGATGTGGAGCTTGTACCAGGGTGGAAACCCCTGAGGAATTAAGGGAGGAGACTGTCCATTCCTAGCCAAGGATTGAACCCCAGCAAACGAATCCACTGGGATTCGAACCCCCAACAGCACCACCTGCCCGGTTTCCCAAGGCAGTTACCTCAGCCAAGCCACTCTAGTGACAAGCTCCGAATGAGTTACATTTTAATCACTATTTAAATCCATTAATACATTCAATCAGAAAAAAGTTGAAATTAAAAAAAAACTCGGACCAACCTGGGAAACGAACCCGTACTGGGCCCATGATGGGCTTCGTATACCAGCATCCTCCCCAACAAGCCTGAGTGAAGGCTTTTTGGGCAGACTTTAACTTTTGAACTTTTTTGCTTGAATTAATTTTCTTAAAAGCAGTTGATCTAATACATAATGGAAGTATTACCTTTATGAATACGGAGCACTATAATAATATTATAGTCTATATAATGTAACGTTGTGTACTACTGTAGTCGCTCTCTACGATATTTATTGCTGTCAAGCAGACTTTTTGCTGAACAGATATCCACTAATAGCAGACAGGAATTATCCGTTACACGGACATCTGAACACCCTGTAAGGCTGCGCCTAATATACCAGCATTTGGGAGTGAAAAGAATTAACTGGAATAACTGATAGGGTAAATGCTACGCTATAAATACAAAACACTCACTTGTAAACTCTCTAGTATCTCTAAGTTAAATACGCTGCTGCAAAACTCTGGTCTATGCAATACATAATTTATGTCTGAGCTTATTAAATATGTTTTAAATTTTATGTAGCTCTTTCAAGAATTTCCACCTATTCATATGAAAGTTCATCCTAGTTTTCAATAATATTATGTTGTGATAACTGCCAGTGCATAATTACTATACAAAATACCCTGGCTGTAAAAGTATGGGCCAAGAACTAATGTAAAAAGATGGGTACTGCTGATGGAAATAAGTTCACTTAAATAATGTTTTGCAACCTGAATTGTGATCATTGAAATTTTATTCCATCAGCAGTAGCTAACACTACACAGGCCTTGGCCTTGCAATTCTTTTTGTCTGGGACTTTTTTAGTTCTTGCCCACTACTTTTTTTACAGCTGGGATGCTTTTAGTTGAGACTTCACTTCCTTTTTAGAAATAACAGGTCAACATATAGCCATTAGTTAGCTAATAGCCATAATTTATTATGTTATACTGCTAAAAAGCTGAAGAGCCAAAAGTGATGACAACTAAAAAACTTAGTATCTGCAAAACTACACTTCTAAACATGTCTTGGGATGAGTCATGGACTCTTGATTACAGTAGTTATAGATTGTGGTGTAAGGTAGTCAAAGAATTGTCCCAACCAGAGGAGGAGGAGTGAGTAAACTCTGGCAGACATACACATCCAAAATAAGAGGTGATAGACATTATGATGCTGATACATGGGATGTAAAATGGTTTGTGGCATGTGCTGAGAAGGTGAAGCCTTCTGCAATCTTCCCCTGATGGTTTGGCCAAAGAGAGTGCCCAGCAGTATATTTGCTGGGCTCCCAAGAGTTGGTATGGCAATGCCTTGCAGCTTTGGGCTCTCTGGGTGTTGCTTCTTTTGACTGATGCTGCTAAACATGATCTGTTACACTCAGCTGTCATCCTCACAATGAACTACCCTCCAAATTACCTGATGCTCCAACCCTCTTACTGTGCAGCCTACAGCTTTAAATGAGGCACCTCCCTTGATAGTTCTGCTTTTCATTCCTAGTGCCTTTTGGATGTGCTCTTGTGATAGAGATAATTTGGAGACCGGCAGTGACCATGGCCCTACATATGCAAATACACCAGCAGATGGTTTATATGATATAGTTTTTATGCCCTTCTTCAAGATGACAGTACTTTTGATGTCACTGTAATCCTTTACAGGTTTCCTTTTTGAATCAGTCTGTTGTGTGAGCTGATGTTGCTAGGGTTGAGATGGAGAAGGATGAGGTTGTTGGACACATATACGTAATAACAGTGATAATCTACTCGTACTGTGAAGTCATACAAATCTACTTGGCAATACTTCATTTAATCCAATCAAGTAGCTATTTAGTTTTTGTAATTATTTCACATTTATCTTCATTTAAAATTTGGAGAAAGTGACACACTGACACGGATATGTGACCTAGTTTCAACCCTGTTACCTCCAGGCAGGGATGGGCAATTAACCGCATAACTGTCATAATCGTGATAATTTTGCTTTACAATAATCACTATCATGCATTTTTTGATGTAAACAATAATCGGGAACTGCAATTATTGTGTATGGTATATAAAGGCATTAAAATATGTCAGTATTGTGGAAATTGGCCCAATGGTTTTTGAGTACTTTACCAGTTGCATAAATAACACACTTGTGCCCATGCATCTTTCTTGGCTGCTGACACACGACCGTGTGTCTTGATAGAAAACATAAGTGATATTATAAAGAGGTATGTTGGCGATTATAATGCTTGTTATAGTACACATGTATCAAAACTCTGGTTATGCATTAGTAGCTATAACATCCCTGACAATCTGGAATGCTCCCAATACTGCACCCAACTGAATCTTCTCCGATGTTCCTGATGCTAGCTGGTACCTGTGATACATACAAGTTGTCACTTAACTATATAGTATAAACAAGGGGAAAATGAATTTCAAGTATATTTGAATATTTTGCAACTATAAATAATTGCACCATGCAGGTATTGTATACCACACGGCATAAGGAAATAATAAAAAATTTAAAGAGGAAGTAGGGATTGATAAGGAAACAAGGAATAAGATTTTGGCACAAGGGAACACTAAAGATTCTGGCATGAGATAATTGATAAAAATTTAATCCCTACTGTTGACTCATGATTTGTATCAGATCAAAGTAGGGATTAAACTTTTATGAATTATCTCGTGGCAGAATCTTTAGTGTTCTCTTGTGCCAAAATCTTATTCCTTGTTTCCTTACTTTTTGTATCAATCCCTATTGCTTTTTAAAATTTTAATAATATATATTGGCACTATATACGTAGCTACACGCAAAACATCCAAAATCATCAAATCTGTTAATAGTATAATTTAATCATGCCATGTATGCAAGTGGCTTACATAACTCAAATAATCTTCTAAACTTCTCAGGTATGCAGAAAATTGACAGATCTCGGAAATACACATTGTTCAAACGCAAATGGAATCAACTGCGCTGTCTTGGCTTACACAGACCTTAGTGAACAACAAAGCCTTTTTGATGGTTTACAACAAATTTTGTGAGTTCCTGCCATTGAGGTTCTCATTCCTACTTCTATTCTCACTCCTATTTCCCTAGAATTCTCATCTACCCATTTTTATAAACATGGCCAAGTGGTCATAGTTGTGAAAATACCTTAGAGCATTGAATATCATTGAAGTAAAGGATCTTCAACAAATAATTAAACATCTCCACATAAAATGCTTCTTGATTGCATGGCCTTCCCATTTTTACAGCCAGGTATTTGTTTAGCATTTTGCATTAGCAAAAACACAAAAAACCCAAATTATGTTTGTCCAAGTATACATCACATGACATAATCAAGTTACATCTGTTAACAACTATTCACGTGAAGTGAAGCCTGAATAACTAATCAAACAAATCCTACTGCTTTTCAGTTTCTTTATATGACACTTGCTATCGATATAACTGATGGGTAGGGCCTTAGTAACGAAGCATGTTGTTAGTTACTGCCAAAGAAGAGCAAGGTAATGCCGTGTTAACCGTTCATTTCACAGAAAAAGCTGTTTAACCAGCTGTACATTACTAACAAGACTGAGCGTTTCAGTTTTAAAAGTGGGCATGCCATACTGGTTGCGCAGAAGACTGGCCTATAGTGTTACAGTAAGAATTTCAGCATAAAACAACTTTATACTACACTAAAGGCTTTTACTGGAGTATATAGCCAGTTTACCAAAAGAATTAACTTTGTATGCGTTCCTTAGTGATGACTCTTTGTTCATGTGACTTACCCATTACATCATTAACTTTTGCAATACATTGGTTCAATTTATAATACAATGCCTGGTTTTTAGATGGTAATACACCAACCTGTTACAGATTGCATTCATGACATTCACAAAAGTAGCATAGTGTTATCGGAGAATTTCAATTGGTTTTCTCAGGTAAATGTATTACTATCAGGGGGTCACCAAATGTTGCTGAATCTCGTACACTCTTTCTGAAATCTTATTCGAAATCATTAAAATTTGAATTCTAAAATCAAAAAGTTGGAATGGTGATCAAATTATTGTATATGTCTGCTTCTTAAAATACTGAGAACAATATCAGCAAGCTCTTTGTGGAGGTAACTAACCATTAAGCTACCCAGATTCTTCAAAACCTTTCATTTAAGCTGCTTAATATACGTATATACACAGGCGCTTATAATTTATAATTCATTAGCACTCCATATAGCTAATAATTATATACGTATCTTAGTCATGTAGCTAGTAGTGTAAAAAAGTATAGTGAAGACTTTGCTAATGAATCTAATGTGAAATCAGTGGGTGAAATACAAAGATTTTGAAATCTGTACACCTTCTTGGGAGTTGGTGACCCCCTGGCTACTATGGAGGCTTGGATGACATATTTTTTGTACTTTTATACAACAACTTACTCAATGTTAGACAATTTATCAAGCAGTTTCATTCTAATTTCCGGTGGAAAATCAACTACAAGTATATAAACACAAGACATGCACATTCGGATAAACTAGTGTGATTTCTGTGTACATAGGTATGAATTTCTGTTATAATATCTTGTAAACCCAATCCTTTGAGTACTTTTAGCTCCATAATTTCTAGCGAACAAAACAAGTGTACTATAATAAAGCATGCATTATAGCATACATAATATTTCTACTTCAAAAATATGGATTTAATTTCCTCCTCAGGACTCAATTTGTACTTCATACTTTCCTGTGAACTAAAAATAAACACTTAAACTTACTATAATAGTATACGTATATACATTTACCAGATATCTTGAGAGCTTCAACAGTTTGGTCTGGTAAGGTGCATAACTTCTTGGCACCATCTGGGATGTCACTGTTGTCAGATGCCCATTCCTTCCAATAATTTAAATACATTAAAAGTGATTCTTCCAACCACTATGACAAAATCGAAGTGAATTGCAGTTTATTGTATACACTCACTTTTACCTTCAGCCTTGGCTCAGAAAGGGTTCAAGTTTGATTTCCTCTTTCTCTGACCCTCATCAATTGAGCGGGTATTGAATATATCAAAAACTTGTCAAAAATTGCACAAAACCGTTCTGTTTCAGAAGTATCAGTGGAGGTGATTTTGAGTTCTCTAAGACTCTTAAATCCATTGGCAACAGAACTGCTTAACACCTACGTAATTATACACATACAAGCATACAATGCTGCAAAAATAAACAGATACATACTTGAGCAGCTACAGTAGTCAAACATTCATACGGGAGTAAGATGTAAGGTTCAGATGTTCTCTCTTAAGATTATCTCCTATGTATAATCCTATATTGACTACTGCTTTTTCACACAGCTCCACTAAATGTGCCCATTTTATTTCACAACACACATTTGCAAATAATATGTGACCGGGCCTGCAAAAATCAACCATGTGAGCGCAAATTACACCTAGTTAGATATTCATGAATATGTTCAGTTCTATAAGGAGTATTTTTATTCTGGCAGCTTTAAAAGATCCCCCATTAAACTCTGCATTTGTGGTAAAACATTTAGCTTGTTAGTATAAATAGAGCATAAGTTGTGGTAAAAAAAATTAGGCGATTTTTGTTCGACTAGATGGTTGATTTTTGCATACCTGGTCACATACGTATAATGATATTCTTTATCACTAAGTTACATGTCTTATTTGCTTGGGAATTATACCAAGCATTCCTCACTGTCTTAATGGGGAGAAAAACACGTTGCTACCTGGTAATGAAATGTTTGGAGCCATATAAGTTACACCAGATTTCTGATATTTTAAGATTCTGTGTGACCGGAACAATCTACGATTGCTTGAAGCACTGTCTGCAACTACAGAAATCACAGTAAGTCCAACCAACTGCAGCATTCTGATTGCCCTCCATAAGTTGCTCTGGTGACACTCCTAAAATATTAGATTATTTATACAGTAGCTAATACTGTAGTTAGTTCTAACATTCTACCTGATGTAGCAAACTGAGCAATTGGCAAGTTCAGATTAAATGTTAAGCCTCTTATCATGAGAGTTAACATGTGGGTAGCTACTTTCCTATCAATACCTTCTGACGCTGGCATTTTTGTTGTAATGCATTAAACTGCATGTCGAGACTCTCTGCTCCAGGTCTATGTTATATTTAAAAGTTCATTTTCTAAAGCAACTGAAAGATATGAACAAAAACATCTGATCTAAAGACCGAGAAGCCGTAGAAACGTGCAAATGGTTATGCATGAAAAACCACTAAGATTATTTAATGAACCTTTTTCACATCATGTATCTTTAATGAATGATTTTATGACTGAGCTGCTATATTTCAGCTATATACCTTTTTTTACACAGCATCATAAAATCATTACAAATACACATTATGCAATCAGGATAATAATAAAATGTCAGTAACACATGTACAGTCAATCATTGAGAGGGGAAAGCCTTGTCTCTGCCTGGACAAGCTCCACAGAAGCCGCCAACACTGGACGCTCACACATGCCTACGGATGACCAAGATCCTCTTAAGCACCGTATAGCAGAGCGCAACAGAGAGAGTGACAAACAACACCTAATCCATCCCATCACAGCAGCATAATTATTCTCATTCCACTTGTCAGAGAGTAGAGAAGCTAGGCGTTTGTAAAATGCATAGGCCTCGTCAGCCATCCCACCAGTAGCAGAGAAAATTAGTGACGTAAATGAGTCATGCTCAACCTCACAAACCCTAGCCTCATAAGACCTCTTCTGTGGCACGCAATATCGCAAATGCTAATCTGGTACAAACCCAGCACAGAACTTCAGAGTAGTTCCTCTCCCATTTCGATGACAATCCAGTAGCAAGTCTCTTAATAAAGCAAGCAGCTTCAGAACCAGCCAAGCTATCAACTGAAAAGCAAAGGGGGATAAAGTGAGCATGACTAGCATTAGCAGCAGAACACTTTTGCTTTTTCTCAGTCTCAGCCCAAAACAAAATGGACTCAGGTGCATGGATAGGACTGGGTATCAGTGTCTGTGACACGGATGTCAAACAATGCCTCAGACTGTGGTGACCATACACCACAAACACCAAGATCAGCAACAAGGGTTCCATCATCGCCATCTTTGGACACAACAGGTTCCCGCTTAACTTGTCCCCACTGTAGAGCAGCCAGATCACTGACAGCATCACGAATCTCATTATACTGCTGGACAATAAGGCCCCCTTTCCTGCAAATCAAAAAGTGATCCAAACTAGAGGGCGCACCACAACCATCACAGTGTGGAGGAACACATAGAAGAGGCTTCCTATACCAAACAGCAAGTGCATCTCTAAACTGACCAGTCAAATCATAGTTGTCCTTTTCAATGGGCATGACAGACAGCTATCCAGATAAATCATTGGCCCTAGCACGTACGCCGGTGAAGAGGATCCAATTCAAGACAAATCTCGGAAAACAATGCCTCATGGTTAGTATCAAGTTGCTTCCAGTAATGTCTTTGAGCAACAAAAACCAAATCATCATGTGCACTGGGTTCAAAGGGAGTGGCAGAAATGATGGCACTGACAATAACTTCAGTTGCATGTCTGGATGCAGCATACAAAGAATTGGCTATACTGTAGGAAGGTCAAGTCCCAAATCTCCCAAACACACAGAAAGAGAAAACAACCTTTGTTCCAGGGAGGAGATTTCACAGCCAAACATTGCTGGAAGAAAGGATGTTAGTCATTGTCGCCAAGAAACCCCCGCAAAATCCTGTGATCTGTCATGCTGCAGATGGTCCGGCCGGACCAACCAAGGCACCTCAAGTGGTCCGGCCGGACAATGTAAAGTTGCCACAGTCGGTCCCTTTCTGCCATAGCTGGTCTCCCACAACAATACGTGTGCATATAGCGCCAGGAAGTATCATCTTCTGAAGTAAACTGTTTAACACGTTGATAGCACTGAATTCATCACGACGCCTGCTGCATCACAGCAGGTGTTATTAATCGCTCCTGTAAAACATCTGAGAAACCAACACATCTTTTGAGCAAGGTAAGATTGTACATGAGTACAGACTTCGTAGCTATATAGCTATCAATTATTATGCATATAGTACTAATCCACAATATATACACATGCAGGAAACACTGAGTAATAAGACTTATATTGTTGGGCTGTACAATCAGGGAAATAATCATTGGATACTGATTGTAAGTATACAGTGATATATATATATAGTTGTATGTGCTACTGCATGTACGTATGTATTTAATACAGGCTATTAATATGAAGGAAAGGATTTTTCACTACATTGATCCACTGGGCCCTACAAAATCTATCCGTGGAGCATATACAGCCATTAAGCATGTTTATCATGTTTGCCACAAGATTCAGTAGCTATATAATGCCATGAAATATTTTGTGTGCATATTATTTAGTGCATGGCTAAGATGTGTGTTACATATATAGCTATGTCACAACCTTGTATGTTTATTGCATACAGGAAATTCTTTGACACTCGCCACAGCCTCATTGGAAGAGATCATGTTGACATAGACAAGTTCAAGCTAGTGCAACTGCAACGAAGAGTGCAGAGAGATGGTTACAACTGCAGTGTGTTGTGCTTGAAGGTATGTATGCATGTTACTAATTTATACTTCATGCATGCACTCATAACTCTCTCATGTATGGCAGAGCAACTACTTAATTTTAATGACATTAGTGAAGATGCAATTTTAAGGGCTGATATGAGAAAGGCCCGTGAGGACATAGGCATTGCATTACTTGCAAACTCAGGTATTTTTGTACCACTAGCTAAATGTAGTTCAATATATATAGCTATAGTGGAATTACATCATGCAATGACATGCATATAATCATGCATGTAATTTCTGTTATGTTAAGTGGATTTAACTGACCGATGTGCCATGTGTGGACGTTCTGAAAATAGTTTTAACCATCCGGATTATAAAGGCCGCTGGGTATGTGTAAGATGATACTGTAGGATTCCATTGTTTTATGTATATATAGGTCCAATGTGATGGCTGTGATGTATGGGTTCACATTATCTGTTCTGGTATCACCACTGAAAACCCAGAAGCCTCCTCCTTTAATTTCTACTACTTGGACTGCAGTCTTGGATCTAAAGATTTTGTGTAACTATAGGGATGTATCTGATAATTAGCTAATTCCTTTTTTCAGTTTAATATATACTATACATCACTGCAGATGCATAAATTAAGTTATTTAATGTATAATATTATGTTGAGGATGTAGTTTCGGCAGTATAGCTAATAATATATGATAGTATAGCTATAATATTATACTGCCGGAGTAGATTTACTAAGTTCCATGCATGCATCGACTAAACTATACTTTTTCAATCATATATATCGTTTAGCTAGCTAAAGCGCTTGGCTGCATGTGCTGAGAATTGCAATTGATGAAGAACTTCGTGGGAAGAACAGTCAACACATAGCTATAACTATATAGCTATACATTTTTTAACGGCAAACAATGCTGAATCATGGGGGACCAACTATGGCAAAGGGGGACCAACCATGGCGCCATCGTTGGTCCGATGGGACCATCTGCAGTGCTGCAAATGGTCCGGGGGGACCAGCTGCAGCTGCCATGGGTGGTCGGGGGGACCAATTTTGGGGGGACCTGTTGTAGCATGACAGATCACAAACAATCTTGACACCCAGATGACCAAACAATTGCTCAGCAGTGGACTTGGATGCTGAGTTGACAACCAATGAACTCTTCCCGGGGTTAGGATAGTAACTGAAACTAGGGCCCCTCTGAAGTAACAAGTAAAACCACTGCCGTATTAGCTAGAGCGTTTGCGAATTTGAGCGTGGTGCTACTTGTAAATAACTCACTCAGTGGTCGTATTGCCGTGCTTCTTCTTGGCCTCACGACTAAGTATCGTGGGTCTTGATGTGGGTTGTTGATAACTTTTACACCTATAGCATACGTATTTATACATACATATGTAATATAAATAGTGATATAATGATTGAAGCCTCAAGCTAATGCTAAGATAAAAATGTCAAGATAATATGACTAACTAGTGTGTGGCATAGGTGATTTGAAGTAGAGCTGTGAAACTGGCTAACCGGTTACTGAGCAAAATTAGCTGCCAGTTAACTGGAGGAGTATGAATTTGCTGAAAACATGGAATTACATCTTACTTAATGCATAATTTGTGCATACAGTACATACTTACGCATATAAGTGCATGAAACCATTTTAAAAACTTCCAACAACATTATTAATAACCATGTTGCTTTATCTACAGTTATATCCTGATATTAATGTGTTAACACAACAAATAGAAGCATGTGCCATTAATTTTTTGCATGAAAATATTAAAAACCAGTTACCCGGTTATGGAAAAAATAACTGGTAACTGAGTTTTTAAAAATAACTGATCGGTTAACCAGTTATTACGTTATTTTTCACAGCTCTAGTTTGAAGGGGTTCAGGGGCCTGGCTGTAGAAGCTTTCCTAATTGTGATGGATCAATCTTGAAGAAAAGTCACATCTTGAAGAAAAGTTACAATATAGAAACATTACAGTATAATGAAAATGTATCTTTACAGTCCCAGGAAGAAGAGAGGCGGTATTCAAATTTCAAGTTTTTGTTATCACAAGATGGAATGAGTTTCGTGTTGCACTGCATCAAGGTTCTTGTTTTACAGTAACTTTACAATTCACTTTTACCAAAAGATTTACATACACGTAAAACATAGCTTGTTATACTCACAGTAAAACAGCAGTTTGAAATCAATTTAGTTTTACAAGCAAATATCAACTGTTTTACTTGATTGTAAAACATCACTGTGTTTTACTTCCAGTAAACTAACTAACAGATTCCCTTTTGTAAACAATACAATGCGGTTATAATTAGTGGTGGCTGAAATGACATAGCACGAGGCTCACACGTGGGCATTATATGCAATTAATGCAAGGATCATATGTGATCACGCGTTCCTTTGTTTGAATGGAACAATGGCAAAAGAATCAAGGCTCAGTTCAAGACATTTCACCTAGTCATGTGGGTTTTCCACTTAGTATTTACTCGGGTATTGAGTATCTGTACAAAGGTTAGCAATTTATTCACGAAGTGCATATACATACTTGTTTAGTTATACGCAGTGGCTACGTACTCACGTGATAGTGAAGTTTACTGATAGTAAGCAGTTACACTATTCACGTGATTTGCTCTGGAAACTACATGTGGCTGTTGGACTGGCTGCCTAAGTCAGTGATGCTGCGTGACGATGATGAACTTTTACAGAGTTATGTGACAAAATTTTGGAATTCAAATGAACTGAGTGTGTGCAACTATATATAAGAAGATCTAGATCTATCATTTCGGCAGCAAAGCGAACTTCAAAGAAGAATTTCAATGAAGATCTCAAGTACAGTGAAATAGAGTATTTGTGTATTCATGGTGGTAAGAATTTTAAGACCACCCCCAATCAGAAGTAAGTTGAATTAATTGTCTGCATGATGCAAGGTTGGTGTGCAGTAATGCACTAAGTTGTGTGATTGGCAGGAATGCTGGGACTACAGATTTGTAGTTGTACAAAGTGGAAACTGCTGTCTGTTGTATACTGTGCAAAAGGTAATATGTGACACCCATATGGCCGGCACACGCCTGGTTTAAAAACACCATCTCAATCAACTCAGAAATCTCTAAAGGAAACACTACATAAACTCTACATAAACTTGGATGAACATATCAAGCTGGTTTTGCTGTACTGGTTGTGTGGCAGGCCACTCAGAATATATTTGTCTCTTAACATGCCCCATTGTGCTATATTTTCCATATGCACACTTGCAGCGATGCTTTGAGTAATACATACACAAGGGTTATGACAGGTTCCAATGTATAACTCGTACATCAACTCATACAAATAGCATAATATGATGTGCATTAATTGATGTACGTACATACCTTTTGCAGGACTTTTCAAATGAAGTGCCCCTTCTTTATAAAAATAAGAAGCACACAGGATGGGCAACTTTTAGTCATCAAATCAATAATCAATGAACACAACCATGAAGTCAGCCAGGTATGATCACATTTTTGTTTGTATGAAATAATATAACTACAGTACTTGGTGAGCTTAATTTAAGCGTGAAACATGCCACTATTTGAACAGTACAAACAATAGACTTATCAATCAGAAGATCAAAAGTGTTGTCACCAAATATTCTTCTTTGGTGATTTTTCCAGGAGTTGATGAAATGTTTGGATTCGTTAACCCTGGAAAGAGATCACCGTGCCGCTATGGTTTTCAAGAAGTGTTCAGTGAATTTGTATGTTGAGAATAACTGCTTGTCTGAGTACCAGCAACTGTTGACACCATATTCCTTCTCATATCTTGTCAAGCAGTTTGAACTTTGCAGCAAAGTTAAAATCACAGAAAGTGCACGAGTGGATGAAAATTCATATAAAACAACCATTCATTTAAAAGGGAAGACTTTTTTAACATCTAGTGTAATTGTATATTTTTTACAGCAACGGAACAGCCATGCAAGCACATTTTTGCATTATGTAAACATGCTAATTTGAATCTTTTTCAACCAAAGCTGTGTGCTATAAGATGGACTTGTGATTACTATAGGAACAGTCATCAGGTATTTTCAACAAATGCTAGTCTTTCAATGAATGTAAGTGTTTCTACAACGGACAGATTACCAGCACTAAAAGTTATGTCACAAAATGAAAAGTACTGCAAAATGTTTGCAATAATACAAAAGTTGACCAACATAGCTTCACACATTTCAACTAAAAAGCTTGGGAACAAGGCCAACATGTAACTGTTGAAGTTGTTGATATGAGTAATTGTCATGGTGAAGATACAAGTGATTGTGTAGGAGATGACCCATGTGACCATGATGTTAACCTTACAATTAACCATGTGGAGACCGATAATAATCCACCAGGCAATTTCACCAATGATAGTCAGCTTGATACTGAGGAATCACCACCTGATCTCAATATTGAGGGATCACCACCTGATCTCAATATTGAGGAATCACTACCTGATCTCAATAGTGAGGAACCACCCCACGATCTCAATATTGAGGAATCACCACCTGATCTCAATACTGAGGAACCACCGCCCGATCTCAATAACTACCGCCCGATCTCAATAACCACCGCCTGATCTCAATACTGAGGAACCACCGCTCGATCTCAATACTGAGGAACCACCGCTCGATCTCAATACTGAGGAACCACCACCTCATCTCAATATTGAGGAATCACCACCTGATCTCGATACTGAGGAATCGCCGCCTGATGATAAACATGCAGCTACCAGTGATTTGCCAGCTAACACGCTTGATCTGACTTCAATCAAAATGCCACCTAAGATCAGGAAAAGAGGGCGACCAAAAGGAGTAGGTTTGACTGTAATTGGGTACGTTACCTCGAAAGAAGAAGCGCACTGATGGACCTGTAAAATTTAAATTTTTAATGAAGTCTAATGGGTCTTATGCAAAAGTAGAAGCCGTTTAAGTTTTTCCGTGTTGTTACGTCTCATGTACGTAAACTAGAGGCTTGCGCAAACCGTAAAATTATATTTTACGGAATGCGGCCAAAACTTTGGTGGTCTAGTTTGTACAGCAAACCTATGGAAGAAGTATGCTACCTCAGCTATGAATATCGCTATTGGCCTGTAGCCAAAATATGCTTAACACTGTAAGGAACAAAGCGGATTTTGGGTACAGCAAAGTTTGTGGGGGTATTATAAATGTCGTTATTCACTTATAGTGCTACCTTAATTAACGCGCATTTGTTATAAAAACGTACTAAATCATAAAGACATCCTTCGAAGGACCGCTACCTGGCTTCATTCCTTACTAGGTAAACATATTTAAGCGATAGGCCATTACTAGTAATCATAATGGACTTACTTTTTATGAAAGCGCGTGAAAGCGCAAACCAACCAAGACCACCAAAATATTTAGCCGCATGTAATATACGGTTTGCGCGAGCCTCTAGTTTACGTACATGAGGCGTAACAACATGGAAGAACTTAAATGGCTTCGACTTTTGCATAATGCCCATTCATAAAGAGAAAAGCAAATACTTAGTTAGATGCTACCAGATCACTTAGTCGAGAAAGCTCTACAGAATGAAATATTAGAATGTGAAGAACTTAGTGGTAATTTGCTGGAGTTTTCTCCTAATCTTCTTGACAAAAATGTGAACTGGGCATCGGTTCAAAAGTACTTTACCAAAGCAGCATGATGCAAGTTACAGATAAGATGGCAGGCTTGGAGAGAGATACTAAATGGAAATGCGGTGCTGGCCATAAAGTTTTTTTATTATCACCATCAGTGGTATGTGAATCTTGTTTAATTGGTGTGGTACCATTTGAAATGTGTTGGCTTAACTATTGCTCTAAGAAAACATTTTGGTTTTGCCAAGGAACACGCTGAAATCAAGGTAAATTTATAGGTTATTGATAAAATAAAACACGAAATAGCTATAGTTCTTTATGTGCATGTGTCCAAGAAGTTACAGTAGCTAGCTATTGCATATTATTACATGGACTTTTATATTTTCTGTAGAGTGCCACTGGGTGAACAGCAGAATAATTTGCACCTCAGTGGAAGAGTTGCACAAAAGCAAACCCAATGTCACAAAGGCCGTCACAAAAGAAAGTTAGTTAACAATGATGGGTGTTGCCACCATGATGTGATGGAAAGGTGTAAGAAGCTAATTTATGAAGTTAAGAATAATGAAAAGCTTGGTGATGACTACATTAATGCTGCCAATCAACTGCTATGTAGCCAGTTTGAGGAATTACAGGGCCTGTCCTCAACCAGTGATTGGTCAGAAATTTATCTTTTTAAAAGTTTTACCTTCCCATATTAATGAGTATATATAATGGTCGTAAGTGCACATTTAATAAGGATAATACACAGTGAAGTGAGTAATTTTTGAGGACATAAAATTTTGCTGCATTTACAGAATTTATGTACCCTTAGCTACCTCAAAAATTAATTTCTTGAAATTTTTTAATTATAGGAAATGGTAGTCTAGTAGCTAGATCCTCAAAATTTAATTTGTAAAACAGAGGAGACCTTGAAAAATCAACTTTCTCCCTTGAGAATTTTCACCCTGCCACTATACTACTGTATGTTATGTAGCTACGTATTAGGTTAATACCAATATTTATTAAAACAAGTTTCATACCATGCATGAAAGACTTGAAAGTATAGCTAGCTGGTGGTGTATGCTAACAAATTTTCCAGTTAACGAAATGCAATGTATAGCTATTAACATTTTCTATACTACATGTGTGCTTTCTAATCCATCCAACTTTAATATTGTGCAGTAACTGCTCTAAGTGGTGAATATATTTAATGCCATATGATATTCTAGTACACTCCTGTATATCAAATATTGATACTGTATATTAGTTTTGTACTGCTCCGTATGAGTAACTAATCATACAAGAGTTACTTAATTACGTATAGCACTATGACTGGAAGCAAGGATCAAAGCTGGCTAACCAAAAAAGGAAGAAAACCTGCTTCCAATGCTGTGGTCTCTACCATCTACAACATAGCTAGCTAAGGCTGAGGAAAATTTCAATTGCAATGTGCTATCTGGAGTACGGCTCTCCAAGAACCCTGAAATACGTACACGTAGCTACATAGGTCCTGCCGAGCATGAGTGGTCTAGAGATGAGGCAACAAAATCCCTTTAACTGGTCATACTTTCACCACTAAATCATTAGTTCCAGATTATGTCCTTAAACTTGTTTGCTGCTCATGCAGTTCAGACTCCATGGAGCTCAAATAAATGTGTGTGTGGCCAATTCAGCTGGTATAGCATAAAATAGCTAGAGTATTTGAAGGGTCAGATTATGAAGAATGTAAAACCAAACTGTAGCTTAATGTGGCAATGAAGATTTGAAATATTCAGAGATAGATTACGCTTGTATTCATGGCGGAAAACAATTTAAATCCACTTAAACGGGAAACAAATGTAAGTGATGGACATGTGTATTTTTTATATAGTGGTATCCATTTATCTACAGGACATTTCAAATGCAGTGTCCATTCTACATAAAAATCCAAGCCAATTCTAATGGACAACGACTGGTTGTGAAACATTTAAGCAGTGATCACAACCATGAAATCAATCAGGTAACTAGCTTTATATGGTTACTGAAAACAGCCATATTTTTGTAATGCAGTATTTTAACTGGATAGCCTCCCTACTCTATAACTGGGGATCTGGGGCATCTCCCAGAAAATGACATGTTCTAAGGTTGATTATGGTACACATAATCAGCCTTCATAAAGTCCTTATCACTATTTAATCAGGTAGATTAGTGCTTTAAATCTTTTTCCAAATCGGGTGACTGGGTTTTAATATTTTCATGCAAAACATGGCCAGTACATGCTTCTTATTGTGGTAATACATTGATATCAATCATATCACGCTTGTGGTAGGATACTGTATGACTGCTAATATGTGGGACACACTTTCAAGTTTTTTGCTCATGTGGTATCCGTTTGTGATTTGCCGGCCAGTTTCACAGCTCTACATTCAAGGGTGGATCTAGGACTTCCTGAGAGTTGGCTAGGACCTAAGCCAGACTGTTTGTGTAGAAAGTGTAGGATTTTCAATTTATATACCAGGAACATGCCCATGCAGGTTTAGGAGTGGTAGTTACATAAATGGGTTTTAAGTTAATGTCTCTAAACTTTATGTATGCTCAAATTGTGTTGACACTTTATTTTTTGTTTGGAGTAATTGAAGTGGCTAGTAATACTAAGTATTTTCATTTATGCAGTGTATGGTCAGTGAGCTTGTAGTAGTGGTCATTTATCTGAGTGGTATAGTCATTTTATCTGTTGCTATTGATCACATCCCTGAATACATTCGGATAGGACATATAGCATGCTAAAAGATGTATGTAGCTATATATGTGTTTTATCCTCTAACCCTTTAGAAAACTTTTATGCACTTACCTCAGTGGTGATATCCATCAAGAAACCAAGAACATGCTTACCGTAAAAGCATGATACAACAACATATTATATAGAAACACAGGAAAGATTATCACTTTAAAGAATTTACACAACCTGGCTAGTGATAAAAATGCTACTAGCAATGATATTGGGATTAGTCAGTATTGTTCCTCTAAAGAACTTCGTCAGCATTTGATCAATTGTTTTGAAAATGGTTCCATGAACCCATTTCCCAAAGTAACACTAAGAGAGCGTAAACCTGCTAAGGTGTATTGCTGTTGCAGGTTACCATGTTTTGGATCATTTGAATCCAAGCAATGTGCCAGGTGACGACACAACAGAAATGAAACAATGTGGTATTTGTTGTAACTGGTACCACTGCAGTTGTCTACATCTTTCTGATGAGCGAGTGAAGCAGTTGAAGAAACCTAATTCTTTGTGGATGTGTGACTACAAAGGATGTAACACTACATTTGGGGATCTTTTTGACTCAGACTCACTGAACAATTACTGAAATTCTGTTTGATTTAGCTATAGCTATTATGGCTGTGAATTAACTGGTTTTATTTAGCAACTATCGTAACCATGTGTATCAACTAATTTGGTAATAAGTTATTTACAACAGGGTGTTACTCAAAGTTGTGGGGGTACAATACATTAGGAAGATACATTTTTTATATTTGTGAAAAAACATTCTGCAGTCTTATGAGCAACTCATAAGTTTGTGGGGGCAAGTGTGCCTACTATATATGAAGTATTAAACACTTATACAAAATGCAGTAGAATAATTAACAGTTAACTACGTGGTCAATAATAATTATAGGGTGTGCATGTATTCGATACTAGTATAGCTATACTAGTCGTATAGCCGGCCATAGCAATAGTTTTAATGTGCCAGTCCGTACAAATGCATGGAATTGTAAGTACGTAGGCCGCGTACGGAGAATTCCAATTATGCATCTGGAATAATGTAGCTACACTTAATAAGCCTTATTCCAAATGACGTCATCACATTATCAGTGCTTGTTGGGGGACTCAATATTTTCGAGTGTTGCGACTAATGGAGGCTTGTAGCATAGATAGGGAGCGTATATTATCTATGCTTGTAGTGAATAGTCATTGTTCGCCATTTTGAAATGAGTAAAGCTCGTCCAAAAAACCATTATGGTAATAAGGTAAGCCGTGGATATATTATACATGATAAAAGCAGACATTAAATTTTTCCAGCCCAAAAAGTTGTCAAAACACTTAAATATAACTATTTGGCAGTACTTTCTATCGCGTTATCTTCTTTCTGGACCATGAAAAATCTAATGCAAAATCTCTCCCATACATTTCAATACTCGAAAATATTAGAGTCCCCCAACAAGCATAATATTATTGTGATGACAAATAAGGCTTATAAGTATATAGCTCACTAATGTGCCGTATGAATAGAAATTCGAATATGCCGTATACGGACCCGTACGAATAGAATTCCGAATATGCCGTACGGACATGTATGAATAGAATTCCGAATATGCCGTACGGACCTGTACAAATAGAATTCCGAATATGCCATATGGACCCGTATGAATAGGCACGGCCTAATTGTCATGCTCAAAAAACATTTTTATGTTTCTTTTAAGATTTATCTGACCAATTATGAAGACTTTGTGATTACAAGAGTTATTAAGCTAATTGAAATTGTCTATAGAATATTCGTTCATTAAAAAAAAAAATTTTTTTACATTTAGAATATATTCGTTTTAGCCCTGTGTATAAACAAAGATTTTAAAACAGCCGTGACGCATCCATCTAAGATGTATTTACAGAAAACATCCCTGTTTTTCAACTATTGCATTAAGGCATTCAAAAACTTAATACAAAGCTTTTCCTGAAGAAGCTTACTAGCCCTAACACGATCACTAACAACACGTCATATGTTCAACACCATAAAGAAAACATCCAGAAAATGTGTACTTCAATCAATACTAACAAACTAGTCACTGTACAAGAGAAAAACAGGGGACTGTTAAAATCAATATCTTCACTGGTCAAGTTGCTACTCCTGAACAGACCACTGACATGTTGACTTTTCAACAAATATGTAGGATTAGAATCTTTTCAACAATACATCAATATACAAATACTTCAAACCCCCAGTTGTGCAAACGCTCCTCTAAGGGGTCGTAAATTGTTAACTATATCTACTTTTAGAACAACTCAAAAAGGATGATGCCAAAAGAACAAGAAGCTAAGCAAGTAAATAAATGCTTGAGGCGATGATTACAGTGGTGCAGCCTATCTTAGTAAGGAACAGTACTCTGTACCTCCAAGAGCTCTGGCAGATGAAGATGGGTACCCACACAAAGCAAACAAAAGTCACTGGATAGACAAACTGCAGAAATGATATGAACTAACAGAACCTAGAGTGTTCATAAACCAACAACAGTGGGTACCACAAACAGTCATCATTGATGCATGTTTATAATAAACACTAAGCCATTGAGGAGAACAGAAACTTTTTTGCAGACTACAGTATGGTATTCATCAGAATGACAAGAAATAGATTTTCTAAAGCCAAAAGTCACTGAACAGACACCATCATCTAAAGATGGCTCTAAAACGATAAAGAAACCTCAGCTGATACCACCACCAATGGCAATGGAAGCATTTTATAGTAAATTAAATGTAGCCAATCAAAAAGCTGTCATTTTATCAATAACTCCTGGCTATTCAAAAACTTTTATTCCAGTGTCTTGCACTGATAAATTTCCTCTCTGCTTGTCCACATTATATAAAGCGGAATATCTTGATCTGTCATATGATCTATTATTACTTGAGTGTGAAAAGGTATTTAGCTCATTGATGGTTACTAATGATCAAGCAGCCAACCTCAAGAAGGAAACTAGAAAGCAAGCAAAATCTCGATTGTGGTTCCGTTACAGAGCAGGAAGAATCGCCGCTTCTAAGTTTAAACTGAGCCCTTGCTTTCAGGTCACTGGGTCTTTCTATGAATAGTTCTGTACTATCTAATATACAGACACATTTGGGAAAGAATCGTCGAAAAACTAAAAGGATGGTTTCTCTAAGTTCAGCTCTATCTGGCCAGTGAATTAATGGCCGAAGCCTTTCAGCCATGATGGCTATCCACTTCCTGAAGATTCTTGATACTGTAGCCTGGGAGACTCCAAATCTGTAAGCCAGGTCTTTCTCTTTTAAATTAAGCCATAATTTGATCAAAACCATATATATAAATTTCTTTAAATGCTATTAGTACACCTCTGTTTGGTTCAATCCATTCAAATACAAGCTTCAGAGTAGCATAGTTTGGTAGCCCAGTGTAAAAATTATTTATTGCCATCACATTGTAAGCTTAGTTCATTTAACTCACTATCATCTATTTGTACACCTTTCTCAGTTACTTCTTTACAGTCAGTCTGAGACCAATCATCCTGAAATGCTGGCTCTCCTGGTATAACATCATCAGTTTCAGCTGCACATGAAGTAGTCTGGGTTGCATCTTGTAATACATTCATCACTCCATCACTAGAATCATCCACATGATGTGATTCTAACTAGGGGAAATGCACGGCATTGGGGGGCAAGCCTGGTGCTTTGATAGATGCATGTATACACTTAGCTACGTACCACTGATGACTTCACATGCAATTTGACATTGTAATAATTATCAGCACAAGGAATAAAACATGTACAGTTCAGTCTCAGTGTAGCTATCTACATGATGGTCTTAAAAATTTGTACCGGTACGTATTTCATGAAAACTAGAGTAGCTGCGTATTAAATTTAAAATGGTCTGGTTATGAGTAGAATATAGTCCTTTCTTCACAGTACAAGTCGTTTTACCATATAGACACTTGGTATCGTGATGAAACGAGTCTGTTGTAAAGGTGAGCATTGCACATACGTAGCAAGCCATTGTAAACTACCGTATAGCGGGTTATTTTTGAGGAGGAAAATTTTCACGAATTTTGCAAATTGAGCTTAATTCGTGAAAATTTTCCCTGTGAAATTGCTGAAGTAAGTGTAGCAGTGTTAGTAACAGCCATGCATTCGTGAAAATTTTCCTCATGAATAATGGCACCACTGGGCATTCGTGAAATATTTCCCCCTCGAAAATAACCCACTATACGGTATGTAGATATCAATTACTAAGAAATAATTCCGGTTAAACCTATAGATACTAAAATTTAATGCCATGCAATTTAATGAAGATTAAATAGCTAGCTATCAGCCATACTAAAGTATGCTATAAAAAGTAAACAAACTAGATTTTTTAGAATTTAAAAAGGGGAGTAGGGATCGTAATAAAAAGTAAGCTGGGTAGGTGTTCATACATGCACAAATTTTAGCACTTCTACAAGATTTAATCCCTACTTTGGCAGCCAGCATTCAAAGCAAAACATCATGCAGCCAAAGTAGGGATTAAATCTTGTAGAAGTGCTAGAGAATGTGTTTCATTTGTGCATGTACGAATGCCTACCCAGCTGCAATTGTATACTTGAGTAAACACATGTAATATGCTGGGTGGTACGTAAGTGATTAACTACTTTTTTCCTTACTTTTTATTACGATCCCTACTCCTCTTTTTAAATTCAAAATTCTTTTAAAAATCTAGTATATATCTCACTGCTCACTTTGTGGACACAGACTACATATTTCAATTCAAGTGTCTTCAAACTCTAGAAATTGTACAAGATCATACTGCTGAATCACTGAAAGAAATACTCACTGACATGTTCCAAAGAAATGTACAAACTTCAGGAGAAACAAACTACCCAACCACATTTTAGTCCAGGATTGTGTCACTCGTTGAGGAAGCACACTGAATATGCTGGAGAGGCTAATGGAGCAACAAGCAGCAATAGCTGCTGTTCTTATGGAAGGAAGAGTAAGGCACCTGATGCCTGAAGGCGATGACTGGGGATTGATTGAATCATTCATTAGTGAGTATTCTTAAGCCTTTTTAGTATGCCACTGAAATGATGGGAGGCTCAAAATATCTAACACTTAGTACTCCTAAGCCACTTTTGTATAAGCTGATTGCAAGGACACTAAAAGAGAATGAAAGCGATACTGCGGTGGTGACAGAAGTAAAAGAGAAGATCAAGAATGATTTCCAAGAGCGGTACCAAGATGAAGATGTTACGAGACTTTTGAATATTGCAACATTCAGTGATGATGTTATGAGACTTTTGAATATTGCAACATTCATTGACCCGCGATACAAAGAGTTGCCTTTTCTTGATGCCAATGATAGAAAATCTATTACTGAAGAAGTAGAAGATGAACTTTTGGCCTTAGAGGGAAAGGTTTTGGTTTCTGATGACTTGATGGAAGTTAATGACTCGAGTTCAGTAGATTTGGACCAGCTTAGTAGTGAGCCTACAGAAGTAACAGAACCAGCAATTTAGAAAAGAAAAGAAGGACCAGTACAGAAGTTGATTGGATGATTATTTCAGCCACATAGTCAACCCTCCACATTCCAGCAAAGTCACAAAGGAATTGGAACTGTAATAAAGCTGAAAAGCCTCTTGAACTTGATACTGACCCCTTAACCTGGTGGAAGGAAAGAAGGTTGATATATCCTCTTATGTGTAAACTATTACAAAACTATTTTGCTTTTGTAGCGACTAGTGTGCCATCAGAACATTTTAGTACATCAGGAAAATGTAATAATAGATAAACGCAATCTCCTTACATTGGAACATGCTGATAAACTTATCTTTTTACATGAAAATTATTAGTTCATAGCTACATAACCTGCTTGTTGTACCACCGATGTAGAATAATAAAGACCCCTCCTACCTTTTCCACATGATTTCATCATTTTTATAAACTATAAGTACATATAACACGCATTTACATCAATTACATGTACGTGTTACTTATAATCTACAACTGTTTATTTCATATTGTACATGATTAAATTAAAATGAAGATACAATCAGTATATTGTGATTATCGTAATATAAGCCCCATGATATCGTGATATAAAAACTTTTGTATCATGGCATTGCCACAACTGAAAATTATGATCGTATTAAAGATATGTATAGTTTTAACCCAGTAAAGGGGCAATGAAAAGAACTAAATGTACGACGGATCAGCCCAGTACTTTGTATGCACAAGCAATAATCAAAGTGTAATGCTTGCTCCAACAGGTACCACCAATCCAAGGTCTTTGTGAGAGTCAGTATGTAAGATAGAAGTATCAAACATAGTATAAGAAGTAGCAGTTTTGGGTTTGAATGCAAGATGTGCAGATTTGTTTAGATTGAATTTCAAATTGGATGTATTGTTTCAGTTAGAGCGTTGATGTCATCTTGAAGGGCAATTTGATCACAATAATCAGTAATATGCTTAAAACTTTTGTATCATCTGCAAATTTTGGGAGCTTGCTATGTTGAACGGTTGATGTGATGTTGATGTAAACAATAAACAGGAGAGGGCCCAAGACATTGAAAGGATTCAGCGGCGTGCTACTAAGTACATTTTACATGATTATACAAGTAGTTACAGAACCAGATTGCTCAAACTCATGCTTCTTCCTTTAATGTACTTATTCAAGCTACAGGATATTCTATTTGCCATTAAATCTATTAAGAAACCTACCAAGCAGTTCTATATTACAAATTATTACTTTTAATTCTACCAGTATCAGATCAGGATCCAGCAACAAACTTACTCATTTACATCATTTAAATAACCAATCCAGACATTCATACTTTCACTGACTCCCAGGCCTCTGGAATGCTGTTGACATTTTTGACACCCTTAATATCCTTTAAATGTAAGTGTGCACGTGTAAAAATATTCCATTTTATTGGCAACATTCTATTTTATACATGACACTTGTGATATTCTAGGAAGTGTTCAAAGTCTCTCAAAACCAGCAATTTCAACTAGCTGCCAATTTCAAGCATATATTGCTAGTTATAAGACTGTTCTTTTGTGGAGTGGCTATTTCCAAGCATCAGTGAACTACAGTGTCTTGATTATTTCCAATGGGTAGCTATTTCTTTAAATATTTTCAGAAACTGAAAGAAGAATTACTGAAATGCAACTGCGACTTGCAAGAACAATTGGAGAATTGTCAGTGTGCATGTATTGAAGTAGAAGATGAGCTCTTTGTGGCCAATAATAAAATTGAGGTAATTATATAGTAACAAATAGGCAGTGACATGGTCGGTTTTCTTAAATCCAGTCACAAATATTATTACTAGAATAGTAAGTATTTTAAAACGTACGTAGGGATCAATCTCTGCTTACTTAAATTAGTTTTATATGATCACATGCATGTTATCGTACATTGTATGAATGTTATTGTCATGTTCCGAAATAGTATAATTTAGTAGTACATACATAGCTAGCTATATGCATAAGATGACATTAAGTTAAGTAGTAAACAATCAATAATTTAGAGATGAGGCTAACATGCCATAATAATGGGAATAATAGCATGTAAAAAGAATTGAGAACAATAGAACAATAGGCATATTTTGTTCAACGCATTTACTCTCCGTGGGCAGGTGAAACGTCATCAAGTTGTCATGCACTATAGCAAGCACGCCACAAATTTTTTGCTGTTCGTGTGGTGCGTGTGGTGCGTGTGCAATGGCGCACGGAAATTTTCTTAAAGTTTAAATCGAGCTGTACCGTACCAAACATCATAGACACACCAGACACCAGAGCAGAGGGGAGGTGATGTACTTTTGTCAAGGGATGTGGATTTCACAATATTCAAACCCATATTTTCTGTGAACACTTGTGATCCTATCCATGTTTCTGTTTTTAGCAACTAGTTATGGTAGCCGATACCATCATACTATATTACAATAAGGCTTAATGGCTTTAAATGGCTTCTTACAAAGTGTTTTGAAGGTGGTAACAAGGTTATATAACACAAAATGTAAAAAAGGCATTTAATGGGTATTGGTAACACTAATGAGACAGTAGAATAAAATTATTATTATTAACAGTGGTGTTCATAGAATACCGATAATATTATATACCTCCACCATTTTCTCTAACCTTATTTTTATTAAAACAATATCATGGAGATTTCATAATAGTATGATTGATGGTAGAATCATCAACGTAAAATACCTCACCATTGTCAGCTGTGTTGTGGCTGAATGTTACTTTTGACTTTCCTGTAGATATAATATCACAACTTCTTCTAGAAAGTAAAGAACCACCAGGATTTTCAAAATTATTACTGAATTGGAATTAAACATGACTGGTTCCACAAAAACCCTCAATGTTTGCATGCAAATTTTGATCCATTTTTAGAACTAATAGTCTCATAACTCTTTAACTGTACATGTTCTTTGTAATGTCACAGAAATTTGCAGAGTAGTTAATTGCAATGATCTAGCTTTAAAGCAATTAAAAATTGATGCAACTACGTATCAGGATTTTACAGTTATTTGTATGAAGCTATGTAAAATATGCGAACATGGAGGGTTTTCACAGAGTTAGTCACAAATGTGGTCTTGCACATATTGAATACTTGTATAGCTCCACCATCATTAAATGATAACACTTAATTTCCTGCTATTGTAATACTAGACTGATCATTAGCTAATACAGCTCCACCATAAACAGCGGTTGTGTTAGCAAATTCAGGATATTATAATTAAATAATGCACATCGCTCCTCCATTAAGCATAGCCTTGTAGTTTAATAAGATGGTAGAGTTTTCTGTGAATGCAAGAGCACTATTAATTTTACTGAATGTAAGACTCCTCCATTCTCTCTAGCCTTATTGTTATTAAATGTTATCATTGAACTTTCATTAATTGTAATATCACTAGAGTTAGGAGCATCAAATGTTTAGCTTCTGAATCATTGATATTGAATTATAATACTGCCTTTGTTGTTCATATAATTCTATTAGCTGAAATATCGTATAGGCGGTAATTTTCGAGGGATGAAATTTTCACGAATTTTGCGAGTAAAATAGCCTTCGTGAAAATATAATTGCGAACATTTTGTGCATCATCAATTATGTGTAACGTGCATCCTCCAGTCTTCAGGTGTCTCACCAACAAATAAATGTGAAAATCCTATTTTTAAGCTTTTAGCAAAATTTTCATGCCTCGAAAATTACCGCCTATACGGTAACTCCACCATCAACAGCTCTAGATTTGTTGTATGTGAATGTTATGTTAGAACTGTCTGTACTCCAGCAGGTGTGTTATTAATAAACCTCACCACTGTCATTCCTTCAAACATAACATTTGCACAAATGCCAACCCCACCACTTATTATAATAGCCAGTGAACACTTCACTATAAATGGTGTATCAATGTATGTTCACCATACAATGGTAAAGCTACTGTCATAATTAATAGCACTGGTATAATTTGGTGTAGAAACTAGAAACCAAAAGTGATTTAAATGCCAAAGTAAAAAATGCCAGTCAATACTAGAGATGGGACGATACAGGCTCCAAGAGTATCGATGGGTCACGCCAAAAGTATCACTATATCACGATACATCACTGCTTAAAAGTATTAGTCTATTAGAGCATTTTCTGTCATCATTAGGTAACTGAAAGCAATAATAGCCTTATTAATCAAAAACAACCATTCTGTAAAAGGCTTTTCTCATATTATTTTCAAAAAAAGTGTACTTTTATCCATTACTGAAAACATTTTAATAATCGATAGTGACGATACACAACGATACATCGATATATTGATGCATCAATACTTGATTTGCAGTATCAATACACACATTGAAACATTATGCACCGCAATGCATTGATGCATCACAGTATCATCCCATCTCTATCAATACTAAAAATAATTCATTGGCTAATATTTCAGGTAAGGTGATATTATATCTTCAGTTACTTGTTAATCATTTGACACAACAATCTTGCTGTATATAACCTGTGTTAACAACGGTGGATTACAAATGGAATCTTTTAGTACTAGATTTTTTAAAAAAATCTGAATTTAAAAAGGGGAGTAGGGATCGTAATAAAAAGTAAGGAAACAAGTAGTTAATCACTCACCACCCAGCATATTGCATGTGTTTACTCAAGTATACAATTGCAGCTGGGTAGGCATTCGTACATGCACAAATGAACACATTCTCTAGCACTTCTACAAGATTCAATCCCTACTTTGGCTGCATGATATTTTGCTTTGAATGCTGGCTGCCAAAGTAGGGATTAAATCTTGTAGAAGTGCTAGAGAATGTGTTCATTTGTGCATGTATGAACACTTACCCAGCTGCAATTGTATACTTGAGTAAACACATGCATATGCTGGGTGGTGAGTGATTAACTACTTGTTTCCTTACTTTTTATTACGATCCCTACTCCTCTTTTTAAATTCAATTTAAAAAAATCTAGTTTGTTTACTTTTTACAGCTAGTATACTTTAGTATGGCTATTTAATTTTCATTAAATTGTATGGCATTATATTTCAGTATCTATAGGTTTAACACCTTTTACAGGCACTCAAGACCGGAATTATTTCTTAGTAATTGATATCTACATAGTTTACAATGGCTCGCTATGTATGTGCCATGCCCACCTTTACAACAGACTTGTTTCATCATGATACCAAGTGTCTATATGGAAAATGACTTGTACTGTGAAGGAAGGACTATATTCTATTCGTAGCTAGACCATTTTAAATTTAATACGCAGCTACTAGGTCGTTAATAGGTGTCCGATTATAAGCGCTTAATGTTATAATTAACATCCGGCGCTTACAATCAGAAGATCGATAAGCAGCTGCGTGTAAATAAATTGGTCTGGCTATGGAAGACGAAATAAAAGGCTATAGGGAAAGACTTCATTACGCGTTACGGATTGTATCAGTAAGCATGCGCCCATACAAGGTTTGTTGTTACATTTTAACACCTTGCGTGGAATGTTGACAACTTCGTAAAATTTTGTCATCCTTCGGTTGAGGAAGATCAATCGATGAAGAAGATAGAACAAAGGACAAGCTATGGCGCAGTGGAGAAACCTTACATTTTTGTAAATCCGACATGATTACCTTTGTTGTGTGAAAAATCTGGAGCCATACACCTAGCGGAACCGGGTCTTACGGCAGGCAGGCAGGTGGCTGGCTGGCAGATGAAATACAGGTAAATTTAAAATTTACTGTGGATCGAGATATTAGACTTTTCACTACGTTTAACAAAGATACAGCCCAATTACAGCAGTACTAATGCATTCAGGTAGGTTTTTTCGGCTAAAGGCTGTTGTAAGGTTGTTTTAAAAGTGCAAAAATTTTGGAAGCCATAGTTTTTCATAACGATCTCTACTATTAAGAGTGACTATGAAGAGAACTGTGAAGATACTTTTGATCATGTGGGGACATCTGCAAGCAACGTAAGTTACAGTGCGACAGCCAAATTTTCTGTGTAATAAAAACTGAACATGCAAATGTAGAGTTACATTCTGGAGTCAAGGGCCATAATGGAACAAGATCGAGAATATGCAGATCACTTTATGCAGATGAAGAAAAGGTAAATAATAGTTTTTACCATGCCAAGGATAACACTAACAGAATTATGTTAGGCTGCAATTGCAAAGGCAAAAAAGGATGAAGAAGAATTGCAGAAACAAAGACTGATAGAGGTTAGACTATTTACTTTGTTAGTTAACAGAATGCTAGGATGTTATTTGCAGAGAATGGAATCACTTAGGTTGAAGAAAGATTTTCCAAACAGCCTGGGGGTGGGATAGGGATTTCACTGCGACTGCCTGACTCAACTAAGGTTAATATTGAAGTGGACCCTTCAATTTCCTCAATGGTATGAATTATACCGATTTGCATGTAATTTATCTGTATATCATTGTGTAGGAATCGTATAAAGTGATTTTTGCAAAAAGCCAAATAGCATCGCCTTACTTTGTTTACACAATAGCGCCTAGAGCTCTTATCTCACCCAATTGTATAACACCCATCAGTCAACTACAGTTAAATGGATGTGTTTTGATTGTTGAAGAGAATAATGATGCTCCTGACCCTCTGGTACTCTTTGATGAGGTATGTAAATATTAAGTGGTAAATTTTAACCACTGTTTGTATAGGATGACACATCTGAGATTGATTTTTCCTTGAGTGATACAGTTTTATCACATACCACAATGCAGACAGGAAGGAGTGTTCTTGAGTCAGGTCAGGTATATACAGCCAATGCATATATAAATTTTGTTATTAATTTCAATTTTGATACCATCAGTTCATCAAGACTCACGATAGTGAGTCGCGAGGCCAAGAAGAAGCAGCATACGCGACCACTGAGTGAGTTATTTACATGTAGCACCGCCCTCAAACTCGCAAACGCTCTAGCTAAGCCACCATGAAAGCTATCGCTTAGTTATCACAGACCCACAACGTTCTTACTAGTGATGCACCGATAAGAGATTTTGCCGATTATCCGATTATCCGATATTTTAATTCAAACATTGGCCGATACCGATAACCGATCCGATGTTTATAGTTTACCCAATTTCTACATGTTTCATGCAATATTGTAATATATTCTTCAAATTCAGCCAAATTCTATCTTGATTTTGCAAATATAATGTTGTCAGATAATTAAAATAGCACAAATTAATAATCTGTCAAAAATCTGCTAATAAATACCGATTACCGATGTATTAAAAATGTTGCCGATAAGCCGATTTCCGATGTTTTACCGATAATCGGTGCATCACTAGTTCTTACTATATAGAATCAATAAACCGAGAATGGAGGAAGTCGGTGCCACCATTCCTAAGTACCAGCCATTGCGAGTTTTATGGCGCCGTTCGTGCGCCCACGTACGACAAACCATCCCTTCCCACCGGATTCGCCCGTTACTCGAGAATTAGTACCTTCATTGTTTGAAGAATCAATAACCTGAAGTTCGTCGAAATCGGTTCAGCCAGTCTTCAGATACGGCCTTATAAAATCCTTCCTTCCACAAAAATTTTTTTTGATGCGGCTGTCATTTTTTTCCTTCTACTTTCTTTCTTTCATTTTCATCACACACTTTTTTCGTGGGCTTGCGGGAGCTTGCGTGAATCCCGGAAGTTTTTCTCAAACTCTCTTTTTGTACATTCACTTGTTTGTCTAATAACTCACTCATTTGTTCATGAATTTCAGCCAAATTTGTATCAGCACTTCTCCCATGTATGCTCTACATGTCTTACTACTTTCAGCCTGAAGTAAACGCTTGACTGTATTTGAGAAAGGCTATTACACTGCAGGTTGATAGTTGCCATAACTTGGACCCACTTGAAATGATTTCCATTAGCTTTCAGATACACAATCTATATTGATGTATCACTCTGTAGTGAAAGTTTAAAAAAATTGTAGGCCTGAGTTTTTCAAAATTCAGCTTCAAAGTTTAATTTACAATATTGTATGCTAAGCAAGTACAAGTTATGCCCATGCAGTACTTCTCTGCTGCTTGCTAGTAATAACATCTGTTTCCAAAAAAGTGGTGATATGCTAAACAAAAACACCTTGGATGTAAAAAAAGTGCAAGGCCAATTAGAAGCAGCATTGCAAACAGGTGCGACCAAAAACTTTGATATCAGTTGAGGCCAAGAAGTTACTTATCAAAAATCTTTTGAACTACTTGAATGACATACAATAGTTTATAGCATATTTTCACAACTATGATTGGCTTTGTCACTTGGCCACCTTTTCACACCATCATTATTAATAAAGGGCTTTGTCACTTGGCCACCTTTTCACACCATCATTATTAATAAAGGTGGCCAAGTGACAAAGCCAATCATAGTTGTGAAAATATGCTATAAACTATTGTATGTCATTCAAGTAGTTAAAAAGATTTTTGATAAGTAACTTCTTGGCCTCAACTGATATCAAAGTTATTGGTCGCACCTGTTTGCAATGCTGCTTCTAATTGGCCTCGCACTTTTTTTACACCCAAGGTGTTTTTGTTTAGCATACCATTTACAACTACACACTAGCTACTAGAGGTGCACCGATATGCAAAATAACCGATATTCCGATAACCGATATACTGGCTAAGAAAATCACCGATTCCGATATTAAATACCGATATATTTTAATTCATCAATTAATTAGTTTCCATACTTGGAACATTCTCTCACTACAATAGTTACACAGATAGTTTCAATTTGCTGCTGGAACATGTCTAAATCACTAGTAGATACATGCATTTATGAAACTTGTTGGTCAATAAAGCTTTTACCTTATGCCAATATTACCGATATTAGTACCGATATAATATCGGTAAGTCTATTGAATTTTACCGATATCACCAATATTGCCGATATCGGTACCGATACCGATACCGATATTAATATCGGTGCATCTCTACTAGCTACGTGTATACTCAAAATAGCTATATGTGACCAGACCTACCATGCAAGAGACACATAAATAATTAGCCTAGATTAGAGTTACAGAACCGCAAGTTAGATATTATAATTAATTCAGTTGTGTGTAGCTAGATAGTAGGTTTTCCAAAATTATGTGTATCTAGCTATATGCAAAATTAAAAACTGTTTGTCTTTCTGTTAAGCACAGTAGCTACATAAAGTAGCTATCTATGTACGTAGCTATATATAGTATATACGTATATGTAAGCCAATAATGATATTTAAATTTAAAAATGATGTGCATACGTAACTTATTTCTTATCCCTTTAGCTGAAAGAGAGCGACTGGATTACTTACATAGCATTGAAACATGTCAAGGTGCATTTCATACCATCAAACGTGAAAATGTTTTTGATGATGTCATTGAGATGTACACCTCCAATACATTGATTGCGAAAGGGTTTCCTATACGTATTAAGTTTACTGGTGAATGTGCTATTGATGCAGAAGGGGTTGCTAGAGGTATGTTATCAATGTTTTGGGAGAGCACATATCTAAAACTGTTCGATGGTGGAGCTTTGTTGATTCCTGATGTACATCATCAAGTTGCTATGGAAAACTTTCCCCCTCTTGGAGCAATCATATCCCATGGGTATTTAGCTTGCGGAATTCTCCCAGCTCGAATAGCTTTCCCTATATTAGCTACCTGTCTTTTGGGGCCATCTACTAAGATTTGTGATAAAATTATCATAGAATCTTTTATAAATTTCCTTTTTTGGCATGATGGAGAGGTGCTAAAGGAAGCTTTTATTGCTGTAAGAAACGTTCCTCTAAATGAGTTCTGCACTACAGGCTATATTACTTAATTTTATGAGCAGATTTGGCTGCTGTGATGTGCCTAAACCTCAGAACATAAGACGTCTTGTTGTAGAAACTGCCAGGCATGAATTCCTAGTCAAGGCTGTTGGAGCTACTTATGCAATAAATTCTGGATTGCCTAGTGTACATCAGAGGTTTTGGAATGAACAGTCAGTAGAAAAGCTCTATTCTCTGTACAAGTCCCTTATTGCTACCACTGGTGAATTTATCCAGATGATTTCAGAGCCTGAAGTGATGAACAGTGCAGAAGAGTGTATGGATATCTCATTCAGTTCATTGGAAGTTCAAAGCCTGAGGATCTCCAGTGCTTCTTGCACTTTGTTACTGGTAGCAGTGTCATGCTATCTCAAGATATCACAGTGGTTTTCAATGCTGCTAGTGGGTTGGGCCGAGTGATAACAAGTCATACTTGTAGCTCAACAATAGAGATCCCTTCAACTTACACAACTTACCTTGATTTTGCCCAATGCATGATGTGTACCTTAACTGCTGCTTCTGGATCTTCATTCCCTAATAATATTTGATAGCCACTCATCTGTGTTTAGTGGAATCAAAGGCCGTTCACTTTATATATTTTCAATCAAGCTTATGTTCACATTTGACAAAGCTTGACATTGAAAAATTACCTCACGTAATTTAGGAGTCCTGTTGCAAGAATTTGGGCATGCTGGGAGGAAGATTGAAGTGACAGCAGGTGCTACATTATACTTCAATAAATGCATAGATGACAAATGTTTAGGTGTTTGGTTTAATTTTCACTTGACCCTCGCGCTACTGATAATGCTCATAATGCAATGAAGGCCGAGATCTTGGCAACATATACTAAGACTTGGCAATTTGTTTATTGTGTATATCATGGCAAGTGCATATTGTAGTCATTATCTCATTTTTATGGTGGAGCAGATGATGAAAATCCACCAACATGTTTTACTGTGAACGCTCCACTTTGCATGATTGATGAAGCTGCTGATAGTATTTGTACTGGTGGACATACAGAACTATCTCTGTATTTTGTTAAAAGCTGTTTGTAGGTTACATGAAAATGGTATCACTAGAATCTTATTAATAGGCACTATAATGAAAGCTACAAGTAAATACATAATGGATAATGAGAGTATCAGTAAACTTATTGGTTGCTGGGGAAGTGGTTTGGTAGTAAATGGTATTAACACGACCTCATATTCATGGTCTAAGGTTGTATATATTGCAGTACATCTTTCCCTATTAAATTTATCCTTTGTATTTTGCCCTTTTGATAACCATTATGAGGTTCATCAAAGGTACTCATTTTCTGAAGGAGGAAAGGAATTTTTGTCTGCTCCAAGAGCTGTCATATCAGTAAATCCACACTCCTACATTATTGACAGGATTTTAGATGATACTAGAGAATTTACAGAGCGAAGAAGTATTCAAAATCAAGGAGTACAAATTAAGCCAAGAATAATAAAGATCTTGGAAGAGAAACTTTAGCTACAAAAGATCCCCACTATCTATTGCATCTTTTACAACTCTCTAGAACACAAGCAACCACAAAACAACTTGAAAATAAAAATTGATGGTGAAGATATCACTTTTATGTAACAGATCACATTGCGCAGGAGTGAAAGTGTGTGCTGGAGAAGGTTGCAAATACACAGTGAGCAACAAGCAAAGGATTAACAGATGTAAGGATTATTCAGGAATGGTGCTATCCTCAACTGGTTCATGTGGCTGTCACTAGGTTTATATCTATCCAAAAGAACCAGAGAAAGATGGAAGGCGATGGTTTATTGCCTTAAATATTGAAAGCACTTTGAATTCCTTAACACACAATCACCTTCCACCCAACTAAAGTTCTTTCAAACATCACAACTTTAATATCTCAAAACTCACAATTAACACCCAAGGAAGTTCAAAAGGGTGTTGATATGGGATATCGACCAATGGAAAAGTCTATGGCTGCTGCAAATATTGATAGAATGATAACAAAACAAGAAAAGATAGATAATGAAAGAGGGAACTGCAGCAGTGAAACACTGACTTCACAAACACAAATGGTTAATGAACTGGTTAGCACATACCAATTAGATGCAGATGATGCATATACCTTTACTAGGGACAGACAATTTGCAGAGTCCCTTTCAGGCTTACCACTGGTCTAAAGCTGTAGCTTTATTTGTGGATATTGACCACATTGGAACCTACCTAGGTCCAACAGCCCAGTAGAATCTATTAATAGGCAAAGTGTACCTGATAATGCTAAATCTATTTCATTGAGACCACTAATTAAGCATTTTTATCTTTAAGACCAAAGACAGGCCACTTTAGAAGTTGCTGTGCAAAAGGGGATTACTATTTCATATGCTGTGAAAGAACTTAAACAAACAAGACATGCAGCAAAAGTTCCAGGAATGAAGACATCTTTGGGAATCCCTGACATACTTGTTGGGAAGAAAGCTATTGGCCAGAGAATAAGTATTGAATTTTTTGATGATGAAAGCAGGTCCACAACAACCTGGTTCAAAGGAACAGTTATTGCATACTCTCGTAAGGGGTATGTAGTGACATTTGATGGTTGTGGACCTGAGGAAAATGAAACTATCAGGTCTTTAAGGACAGTATACAGAAAGGAGAAATTAAGTGATTTATACAATTATTATTACTAACATGATAGCGCTAATTGATTATGCCACTAAGAAATAATAAACAACCGATGGTTTCAATGGTGATTCAGTGTGATTTAGGCTAACTAGTCATTATTTAGTAGATTGAGGACAACATAATTTTTATAGTGACTTAGAACTATGACATTGTTGCATAGTTAATAATCTCTTTATAATATATATGCTATGTATAGATAGTTAGTTCATGGAGGAATTAATAATTAGCCAAGTGTTCCGCACAGTTAAGTATATAGCTAGCATAGCTACTGCATGCCACCTATCCTTTTATTTAGGTATTTGACCATGTGAAACAGTATATAGCAAGCCTTGTAGCTAGCTATATAATAGCTATATACCATATAGAGGGTTATTTTTGAAGCAGAAATTTTTGCAGGAGTGGCTAAATTTAAATTTCGAAGAATTAAAATTTTGAAGATTGCAAATTTCTAAGAAATAGTTACGCGTATTTGAATTATTGAAAATGGCGTTTGCAGTCATATTTACAAAGATATCTGGGAAGCTGAAATAAGTTCAGAATTTCCTTATTTGCCTGAGCCAGATAATCGTGAATATCGTTATGCCGTGGCTGTCATGAACGGCACTAATGTAGTAGGCTATGTGCTGAGAAGAATTTCTTATATTTGTAATATCTTCTTTCACCATTCAGGGTCCATAATTTGTTGTGTGACTGGGGCCAAGGCAGTACTCATGAGACTTAGAACAGGGGGACTGGAGGTACCATGTGAATATCAATTTTACTAGGAGGATCAAAAGCGCATCAAGAAATCCAGAGAGCTGCTGGAGAACGCTTCATATATAACCAAAGATATCAAGAACCATTTTCATGTGGAAGTGAGCTCCGCTGTTACTAGCGGCCTAGTCAAGGTGATTGAAAATGTTGAGGATGATGATATTGACAATAACAAACCAGCTGCAGTTGAATTACCTCAAAGCAAGCCAGTGATTCATGAGGTAGATGCAACGAAGGAAAATATAATACCAAAGAAAAGTGAAGGAACTATACAAAGGTATAGCAGACAATGGCTACGTATTGGTGGAATAAAACTTACTTTAAATGATAGAGATGCCAGAATGTGCAAAGGCTTAATGATATAGTGATCAATTTTGCACAGATACTGTTAAAAAATGCAGTTTCCCAGTGTAAAAGGCTTCCAGTCAACACTTGTACAGGAGAAAAAGAGAAAAGACACCTTCGAACAAGATAAAGTTCAAATAATACACTCACACGGGAATCACTGGATAGTAGCCACAACTATAGAGGCTACTTCATATGACGTAAAGGTCTTTGACTCGGTTTTTGATGTTATAGATGATCACACAGCCCTTCTTATAAGTAACCTCTATGGATCCTTAGCCAACCCCAAAGCTGTCGAGATCTCAAAGCAGTTAGGTGCAAACATAGATAATACACACCCCTATGGATGTGAAATTAATCACGTGCGCGCATGGTTTTCTACAGAATACAAAGGTTCCGTCCTAGTTTCGCGTGCCTAAAAAGGCGACAGGTGGTTTAAGGTTGTGAAAGCCGGTGAAGACTTATAGGTCTTGCTGTTCATTATCAGAAGCATTTTGGTGAATTATTCGCAACCTGAAACCACAAATGACAGGTTGGTTATTATGTTTGTTTTTGGTCAGTTCTAATTTTGTGACCATATTTTCAGCCCAATGATTAGTGGCTTTGTGCTACAGCTATGATGCATTATGTTCCTTTATAGAGTTGTGTGTAATAAACTAGGTTTTAAAGATTTATGCCAGTTTTAAAAGGTAATTTAGCCTCGGTGCACTTATTTTTGTGAACGTATTTTCTCGGTACGTGTTCTACCCTGAGCTTTGAATTTTTTACCATTTAATCCTTACTTGTTACAGTGTGTAATAAAACTAAAATCATTGCCGCAGCATGTTTGAGTGTACTAATACCACAGCATGTTTGAGTGTACTAATACCACAGCATGTTCAAGTGTACTAACACTCACTCTTTAAAATACCGAGTAAAAAGCCATGTTCTTTCCAGTGCATAGTGTTTCTATAGTGCTTTTAAGCGCTTTACATCGCTCAGACTCTATCCTCATTTCTTCAGAATCAAACATTCGTAAATATCTCTTAATATATCCTGGCTTCACAGTTTATCACCAGGGGGCACGAAACCAGCCCAGAACAGGTGGCGCTTACTAGTTTCACATCCATAGGGGTGTGTATTATCTATGGTGCAAATGATTGCAGTTTATATGCTATAGCTAATGCAGCTGCCCATTACTTTGGGAGGGACCCTGCCACTCTGCATTTTAACCAATCATTAATGAGACTTTATTTAGTCCAGTGTTTGGAACAGAAGATCACTCATTTTCCACTGATATAAACACAATCCAGTTTTCATGTATAATACTGTAGCACTCATACCTGAGTGCAACTGAAGTGGCCCCCCTAACTTTCAGTAGCTTCCTCCGCCACTGACCGGCCCTATATCATCTGTGACCCCTGACTGTGAGTCTGTGACCCTGCCATTGTTTGTGACCTGTATATCACTGAGTTGTTGTAACCCGTATATTGCTTGTGACTCCTATATTGTAGTTGTGACCATATTGAGACTGTTGTTATTAGTAAAACACCCGACAATATCCGGCGAGTATCCGGCTGTCCCTAACAATATCCGGCATGTAGCCGCAATCTATAAAACCGGAACAAACCATAGATCCATCCGTTCTTTCGAATATTGACACTTATTCCTCTCTGACGTCATTAATCGTCTGTCTATACCAACAACTCAATCTAACATTAGCTACGTTGCTGGAGGACACTTGCTTGGGAAAGAAGGTAAGCATGTTGTCATTTGTTACTGATTGTCAGTAGGCAAAAAAGGGATGTTATATGTTATGGCACAGTCTGCCCACTGATATTGGTGCCTGGTCTTGCGTGGTCCACAGGACGAGTGGCTTGTCATACGTTGCCATGATAAAAAATGCTTCTTACCTGCAGAAAAGTGCAGGATCCTGTTTCCCCTTGTACGATGGGAGAAAAGGAGGCTATAGCAAAATCGTTTCATTTCATGTGCTCCGCTGGACCATAGATTATAGAGTAGACCAGGGATTGGAGACTTCTATACACGTTCACACGTTTCATCCGCGTCTACAATTTAACACAATTCGAGGTGCGATTTCGTATAACTTCGGAAATCATCTTTGGATAAGTTTGTTATGTGAAATCATGTATTTCTATCCGTTCTTATAGTACACACTACGATATTATGGGTTCCCCTAGCCATTTTGCTGATTTCAAGAGCACTGGCCAAAGGTAGGTAGAGTGCGTGAAATTACTCCTGCATGAGTTTTTGCTTTTTGGTGCACACATGACACAAACTTAGATGGCTTATTCATAGGTGCGAATGAAAGGTGTCAAATAGCCTAGCTTCCAATCCCTGGTCTACTCTATAATCTATGGCTGGACACTGTCATCTAGCAGAGCTGTAAATAAGTGGTCAGGCTTTTCAAAGGCTGTACTACATGAAAGTACAAAGGAATAGCTTTTGTTGATGCTAATGGAGATGTACACTCACATCAACACTAGGGGGTCTGGGGCATGCCCCCCAGATTCCCTGACCTGAGCGATTGCTCCGGCCCTGTCTAGACATGTACAATAAAATAAATATTTACCACTAGTAAATATAAGTTAACAGACAGGCATTCTGGGTGGGGCGGGCAGGAGAAAACAAGCCGGCCCCATTGGAATGTGCTGACACGTTTTAATGCCACCCAGGGTTTAACTTAGCTGAAAGTTTGCAAAAGCTCCAGCAGCAGCTCCACCAGCCTAGTACGCGTTTGGTTACCAGTGTTTCGTTTTCCCTTCGTCATGCCTAAGACCAGCCGTCATCGCCGTTCATCATCCGTCGCCCCACCTGCCGACATTAATAGTTGCTCCGCCGAACAGCTAGCCCGTTTACCAGCCGAGGTCCTGCGCCTACACCTGGCCTCTCGCCACCTAGTCACCAGCGGATCTAAAGCTACCATGGCCAAGCGTTTGTACGACGCCCTGAACCCATCCGCCACCGACAGCAATGACGCCTCACGGTCGCAAGTTGCTCCTTCACCGTCGACTCCCCCCTCGACGTCGACTCTCTCTGGAAACACTCCCCCCTCGACGAACCAGCTAACCACCGCCAGTGCTGTCCACTCACCAGCGCTCCAAGCGCAACTCTCGTCTTTGATGGCTCAGTTCCTACAATATGCCACGCAGCCAGCCAGCATTAGCCATGAAGCAGCACCGGGAGCAGCACGAACCACTAGTAACCTGTCTCTAGCTTCTACGGTGCACGCCTCCGAGCAGCCCCCTCCCTCACTGGCCGCTACGCTAAGCCTATTTTCTGCCGTCGCCGTGCCGCCTCGACCAACAACTGTTACAGCCACGTCTGGACACCCTGCATTTACTCAGCATACATTACTGCCACCAGCCATTCCCCTCATCGTACAGCCACAGATACCTACGGCCTATACAGCTCCCACAGCAGCCGCCCCAACGTATTCCGCCGTCGTACAGCCGGCGCCGATACCGACGCTTTTGCCGCCATCCACGCCTACCAGTGGTTGGATTATGCAGCAACCACCTTACCAGCCGATAATGCAGCCAGCAGCCCACCCGATGACCAGCGACACCTTACCACCCGTGCCAGCACAGATACGCCAAAAGATCATACAAGGTGAGTTCATTGATTTTTCTGTACTATTACATAAGGCCACATTCCCGGATGCTGCTGCTGACCCCTTGCCATCAGCACAACAGTCCATCAAAAAGATTTCATCTTTTGTCATGTGGATGCAGGCCTGGAACTTGTACCTATCAGTAATTCTAAGTCACAACCCTGCAAAAGTCCTGGAGATGATACCCTACCAGCGTCTGATTTGCTCCGCCACTACACTCCTGCCAGCCCAAAACTGGCTTCAGTATGATGCCAAATTCCGAACTTTAGCAGCTGCTAACCCTCTCCTCCGCTGGGACCAGCGACATCCAGATCTCTGGCTAGAATGCCTTGCCCCCCGCAATACAGAGCAACAACGTTGGCCTTGCCCCTACTGCAAGGCCACTACTCATTTTCCGGAGAACTGTCCTCGCTCTCCCTTTCGTGATAGCAAGCCAAGTTCTGCACCGCCTGAGTACAGAAAATCCCTTCCACCAATTTGTGGAGAATTCAACCAAGGTCGCTGTACCAGAGCCAACTGCAACTACCGTCACATCTGCTTGTCCTGCCAAGGCAACCACCCTCGAAATAGCTGCCGCAGAAACCAGAACAGACCTATCACATAATGATAACCCAGCCTCCTTACGATCACTCGACATTGAGTGTGATAACGTAGACAGACAACTGCATATCCATTGCAGGCCACAAATTCCACTGACAAGCCTCACCTCTGAGGACACACAGCGACACCAAAAACTTACCTCTGACTACAAGCAACAAGCTGCTTTTGACAAACTATTACACCACTCCCACACACAATCCAGTTCACTTCCCCCATTCTCCCCCTGTCTGAAAAATTTCATTCACAAGTATCACATTTCTACACACACAAGGACACCTGTGAACGTACCGGCACTCAACTCAGAACTGATTTCCTACCCTGATCGCCACTTTGTAAATACACTGATTGACAACCTCATCAATGGCTGTAATATAGGCTATACTGGACCACAGTTCAACCACTGTAGCAGAAACCTTCACTCAGCATACCAAAATCCTACCACATTGGATGCCGTAATTGCAGAAGAACGCAAGTTAGGCAGATTTCTGGGGCCATTTAACCAGCCCCCACTTCTCTCATTCCGCTCCTCAGGCCTTGGGCTGGTGCCCAAGCATGACGGTGGCTGGCGATTCATATGCCACCTGTCGGCTCCCCATGGTTCCAGCATCAACGATTATATTGATCCCGAATCATTCTCTCTTACCTACTGCTCAGTGGATGATGCTTACGCTATTGTCAATGCCCTGGGAACTGGTGCGCTCATGAGCAAGATTGATCTCAAGAATGCATTCCGTTTAATTCCTGTCCGCCCCAATGACTGGAATCTGCTTGGAATGCAGTGGAGGGGAAAGTTCTACATAGACACCTTCCTTCCATTTGGCCTGCGCTCAGCACCATTCCTATTCAACCAACTGTCCACAGCCATTCACTGGATCTTACAACACAAGTATTCCATCCATCATTTGCTGCATTATCTTGACGATTTTTTCACAGCTGGTGCACCTGCCTCTCAAGAATGCTCAAACAACCTCTCTGCCATGCTCTCATTGTGCCAAAGAATAAATGCACCAGTTAAGCCATCAAAAGTTGAGGGTCCCACCACCCGCCTCACTTTCCTGGGTATACTAATTGATACATCCACCATGACAGCAAGCATTACAGACGAACGTAAACGAGACCTCATATCATCATTACAATCATTGTTACAACACTCCAAATGCACCAAACGCCAACTACTCTCTCTGATAGGCAAATTATCCTTTGCATGTAAGGTAATCCCAGCAGGGAGAATCTTCCTACGCAGACTCATTGATATCAGCTGCTCAGTGTCCCGCCTCCACCATCATATCAGGTTAACCAAGGAAGCCCACTTGGATATGTATTGGTGGCTGAACTTCTTGCCTCAATGGAATGGTTCCTGTTGCATTCTCCAAACAGAATGGACGACTTCACCAGCAATGGACCTCTACACGGATGCTTCTGGCTTGCACGGCTGGGGTGCCTACTGGTCAGGCAGATGGATTCAAGCACAGTGGCCAGCAGAACATATCCATAAAGATATAACATGGAAAGAACTTTATGCCATTGTTGCAGCAGTTAACACATGGGGCCATCTCTGGAAGCGGAAGAAAGTGCTGTTCCATTGCGACAATCAATCTGTATGCGATATATGGCAAAAGGGGTCCACTAGGCAACCGGAGACTATGGCCTTAGTACGTATGTTATATTTCTGTGCTGCCCGCTTTGACATACACGTAATGACTGCACATATTGCAGGCACTGCTAATGCTATTGCAGATGCCCTTTCCCGTCTACAGGTTGGACGCTTCAAGCAACTAGCCCCAAATGCAGCAGACCTGCCAGACCCCATCCCTGCATGGCCCACCCAGTTTTGGACAAGCTGCTCATTCAGTACCAATCACTAGGAGTTGCTCCATCCACCCGCCGAACATACCAAACTGGGGTTCGCTCATACTTGCTCTTTTGTGACCAATTTACCATACCACCCTTCCCCGCTTCTCCACTTACCCTGCGTTATTTTTGTTCACATATTGCCAGTCATGTGTCTCACAAGACTATCAAGGTCTACTTATCAGGGATACGGTTGGAACACCTGGAACGTGGCCATCACGATCCTACAGATGATGAATTGCTGCGCCTACTATGCAAGGGAATCAAACGATACCAAGGAGACACCTCCAGACTACGACTTCCCATCACTATCAATGTATTGAAGGATCTAAAAACCCAATTGCGAAATAACTCATCTTACACTTTAGTAGAGAAGAGGCTGCTTTGGTCTGCATTCACACTAGCATTTTACGCGTTTCTCAGAGCCAGTGAGTTTACTGCATCGGGCTTGCTATGGTCTGATGTGCAATCCTCTCCAACCACTGTCACCATACACCTAAGGCAGTCAAAAACAGACCCATTCAGGCGTGGGCATTCTATTACCATTCAAGCTACATCCACATCAACCTGCCCAGTACGTGCGATGAACTTGTTTATTGATTTGACCACCAACAGGACTGGGCCACTGTATTGTGGAGGCCGCTTTAACCCCCTATCACGGGAACAGCTAACAAGAGCTCTTCGTATGCTCCTCCAACTTGCCGGTTATGATCAGAATTCTTATGCCAGCCACAGCTTCCGAATTGGTGCTGCAACTACTGCTGCTGCTGCAGGCCTCCCAACATGGTTAATAAAAGCCATGGGAAGATGGTCTAGTGATGCATACCAGAGTTATATACATTGTCCAGCCAACACACTTCAGTCTATACCTCGTATACTATCTCAAGCCGATGCCACCCAACAGCCACCATGGAACCCTAATGCTAACTAAACTGCTATGATAACAGACACACACACTGCTAAACCCCACAAGGTACTATATACTTCATATACACCTAGCCGCCTTGTACATGTGTAATATAGAGTGTTGCTGATGCATGCCCTAGTTCACTGTGTTGCTCATGTATGCCATAGCTTACTGTCTCACTGCCATATGTCACAGGGTATAGTTATGTAAGTACAAGCAGCATGTGCAAATTACTCCTGTTTGCCATGACTCGTATTTATGCCACGCAGTACGCAATGTCTGGAGATGGTATTAGCTTTGTTGCCGCACGCCGCACGGTTGGTATCTGCTGCCGCATGCCGTGCAGTTTGCTATTCGTTGCCGTACGCCATGCAGTTTCCTATTTGTTGCCGCATGCCGTGCAGTTTGCTATTTGTTGCCGTATGCCATGCAGTTCGCTGTTTGTTGCCATATGCCATGCAGTTTGCTGTTTGTTGCCGCATGCCGTGCAGTTTGCTATTTGTTGCCGCATGCCATGCAGTTTACTATTTGTTGCCGCATACCGTGCAGTTTGCTATTTATTGCTGCATGCCGTGCAGTTTGCTATTTGTTGCCGCATGCCATGCAATTTGCTATTTGTTGCCGCATGCCGTGCAGTTTGCTATTTGTTGCTGCATGCCGTGCAGTTTGCTATTTGTTCCCGTATGCCATGCAGTTTACTATTTGTTGCCACATGCCATGTAGTTTGCTATTTGTTGCCACATGCCGTGCAGTTTACTATTTGTTGCCACATGCTGTGCAGTTTGCTATTTGTTGCTGCATGCTGTGCAGTTTGCTATTTGTTGCTGTATGTCATGCAGTTTGCTATTTATCGCCGCATGCCGTGCAGTTTGCTATTTGTTGCCGCATGCCGTGCAGTTTGCTATTTGTTGCCACATGCCGCGCAGTTTACTATTTGTTGCCACATGCTGTGCAGTTTGCTATTTGTTGCTGCATGCTGTGCAGTTTGCTATTTGTTGCTGTATGTCATGCAGTTTGCTATTTGTTGCCGCATGCCGTGCAGTTTGCTATTTGTTGCCGCATGCCGTGCAGTTTGCTATTTGTTGCTGCATGCCATGCAGTTTGCTATTTGTTGCCGTATGCCGTGCAGTTTGCTATTTGTTGCTGCATGCCATGCAGTTTGCTATTTGTTGCGGTATGCCGTGCAGTTTACTATTTGTTGCCGCATGCCGTGCAGTTTGCTATTTGTTGCCGCATGCCGTGCAGTTTGCTATTTGTTGCCGTATGCCGTGCAGTTTGCTATTTGTTGCCGTATGCCATGCAGTTTGCTATTGGTTGCCGCATGCCGTGCAGTTTGCTATTTGTTGCCACATGCCATGCAGTTTGCTATTTGTTGCCGCATGCCATGCAGTTTGCTATTTGTTGCCGCATGCCATGCAGTTTGCTATTTGTTGCCGCATGCCGTGCAGTTTGCTATTTGTTGCCACATGCTGTGCAGTTTGCTATTTGTTGCCGCATGGCATGCAGTTTGCTATTTGTTGCCGCATGCCGTGCAGTTTGCTATTGGTTGCCGCATGCCGTGCAGTTTGCTATTTGTTGCCACATGCTGTGCAGTTTGCTATTTGTTGCCGTATGCCATGCAATTTGCTATTTGTTGCCGTATGCCATGCAGTTTGCTATTTGTTGCCGTATGCCATGCAGTTTGCTATTTGTTGCCTCGTGCCGTGCAGTTTGCTATTTGTCGCCGTATGCCATGCAGTTTGCTATTTGTTGCCACATGCCATGCAGTTTGCTATTCGTTGCCGCATGCCGTGCAGTTTGCTATTTGTTGCCGCATGCCGTGCAGTTTACTATTTGTTGCCCCACACTGTGTAGTGTGTCCTTTGCTGCCACTCCTACAGCACAGCATAATTTGGGGGAAATTGGGCGCAGTAAAAACTGCTTAACAACCGGCAGTACTAACAACCATAATGGTCTCTCAGATGAGGTGCACTGCCATAAAAAAGTGAGAACTGCAATTTCCCTTAACCATTAGCATAATGTTACAATCTGAGAGACCTGCATGCCCCAGCAATGTCCTGGGATGCCCAATCTATCCCCAAATTAGCCAGCATGCTTACAGACAAATTGAGATGGCTTGCCTGAGATGTTAAATAAATATTTACCACTAGTAAATATAAGTTAACAGACAGGCATTCTGGGTGGGGCGGGCAGGAGAAAACAAGCCGGCCCCATTGGAATGTGCTGACACGTTTTAATGCCACCCAGGGTTTAACTTAGCTGAAAGTTTGCCAAAGCTCCAGCAGCAGCTCCACCAGCCTAGCACGCGTTTGGTTACCAGTGTTTCCCTTCCCACCCACCCTAACTAATCACTTCCAAGAAATGGTTATTCACTCGGTATCCCAGGACGGGCGCAGTAAAAACTGCTTAACAACCGGCAGTACTAACAACCATAATGGTCTCTCAGATGAGGTGCACTGCCATAAAAAAGTGAGAACTGCAATTTCCCTTAACCATTAGCATAATGTTACAATCTGAGAGACCTGCATGCCCCAGCAATGTCCTGGGATGCCCAATCTATCCCCAAATTAGCCAGCATGCTTACAGACAAATTGAGATGGCTTGCCTGAGATGTTAACCTCTGCTTTTGATTTGAATAAACATCTGCTTTTCTACATTTACACTTCACAGACAAACCTTGGTAATGAGCTGGAAGCTTTTTGTAGGAATTTCACCAGACATTATTTTGCCTAGCAATGACGTCATGAAAAAGAGGAAGAAAAATAGCGGTACGGTCATGCGAGACTAATGGCATATTGTTTCATGTGCAGATATTGAAATTGCTCTTGCATCATACTATCAGTAGGCATGGATCTATAGTTTCTATACTAACCGAGGAGTCCAAAACTCCCATACAAGCTCCTAGAAATCTTGAAATCTGAAATCTTTAAAATCAGCAGATTATCCGTATTTTTCCGGATATTAATGTTATATGTAATTATAAATAGTTTGGAAATGCATATAAATCTAATCAAATTTTTGAAATATAAGCTCAAATCTTTTGCTGAAATCTTGCCCAAAATCATAAAGATTTGAAATTTTGTACAAGAGTTTTGGGAGTTTTGGACCCCTCAATACTAACGTCCATCCAATATATATGTATATAGGAAGTTGAAAGTTCTTATTAGTTTCCATTGTTTATATGTAGAGATGGTATATATTCATGCATACGTCATTGTTTATCACATGTTCCATGGTTACTATGAGCAGTGCTTATGATAAGGGTTGAAAATTGTCCGGACATTTCTTTTCCTATGGTAAATTTATTGACTTCTCCATTGATAGCGTAAACTGATATGTAAACCAAAAATTCTCAAGCCAAAGCGCTTAAGCCAAGGGGGGACAAATGCTTACCCCACTCCCTGAAGGAAACTCTGATAATTATGATCATTGAGATTTTTTGCATCCTAGCTGTCCAAATTGGACTCCAGTTAACATATTCATTTAATACAATCATTGCCAGGTAATGCAGTGACCCTTGTGTAAATAACTCACGGTAATCGTGCTTCCTACTTTACTTGGCCACACGACTCACTACTGTGACTTGATTGCAATTGTGTAAATACCAGTTGCTGACATAGCATGTGAAATTGTGTATCTATCTGTAGGTGATGGGAAACCATATTCAAACAGGTAAGGAAGTAAGAAAGTTAACAACAATTCTTACATGTGAAATGTCCCAAAAGGCCTGTAGTTAATCCTTTATACAAAACAAGCACTTGTAGTGCGCATGAGACTTTAAGGATTGTTGTTACTGCGTTACTATTGTGTAGTCAGCTGGTTATACATGTATGTACAGGCCTTGAGAGAGGACTCGAAAAAGGACTTGAAAAAGGATTACAGAGGGCTGGAGAGGAATTATGTGATGGTTGTGATAGGTGGGGAGCAGTGTCAGGGAGGGAGGTTGGACAAGGAATAAGGGAGGCTGGGCAAGGAATAAAGGAGGCTGGGCAAGGAATAAAGCATGGTAAGAGATGTCTGTATGATCAAGTAAATATAAATTGTCATGATTATTAATGAATTTAACCTGTAATGTTACAATTTACAGTAACTGTATGTACATGTTAGTTACTCAGGAAGTTTTACTGCATCAGTGATTCCAGCCGCCTTCAAACTATTGATAGCTAGGGTTTTGTTTTGCAGTAAATACTTGTGTAGCTCATCAAGCCATCCAGCACCTAATGGTTTCATTATTGACACCCTAGTATCCACAACTTTGGTGACTTTCTCTCTCAAGTTTTTTTCAACTTGCCTGGAGTACCACACCTTAAACTGCTATTTGTTTACAGCCAAGTCCATAGGTTGCAAATGCCCAGTACAGTTCGGGGGCACTTTGACCACATAAACATGGTTGGAGTCAAGAAGAGAATGTACAGCATCTGTTAGCTGGCCTTTAACTCATTGTAAATGACCAATGCTGGATGATAATCTTGCAAGTTTAGCTCTCTGCGCTTTCGTTGTATGTACGGCAATATAACTTTTGTAATATATTCCTTCATTTGACCAGTGATTTTGGGTGAAAGTCACATTCCAATCTGGAGGAAAGGAGTGCCTGGGTAGACATGCAAGTGTTTTGCCTTGATAAATCACTTGAAAATGCCACTCAGTGTTGCACAAATCACCGCAGTGATTTGTCGTTTATCATCTAACCCACACAATCTACACGCTTAGTACCTTTCTCTTCCATAGTCCAAGGACAACCTGGAACAATGTTTATCCCTGTGTGGTCCCAATTCATTATCAGGTCAGCTGGAATATCTTCCATCTCGACCACAACTTTAATGTCTAGAAGATATTGTTCTTTTAGTTGCTCATAATGTGATGGCTCAACTTTTGCTGTGCTATTGGCTTTCCGTCTTACAAAACCTAGCCTGGAAAGAAGCGACTTTGCCCAAGTCTTAGTGATGTCAATTGGCCCGCCATTGTCTTTCAAAAAGTTCTTAATTCTTATCTGTTTTCTCCACACTATGGCTTTTCCACTTGCCATGACAACTGTAGTATCAATGGGAGTCTTGACTGCTATAGCATCCTTGATATAGCACTTTACCTGATCGTCCAACTCACTACCTATAAGTAGTGAACGCTCTCTCTTCTTCAAGGGTAGTGTATCTATGACAACTCCCCTTGCCTCAAATCTCCAGTTTTTCATTTGCGATCAAGTTCTGCCAAATACTTAGACTTCGACATGCTAACAGAGCTTCCTCATATTTCGGTGGAATATTCTTCATTGTACCAACGAATCACTGCTTGATTTCCATGAGAAAAAGCATATCTTACTATCTGTGCTTGCTGTACTCTAGTAAGCTTCATGTAATGCCCAATCTTTCTTGATTTGGACGGTCGCTCCATTGGTTGTTTCGAAGCAGCCAGCACAGCTTCATTAGCAGCCTTAATAGTAGCTGAGGGCAGTGTTTCTGATAATGGGCCTTTCGGATCTGGCAGACTTTTATGCACCAACTTGAAATATCGATAAAGGAACATCGGAGCACTAACAAACGTGTCCACACTGCAAAGATAATCGAATCACATGAGTGCAAACTAGCATTTTATTATTAATTGTGGGAAATTTATTTTCGAAAAAAGATGTGCCCAGGAGTTTATTTTTGCAGAAGAAGGCCTCTTCGAAATATATCAAAAATATAATTGGTATAGCTATAGCTATAGGTACGTAGCTCTTGCAAACAATGCATGCATGTTTCCAATGTAAATATGCATGCATGATAGCTATTATATAGATGTTATATAATGGAGTGCACATTATGCGAATGTGCTTGCAATATAATCAAAGGGTTGACTATGCATGCCAAACAGACTTACAGTAGAATGCATGTCATCAGGGTAGTTCCAAAAGCAAAACAAAATAGCTAGCTAGTGAAATATAACCATGCATGACAGCTACTGGCCAACATGCAATAATAATTTTATATAAGTAGCTATAGCGCAGCTATACAGACAATGCAGGTGACGTTTCTGTATAAAAGAATATATAATGTATACCAGCATGCAGTGATAAAAGATTTTCAACAAAGGGACTATGTGCTATTTATGAAACCCTTTAAGTTTCTTGATTTTTGTATACATTACGTAATGATATGTGCGTAATACATTAACGGAACACCGTATACTGCATTAATCATGCGCTATGGATACACTTTTGGAGTCTTGTGCATCTCCAGCCAGCTTGGATTCAAACGACATGGAAGAGGTATATGTCTTAGCTTCAATGTCTTTGTGTAGTTTTGTACTCTATTAGCAGGATGGTGGTATACATTGTAATTGTAAGTCCACCTGTCAGCGCAAAGGGAAATGCCCCTGCAAGTCTGCTCAGTGTGCACTGTAGCGAATCGTGTTTTTGTGGTTCAAGTAGAAAACCTTGCAAGAACAGGGTGGGTTTAATGCGTACGAATTTGAAATGTCCTATTATGTTATTCACCAACGGAAACACCAGAACCCAACTCTGCTGTAGCCACTCGTGAGTCAAGAACTTCGGAGTTACAGGTACCTACACGTATAGCTTTGCAAAATAATGCATGTGCATACGTATATAATTTTTTCAGGCGTACGTGACAACACTCAGTATGGACCAGTGTTGCAAATTAATAATGGAAGCTTACATTCAAGTAGGTGGAATTTCTCTGGTTAAAGCTCTACTGGAAGGCCCTAGTGAATCACCTGGTGCTAACAACAACCTGTCATGGTGTGTCTGTGGCAGATGTAGAAACATGGCAACCCCAGATGAAAATGTTTGCTGCAGAAATCCAAGATGCTTGACAACTACAGACATGTTTGAAACGATTGTGCTGAATAGAGACGTATTGTCTGTAGCTATTGTACACCGAGCAGATGTTTATAGTGGACCCTGTGTATTCTCCGTAAAGCTGCATATCGGCAGTGGACATTGTGTAGATGTAGATACCTCGGGAGAGAAAATTGCCAGGTTGTACCAGCTTGTGTTGTTTGGGCTGTACGAGATAAATACCCAGCCCCGGATAGTATTTACTTAGATTTTAAGGAATACTAGGTTTTAAGGAATACTAGTGTTGTAGAAATATAGTTGGTACTGTGTACACATGATTAAAAAATCAGAAATGTGTACGTTTACTGGCAACTAAGTGAGATGTGTCTTCAGGTGGTTTGTGTGCAATGGTTCTTTGAATTACAGACGGGTGACTGGTTATTACAGACTCTTTGTGTTTCTAACTAAATGTGGAATCCTCCCTCTCCTTTGAGAGGGAGGATTCCACATTAAGTACAGTAGTAGGGATCAACACAAAAAACATGGCATCCAACTTTTGCACGTCTCTATAACACACCTCACAATACGTATACTTTTTACGAAAAACTGACTAAAATCCGTTTGGAACACTATAACAACACTGTACCTTTGTTAAACTCCGTAAAAAAATGACGATACGATCTGTAGAGATTTCAAATTTTTGAAATTTACCAGAATTTTGTCTGACTGCCAATGACGGGAAAGTGTCTATTCCAAGGTTAGGCACAAGGGACATGCTAGTAAGTAATGCAATATGGTCTACTAGGAAAAATCAGATTATATTCTTTGATGACTGAAGATGACATATTTACTGAAATACAATCAGTCTTCTCAGTGCCAATGGGAGAAAAAGAGGATTTTAATTTCACAATATTGCAACTAACAGGAGGAGGTAGCAAGAGTTTAATTATACCTGCATTGTCACCAACATACAAGTATATAGCAAATGCAGCTGCTGGGAAGAACTCAAAAATGCTAATCTATATATTGACACTTAAAGACCTCCAGGTACACTGTATATATGAAGCAGGGGTTGCTATAGCGTGTTTGTTCTTAAAAAACAAAAATCATTGGTAATGCAAGATTTTGAGCATAAGTTTAAGTATATATAACACTGGGTGTAACCCCATAGAAGCTAGGTAACTACCGTATAGAGGAAAACATTGGCAGGAGAAAACATCAACTATTTAGATTATTTGGGGGATAAAACTTTGGCGAATGCTGGGCCTCTTCCATGCGCTGGCGACTTAGACTGACGGCCGTTAGCTACTCAAGCGGTTATAGCTACAACGTACATAGGTGGTGGAATGCACAAACAACTGCATGCATATTGCTAAATCATAATTATATAAGCTTTTACACACCCAGAAGTAACACGGTGCTGTAGTACTGTTCGACCATGGCTATTATAGCTATATGCTGAAACTGACGAAACTGTTAGAATATTCCTGCAGTGACCTGCACGTGGCTCAACGTGGCATATCTTAGTTTCCACGTGATGGAAGGACACGCGTTCTCTGTAGAGGCGATGATTTGAGGGCACCATGTCTATAAAGAGATTTGGACGCCTGTGGAGGGGGAAGTGCTCCCTTTGCACGAGAGAAGTTGGGAATTCCTGTGACCCAATGGCTGTGGCAGTGAAAAAAGGAGCTAATATTGTTGGCCACGTACCCAGAAAGATTTCGGTTATCGATATCTGAGGGTCTATCACTAGTAGAGTAGCTGGGCATAGGCGTTATTCCACTGATTTGGAACAGGGAATACTAGAGGTGCCATGTATATCGACTTTCTCATCGCCACATAGCCAAGCTGTTAATGGAGAAAAACAGAGAAGCTTGTTAAGTCTGCACTTGCTGTCAAAACTACTAGTGAAAATCAGCTTCGTTGTGTTGCTACACCCAATAGTGAGTCTAGCTCTACAGATAGCTCAAGAGATACCTGCAGTAATTCTAATGCTAAACAAAAACACCCTGACTGGAGCAAGAAATGCAACTCTTGGAGGGTAACAACTGCACAACCACACACAATGTAAAAGGATAGCAGTTCATGTGGAATATATGTTATGAAGGTATTGCAGTGTCTTATAGCTGATGTACGTATACGTATACATGTGATGATTTGCTGGAGAATTGATTATGCTGAACAAACCATTAAGTGAATGAATTTTCTGATGACAATATTCAAAGTTGTAGGGAAGAAATGGCAATAAGTCTTCTTAAGCATTCAGGTACATACGTTCATACAATCCAAAGAATCACTAGCTACCAGCTATATAGAAATTATTGTACGTAGCTATGTGTATGTTATATCATTAAGTACAATAATACTTAATAGTAGGATCAACACTTATTAAATTTTCATTATCTACTTTGTTTGCATTTTATTAAATTTATTTGTTTCATATAGTTAATTTAGAGAACATGTGTAGAATATGTGGATTTCATTCAGATGAGGATGATAAATTCTGGGTAAGTTATTGAGACTGTTTAGTAATTGTATCCAGCTACATGTATACTGTTGTGCATTCATATATATAAACAGGTACAATGTGATATGTACCTGAAGTGGTTCCACATAAAATGTGTACAAAGCAGATCTGGACAGCCTTTCAGTGCAGAAATTGCTGAAACCTCCAATTTTATTAGTGCTTGCTGCAGCACAGATGGACAATTTATAATTAAGGTTAATTAGTGTCAATGCTATTTCCTGCTGTATGCATGTACACATACATAACACATGCACAGGAATATTATAATTTATTATTCATTATGAATTCATATATAGAACAGCTGTGTGTCCATACATATTTACGGTACCGCTCAGTTTAAACTTGACAATGGCACGCGTGTCCTTAGCCACTCACTCGATACATTTGTAGGCTAACTCGTGAGTTCCTTGCGAGCTGCACGGCAAAGTTGTGATCGTGACGAGCAATATGCACGTCAGGTGCACTTGGGTTTACTCGCGAGCATGTAGGCACTGCACTCGGGTTTACTCGCGAGCAGGCACTGCACTCGGGTTTACTCGCGAGCAGGCACTGCACTCGGGTTTACTCGCGAGGAGGCACGCTACGTGAAACATGAGCACACGTGTAGGCAGGCCTCCTGTGGTGCCTCACGCGCGTGCGCTCGGGTGCTTCGATAAATCAGTATAAATTCGATGATAAATTCTTTTACACTAGCTCTTAAAGGAAAAGAATCTACATTGTCAAATGCTGGAGCAGCACAACTATGTAGTTTATGAGCTGATACTATATTAGCGCCATATTATAAATAGCGCTCACTTCCGATTCTTTTATTTTGGGACGCAATACACATGTTCGTGGCACAGTTGGTGAGCAGCGTTGTAACAGCTAGTAAAATGCCTACAGTGGATTGGAAAAGAGGTAAATTGTTATCTTTTTGTAGTTTGTTGTTTAATTAACCACTATTTTTACCTGAAGTGTACCTTAGTCTTCGCCTTAGTCTTAGCAACTTTTCCAAGTTTATCTCGGTACGATGATACAAAATGTGCCGATATTTTCAAGGTTCTAACATTTTAACAGGAAATGTTGTAGGCCATTATTTATTCCAATTAAAGTGCACTGATACACATGGCATTATTGATACGTATATGTATTGGCTTTAACATCATATTTTATATTTTCCAAGATACTCATGCTTTAGTGAGATTTTTAGAAGAAGACTCTACAGCAATTGTTCCTGTGAACCGAATCAAAGATAAGGAAGAATTTGAATATGGTGGATCCTGTGCAGTTTTATGGAGCAATAAGAAAGTGTATAAGGCTTTCCTAATTTGTTCAGGTATGTATTTACATATATAATTTAGATATGTACTGGAAAATGAAATTCTGATGTCATATTTGGTAACTGGAAGTTGATTTGTCACTATTCATTGCTCCTGTGTAAACATTTGCAGACAGAGCCTATGTAGATATTGCATGGTGCCAACCCAACAATTATGTTTCTTCTGTTTGTAATGTAAGTATTTTAGAATTTTTTACCTCAATACACTGATGCTATTATACCAACCCAACAATTATGTTTCTTCTGTTTGTAAGTACTTTAGAATTTTTTACCTCAATACTGATGTTATTATATTAAATAAACAGGTAGCTGTGATGAATGTACAAAGAAGCAGGATGAGCTGGAGGAATCAGAATGTGAAGAAGCTCCTGAAAAGCCACACAAGCGACCAAGGAAAGTGAGTTCAGTCAATTACAATTGACATATAACACACACACACAACACATTTACACATTCACACTGTACACAACTCACACACAGACGCAACATGCACACAGTACTATACAATGCTTGAATTAAAACCATATGTTCATCTATTGTGTTTGACTAGGATACAAGTGGAATTGATGAACATCGCCAAAAGAAATCCAAGGTTTCCATCAAAACTAAGGTATTTGTTCATGTTGTGTGTTAGGGTTTATTGCATGCTTACCACGGTTAAGGAAAAATTCGTGGTTAGAAATTTTCTTCTGAAAAGGCTCAAGGGAGTGACCACAGGCATATCTATACCCATGATCCGTTGCGGCTGGAAGGAGACAGAAGGTCAGCTACCAACCTGGATCCTAAGCTAGCAAAGGTTTACACCCCACCTTGTCTAGAGGCCTGGTACCGCCGCCTTCAACTCCACCCAGACAAGGATTTTGCAGGCTACATCCTGAGTGGAATTGAGAAGGGCTTCCGCATCGGAGCAAATCCAGAAGCTATACTCAGGCCAGCCAGCCAGCAGGAACACGCAATTAGCCAAGCAACACCTGGACGTCATAAATGAGTACTTACAGAAGGAAACCCACCAATCTAACATAATTGGCCCATTCCCATTATAAAAATCCCCTGAAGTCCACATCAACCGGTTTGGAGTCATACCTAAAAAGCACCAGCCAGGAAAGTGGTGTCTTATTACAGATTTATCATTCCCAGAGGGAGCTAGTGTTAATGATGCCATAGATCCCAGTCTGTGCTCACTGAAGTACGTGACAGTGAACCAAGTCGCCAAGAAAGCCTTGCAACTAGGGAGAGGCTCGCTTATTGCCAAAATTGATATAAAGTCTACATACAGGCTTGTCCCTGTGTCCCCACTGGACTGCCACTACCTGGGCATGCAATGGGACGGACAAATATATGTTGATGGAATGCTCCCCTTTGGACTTAGGTCAGCACCTAAGATATTTGGCACCCCAAATTCAGAGCAGTGCAGCTGGAACCATCATGTTTTACAGACGGTATGCAAGGACCTAGGTATACCACTGGCAGCAGAAAAACAAGCTGGACTGTGTTCCACAATAGAATTCCTTGGCATCATTATTGACACCACCCGTCAAGAACTTCGCCTCCTAGAGGACAAGCTTAGGTGACTACAGTCGCTTCTTGAGGAACCGAAACCCCGAAAGTCATGCACTAGGCGCAAACTAGAGTCGTTCATTGGAATTATGCAACATGCTTGTACTGTCATTGCTCCTGGGAGATCCTTCCTTAGACAAGCAATTGCTCTGTTAAGTGTGGCCAAACAACCTTACCATCACATTCGGCTTAATGCTGCATTCCGGTCTGACATGTTGTGGTGGCAAATATTTGCATCCAGCTGGAACGGAAGAGCGTTAGTGATCAAAAAAGATGGAAAGAAAGCACAAGTGACAACTGATGCATCAGGAACATGGGGTTGTGGTGGTTGGACTGAATCCAACTGGTTTCAATTGGCGTGGGATGATCATTCTATGCAGCTGCACATAACCATTAAGGAGCTCATCCCTATAATGATAGCAGTCATGATATGGGGCTATAAATGGCGAGGACACACAGTCTTGTTTTATTGTGACAATGAGGCTGTAGTCGCTATACTGAGTAGCCGCTACTGTAAAGAGCCACGCCTGATACACGTGCTACAGGTCCTCTTCTTTGCAGAGGTACATTACCAGTTCAGACTGCTAGCCCAACATGTTCCAGGTACCCACAACATATTAGCTGACCACCTGTCCAGAAACCAGTTAAATGAATTTTATAAAAAATTCCCTTCAGCAAATACACAAGCGTCACATGTACCTGTTTCTCTTTTACAGTGGCTACTGGACACACAGATGGACTGGACATCAGAACGGTGGACCCAGCTCTTCACCACTTTTGTGAACAGGGGATAGCTCCAAACACAAACAAGACTTACAAGTCTGCACTATGTAAATTTGCATGTTTTTGTTCAACATATAAGATATTAACACCATTTCCCATGTCAGAGTTATTATTATGCTATTTTGCAACATACTTAGCTTGTCAGTGGTTAGCACCTCAAACTGTTAAAGTTTACATGGCAGCTATACGTCATAAATTATGCAGATTACATTGGGTCTGCCAGAGCCTCGAGAATATACCTCAATGCCGCATCTGTGTCTGGTTCGATCAGGTATCCAGAGAGCCCACGCAGCTAGGGACACAGCAAACATACGTCTACCAATTACCCCTTCAATATTGCTTCAATTGAAAGAACATTGGACTCCACAAAAGTCAGATCCAGATGTCATTATGGTTTGGGCTGCAGCGGTACTCTGCTTTTTCGGTTTTTTCAGAGCTGGAGACATTACAACTTCAACTATTTCAGACTTTGACAGCAGTAAGCACCTTGCCTAGGGAGATGTAGGGATTGATGATGGCAGCAACCCACAATTACTAAAAGTACATCTGAAGTGGTCAAAGACAGACCAATTAGGTAAAGGTGTTGACATATACATCGGGAAGACGGACTGTCCACCATGCCCAGTTATAGCAGTAATGGCCTATATGGCTTCTCGAGGACTAAGCCCGGGCCAATTTTTCAAGCTAGCCAATGGCCACCACTAACCAAGTCATGTTTTACCAACAAGGTCAGAGCAGGCCTTCAAGCGGTAGGTCTGCCAGAAGCAAATTTTGCTGGACACAGTTTTCAGATTGGTGCCGCGACAGCAGCTGCAAATGCTGAGATTGAAGATTCAACGATACAAACGCTGGGAAGGTGGAGCAGTGCAGCCTTCCTTTCATATATACGCACTCCTAGGGATCACTTAGCAAGGTTTTCAAGGATACTAGCCACAGCTGTACCCCATCAGCAAACATGAGTGACAGTCCTTCCCACAGTTGTATGCATGTACATGTTGTGTAGTTATACAACAATGTCTTGCTGTTTTTTCCTCCGCAGTTAACACAGGTGATTGTTTTAATAGAGTATGTCTAAGAAACCCGGACATCAAATGTTCGGTGGGTGGGGTAACACTGATATGAATGTTTGGGGGTAGGAACTAGTTTACCCCAAACAGTTTATGGGCAGAATGAGTAAGTCAAAATGAAGGCAGTGTACGAGGTGGTAAATGCTACAGATAAGTAGTCTGATAACTGATGGTAAGTGTTAAGTGAGGTGATAACTGGTGGTAAGTGATAATTAAAGTGTTATGCCATTTGAGATATTTACTACAGTTGTATTGAGTTATGGCAATACCGGTCACGTGACCAAATCCGGGACCTCCTTCCACACTATTTCATGTGTATACTGTTGGCTAGCTGCTAAATTAAGTTGACTGCGATTAAACATGATTTTTGCTTGTTTATAAGTCCTGCAGCTGATATAAAGTTGTGGTAAACCCACAATTACCAGCACTACCATGCAAGAACGTCATGACAACGATGAAATAGAGCCCCATAATCACAACGAGTACCCGTTACTATATAAAGAGGCAGAACTATCGATGTCAGGTTTGGGCAAATTTTTAGAGTGCCGGAAGTGTTACATATTACTTGTAACATGTGCACTCATGATTTACCTGATATGTATGCCCTCAGCCCTTGGGCTTCGGGCTTACATATCAGGCAAATCCCTCCTGTCCACATTACAACTATTACATATCTATAATCACACATATCTTGAAGTTCACCCTGTAACAACATCATTGTAATGAAGCACAACATAGTGTCTACACATAAACATAAACAGCATTACGTTACTAATTATATCACATGCGCAAGCCAGGGTTTTGTGTGACATAATAAGCAGACACATTCTTTCGTGAGTTTCTCATCTCATTTTAAAGGAATATAGAAGAATAAGGAAGGATAATGAAGGATAAAAGGAATCACTATGCTTCAGTGGACAAACATTAATCGGAACAACAGCTTCACAATTTGTAGCGATTACCTTTGTTATGTGAAATTTCTGGGGCCGTATACTAGTGCTAGTGGGTCTTACGGCAGGCAGGCTGGCAGGCAGATGAAATCCATGTAAATTTCAAAATTATTAAAATTCATTACAGAGTAAAATGTTAGAGTTTTTGCTTCGTTTAACAATGGTACAGCGATATTATAGCAGTACCAAATACCAATGTTGGTTTTTTGGCTAAAACCTGTTGTAAAGTCGTTTTAGAAGTGCGAAAATTCTGGAAGCCATCCATTTTCATAGCGATCCCTACTATTAAATACTACCGTACTTAATGATGATACATGCCATTACATGGCAAATGGTAACATTCATTCTATAAGTGTACATATGTACTTAGGCTTATATACATACAATAAAACCTCACTTAGTGGTTACCTCGTTAATTAGACCACCTCTTGATAGTGGTCACCTCTAGTAGGTCTCTAAACTGTACTCCACAACCTCATTTGTAAGGCCACCATGTTATTCCACATAAATTTGGTGTCATAAATTATATACTGGTTACTATTAGAGCTGTGAAAAATAACTAAAAATTCAGTTACCAATTATTTTTTCCATAACCGGGTAACTGGTTTTTAATATTTTCATGCAAAAAGAATGGTGCATGCTTCTATTTGTTGTTTTAACACATTAATATCAGGATATACTGCAGATAAAGCAATATGGTTAATATTATTGCAGGTTTTTAACAATGGTTTACTTATATGCGTAAGTATGTACTGCATGTATGCCTACATTATGCATTAAGTAAGATGTACAGTAATTGCATATTATTATCTAACCGGCAGTCAGTAAGCGGTTATGATTTGCTGGCTAGCTCTAATTACTATAATTATTATGCATGCAATGAAATTACAGCAAAAACTGACACCCATGAATTCCAATTGAGTGAAGTGGACAAAGTGTACAGTGTACATATGAAAATTGTGCACAGAATCAAAACCAAACTGTATACCACACTGTCAACAGCAAATATGTGTACATCTCTGTTGCCATACGTATGCAGAAGTGCACATGTATGGACTATGTTCAGGGGCACTTGTATAACCATGTACACAAGGTACACACAGTGTACAGCATATTGAAATACACCACTGCATTAAACAAATTGTTAAGCTTTACAACAACAGATAACATGGACTATGTACCTTCACTACATCACCCCTCAGGGTCAAGTTGATACCAAACTTAAATCCTCAGTAGAGAGAGTCATTTGTACATGTCCTGTTAAGAAAACATTGTCAGGTAATATGTAAATTAGGTATATGTAAATTAATTGGCATCACAGATATTGCTGGTAAAAATATATATCAATTAGTTCTACTTTGGAGGACATAGATGATGTGAATCTCTTACAGGGGTGAAAATAACAGTCAGCCATCAGCCACCCATTTCCTTGTTTGTCTGACACATTTTAGATCAAACAAGTCTAAATGGTAGCGCATGTTTGATACTTAGCAATGTTATTGTAGCTAACACAAAACAATTTTTTCGTTGCTAGGAGATAAACAAGCTAGGAGGGATGTTTACACTATGGTATATGCTACTCCCTCCTACCTTGTTTATCTCCTAGCAAACAAAAATTTCTTTGTGTTAACTTCAATAACATTAGTCTTTTTGAACAGTGGCCAGTTGACTGTTGGCATGTCAGATCAACCATAAAGTTGGTCTGACATTTGGCTGGCTACTTTTGAAAAGTTATTTTCACCCCTGCTATTAGACAGAAGCTGCAAGCATTAGTAATACTACTCTAGTAAAGCATGTACGTATGACAGATAACAACACTGAGTCATTTAAAATCAAAGTACCAACTCAGAACAACTAGACACAACTTCGATTTAAGAAAACCCCTGGAAGGAAGCCAATTAAAGCTAACTATGAGGTACAATAAACTATTTAGACTACAGTTGTCCTATATACTGTGAAACAGAATTAGAAGTCCACCTAAGGCAGAACATGAGACAAGGCCATGACAATTAGAAAAGTACGTGTGTATGTATGTGGTAAAATATATAATAGATGCAGAAAACCCTGAATATCTTTATAGTAATATGACAAAAGAACTTATAGTCAAACAAGAAAAGTGCCTTGTTCCAAAACCTACAAAGGAAACAAAGATGATGTGGTAGCTGTTCGGCATGCAGACTGCGGAAAATGTAAACAGTCCCTCGATCAGTGAAATACTATAGGAATTGAAGTTCACCAGATCCTTTTCCCCGTCCAAACATTAAAAGAAAAAAAGCAGTCTGGCCACATGAGACTAGGGTAAATACACAACCATTTTTTTGTTCTACGGATCCCCAGATTTTGGAGGTTATATAAACAGCTTCAAATTACGTGTAGCATTCCCATTGGAGAAAAATATTGATACAAAATTCTAAGCAGTGCAATTCAGCTTACATATTAAATCCCCAAAATCTGGGGATCTGTAGAATAAAAATATTAAAGGAAAAAAGCGGTCTGGCCATGCGAGACTACCTTTACCCACATAGTCCTCTACCTCACCTCCATCCCAGATCACATGACCATTTAATAAGTTCAGTTGGAGGTGCGAATGAAAAATTAGTCCAGGGCGGGTCAACAAGTACAATCAAATAATTCATATGCATATTACCAGGAGTTAATAATAATAATATATATATATATATATAGGTTTAAGAATATATACCTCTATATATATATATATTATTAACTCTTGATATTACCTATTTTACATAATTATAACAATAACAAGTCAACTATATGGTCGTACCTTAATACGTAGCAACAACGAAACTGGAGGTCGTGGTTCCAATATTTCTCTACGCGTACGCGTGTTATCAGAGCGGGTCAATTGTAAAGGATTCGACTGCAGATTCCAGCACACGTGCAACATGAGATACACGGTCACGTGATCCGACACATCCAGGTTCACAAATTTTATGATAGTAACATAGATATGATAGTAATTACTGCTGGACGGAAAATTTGATGTGATTCGCAAAGTAAATACCATAGACAGTAGAACCTCCGGAGATTCTGCTAACTATGGTCAGGTTACCCGATAATTTCGCGGGGCCAGACCCTATCAGTATCTATGGTAACAGTAGTCACGTGATTATTACCACCCTTCTGAGGTTTCGGGTTTATGTATCTCTCCGTCTGTTCATGCTGGTCTGTTAACAATAACAGATCTAGGATCCCAGATTGACTGTCGTATTTTTCCACGTCGATGAACCGAACCATAGGGGTTAAATATCTATGATCGAACTGAAATTCAGTAACGCTCGCAGTAATGTAAGGTTTGCACTTTCATAGACAATAAACTATAAATTACTTTGTTCTATTATCTATGATACTTTGTAGACACTGTTATATAAAAATACAAATACAATACATATAGACGATTATAGAGCGACACCTTGTTTTTGTTGAGGACGGTGGGTGTATCCGATACAGAGTCCGATACTGGATTGAACGTACGTCACTATTTCATGAGGTGCAAGATGCGAAAACTTTTGTTCTTTTACAATTTATGCTAGCTATTTGCAAGCTTAATAATTGCGAAAACATAGTAATAGTATGTTCCAGGATGTGAAGTATCAAACAAAATGATTAAAGTGTAAAGAACTAATTTTTAGCACCCTGATATTGGCATTAGTCTTTGTATCACACTTTTCCGATTGGAATAATAATAGAGTAAGCCACCGAATATCGGCTACCATACATTTGGACATGATATTTCTTAGAGCTGACAAGGAATATTCCAACACCTGATATGCCTTAAGGCTACAGAGGCTTGCATGCAAAATATCACACTTGCAGGTTTCTTTGTTTGGATGTGGTAGCTCTAAGTGTGATGTGTCCAAAACCTCTCAATTATCAAACAATAGTATTTATTATCAGACAGGTACGTAGTACTGCTCACAATCCTTAAAGCTAACCAGTCATAATAATTAAGCACCTTGATTAAGCGCACTAAAAATGCTTAATTAAATACACGTTAATCATAAAGATCACATGCCTAACAATTAATGAAGTTGTTTTTAAACTTCAAACCTGACATAAGCATTTTAAGAGCGCTTGATCACAGGCACTTAACTACCGTATAGCAGGAAATTTACGAAGGGCTTTATTTTCGAAAATTTCGAAAATGTTCAAGCATTTTCGAAAATATTTTTTCAAAATACCTAGCTACATAATTATTCTTTAATTACGAGCAGTTTCATGGTGATAGCGCTTCTGAAGTATTTCAAGCGTATATTGAACCCTCCAAAGAGGAGATGATAGAGAGTGTTCTGCCAGAACCAAATGGTCTGGCAAATTCAATGCCGAGCTCAGCAACAGAAGCCGCTGGCAAACAGTGCTGTTCCTGAAATCCTTACCAAGAGCTATCAATGAAGTTTCCAGCATATATCTTTGCATACGTGGTGTCCACGAGTCCATATCAAATCTGTAAGTCTCTAGTATACACCATGCCGTAATTATTATTATTGTGTGCAATCCATTAAGCATCTCGTCTTGAAAAGATTGTAAGCTATAGCTAAACCGCGAGCTAAGCTAATAAGAAAATCATGTCAATTGTTTCAGTCTTTTCGAAAGGCTGTGTTTTGAAGGTATCACAATTGCGATGTGATAATAGACGATCATTAAGCGAAACAAAATTGAATTGCACTTTGCTATAGCTACGTATATACGTAGCTGATTTTCGAAATCCTTTAATTTAAACTCAGCCTTTTTCAAAAATTTAATCTTTCGAAAATTTCCCGCTATACGGTATTATGGCATTTTTAAAGCATCAAACTTTTGATTTGTAAAAAGTTGTATCATCAGTGTTTCCAATCCAAGATGTAGGAATATAGTATAGCATTGTTTTCAATGAGTTGCCGTTTTGTACATGCATGCATATAATAATAGTACGGCACTGCAATATGTTGTAATACTCTGCATGTGTACATGAGATACATACACACTGTACACAACACATGACACACACACACAACACTCTATGAAGAAAATTGAATCTATTAGTTCTTATAAATTCGGAAGTCAAAGCTACCTTCAGGAGCTGTACATGTGTTGTCAATCAAATTAAATTCAACTCTACAGTAACGTTGTTGCCAATTACATGCTTTGATTTAAACTTGATTTAAAATTTACATTTCTATCACCATCACTTTATCTTATATGCATTAAGGAGGTTATATGGACTGTACGTTTTACCACCATATAGCTATGACTGACTGTGAAAACCCATCATTATTTGCATGCAATTTTTTATATATTAAATATACCCTACTGGACACAGCTATGTATGTACGTAGGTGACACTATAGTGGGGGATTTGTCAGCATTCCCTAACCCTGGGTCATTTAACATAGCTAATTACTTCCTGCCTTGTGTAAATAGTGTATTAATTGGAACCATAACAAGCCCATCACCACGAGGCTGAGATGGCTAATATAGTATGAGGCAAAGTCAAGTGCTAAACATTTTTTGGCATGAGGTAATTTTAAAAGCTTAATCCCTACTTACTTTTGGCTCATTCTACTAATATGTATATATGATTTAGGCTGCCAAAAGTAGGGATTGAACTTTTATTATGTTATCTCATTCCAAAAGATACTACTTTCCTTACTTTTTGTAGCACTGAACAATCGATCCCTATTTACTTATAAATTTTAAATTCTGCTCATACCAACTAGATATTTTTGTAACCTTCGATTTCTGTACTTCTATAAGCAATTAATATCCTTACATTAGTTTATGTTAGAAACTTACGTAGCTACATACTCTAGTACATTTGGGATGTTCCATATTATTTCTATATTCAGTACATCCTAGCTAGTGATTGTCACACTAATATTGTAGCAATACTGTTAGTTTTGTTGAAATTTATTTAGCTAACCAACTCATATGTTCATATAAGCATGCAATATGTAATCTTTTGTGTATGTAGACTTGAGTATTGAGTAACTGAGTTGTGTATCCTAAACTCAAATGGATGAGAAAGCACTCAATCCTAATGTAGAAAAGAAAGAGCAAATATCATTAACCAGCAAATGTCTTGAATTTCACCTTAGAATGATCTCTGAGGCAATGTCAAGTTGGGAAAATCTTGTTCCATACTTGGGGCTGGACGATAGTCATCGTAATTCCATCATGAAAGACAATCCCTATAGGTATGATGAACAGAAATACCAAGTTTTGTTGAAATGGAAGCAAGTAAATGGTGATGATGCAACATTTAAAAGTTTATTGAAGTGTATCTCGCATTCTGGTGATCAATACTTAAAGTCATGCATATCTAAAATGATATTCTCTAAATTCATGTCTAAATCATCATCAGGTGATTATGATGATTTGTATGTTGCACTTCCAGATGGTAAATGTAGTAAGTTACACTTGCAGATGATTTGTAGTGAACTTCGAGAATGGGAGCCATTGATTCCATACCTACATCTCAATGAAGCAGATAAGAAAGACCTCATTCATTGCTACCCTACTGACTATGCAAGGCAAAAATATGAAATGTTTATTAAGTGGCAGGAAAGATATCAAGAAAAGGCTGATTATCGTAAGTTGATGGAGTGTTTGATTGATTCTAGTAATAAAGATATTGCCGACACCCTAAAGATGATCTGTACTAGTCAAAATATACCATATAGTCAATATTTTACTACAAGTTTTAATAAATATCGAGAGTTCCTTCAATCTAGATACAACAATCTTGAAATTTCAACGTCTTCAGATGAATGTCTTAACTATACTTCTTCTGACTACATAGATTTAACACTTGTTGAGTTAGGTAGAAATGATGATGAACTTGTCGGTTCTATCGAAGAGATTATAGCAAATAACAAAATTGTTTCTTTAGCTGGGTTATTACAGTTCCCAAAGAAGGAAGAAAGGATTTGTCTAATTGAAGGTGGGGCTGGTATGGGTAAGAGCACTTTAGCAATTCAATTATGTAAATTATGGTCTAAAGGTCACTTCTTTAAGCAATATTCTGCATTTATTCTTTTAACATTAAGAGATCCAGGTATTCAGGAAGCTAAGTCAGTTAAAGACTTTTTATTGACTCTGAATGATGAACTAAAGCATGAAGTTTTTCAAGAGATTACAAGGGATAATGGAGAGAATATATGCTTTGTCTTTGAAGGTTTTGATGAATTACCTCCAAAGCTAAGAAAGCATCGACTTTTTTCAAAATTAACGGAAGACTTACCCAAATGTACATTGATGTACACTTCTAGGCCTGAATCCTGTTTCAACATAAAACACAAAGCTTCTCAGAGGTTGCAAATTCTTGGATTTAAACTAGAGCAAGCATTTCATTACATACATAATGTTTTAGAAAAAAAGCAATCGAAATCAAAAATTCCTGGTTTAATTAAAACTATTGAAAGTAATTTTGTAATACAAACTCTTCTCAGCATACCAATAAATGTAGCTATTATTATATATTTATATATAACAGATGGAAATCTTCCTAACACAATCACTAAACTTTACACTCTATTATGTCTCCAACTGATGCTTCGTCATGTTAACCAACGTACTGCCAATGAAGATGAAACAACATCTTTAACTTCTTTAAACAACTTACCTGTAGAAGTTGAAGTGCCATTTAAAGAAATTTGTTGCATTGCTTATAAAACTCTAGTTAAAGACAAATTAATTTTTACTGCTGATGTGTTACACACAAAAGGTTTTATTGGAATAGGCTTACTTGTAATGTCAACTATGAAAACTTCATATGGCCTTAGTAAAGTGTGCAGTTTCTTGCATCTAACATTGCATGAATTTTGTGCTGCATGGTACATTTCCAAGTTACCAACAAGCGAACAATCTAAATGTCTAAAAGAAACCTATCATTTACCTAGATTCTACATAGTATGGCAGTTTTTTGCTGGAATTACTCAATTACAAAATCCAGATATATTTCAAATGATGCTAGAGAAATGTAGTATATTTGTCAAATCCTGGTGTGGAAAATCAAACATTGCTCGTATGCTTCTTGGACTATATGAAGCTAGCAATTCAACCCTTTTATATAGGTTTGGTGATCACATGAATGGATCTATTAATTTTAGCTACTATTCCCTTGATCAAAGATGTTGTACTGCTTTAGGCTTTTTTCTACAACACTATGGAAATAAACTGTGCCTCTTAAACTTGTTTTCTTCTGGTGCAGGTGATAATGGTATGGAAACTATTTTGAATGGTCTAATGAAATGCAAACCGTTGAATGAAAACCAAAACTTTACATTAGACATAGCACGCAATTATTTAACCACATCAAGTGCACGAGTTATTTCCACTGTGATAGCAACAGTATCTTCACTACAAATGCTAATATTGGATCACAATCACAAACTTTCAACAGGGGTATGTGAAATTATGACCAAAGCAGTAAATTCTGTTTCTCTGAAACATCTCAGCCTCTACTTTACATCATCAGATGCTTTCAGAATATTGTTGTTGCCAAACACATTATCTTCAATAGAAATCAGTAGAAATGAATTTAGAGAAATCGTTAAATTAGAGTGTAGTGAAAATCACTCATTAACTGAACTAAAATTAAATCAATGCATATCAAGGGTCCCTAATGGAATCAAGAAATTATGTGCCTTGTTTGAAAAGTATTCTTACCTCCAGTCTATTGAATTACAAAGCAATGCTTTAGGGGATACAGATATATCTGATTTATCATCTTTTTTGGTATCCACTGAAAATATAATTAGCAGTATTGATTTATCAGAAAACAATATAACTTGCAAAGGAATTGAGCATCTTGACTATGTTATATACTTCAAGTCTTGTGGCATTACTGCTATTAATCTGTCAGGTAATCCTCTGAAAGATGGAGGAGTTGAGTTGCTAATAAATACAATTTTTAATACCAGCTGTCTTCACCATATAAAAATATCAAGAACAGAAACATCAGTAGAAATAAACAGCTTTATTTCAAAGGTTTTTCATTTTAAAACCAGCTTAAAATCTGTAGCATTTACTCCTGTAGGCAGCTGTCAAGAAATGAATAGCAATAATAACTTTGCATATTTGGAAGAAGTGTCATTAGAAGATGGAAGTACTAATGGCATTGAAAACACTATCAGTGCACTAACAAAAAGTGAAGTAATTACAAGGCTAACAATAATGAGGGGTACCTTAACAACTAAAATTATTTTTGATCTACAACGTCTGTTAACAATGAGAATTTTAACTTGCCTGAAATTACTGAATGTTTCCATTTTACCAACTGATAGTTTGGCAATAGGTCAAGCTTTACAACATAACAAATCACTAAAAATTTTGAATATTTGGCCAGCCAGTGAACATGAACGTCTTGACAAGCAGGATGTGAAGGAATTTGTTGAATATTTACAAAACAATTATAGTTTAATAGACCTTACAATATGGATAACTACTGAAGCTAGAGTTGATGAATCGCTAATAGAGGAAGTAGAAGTAAAGGTTCGATTTATAAACTTACAAAGAAATTCTATTGGATCTTCTATGGATGGTAATTTGAACTTGCATTTAAGACCATTTTAACATACATAGCTAGCTATAATTTGACTTAAGAGTGCTACATAAGTTTGAGCTAATTGTTTAGACACATTTAAAAATGCATAGTTATACAGTGGAAACCACTGTTAATGTGGACACCTGCATAATCCACACACTTAGTTGAGGTCCTTTAGTACATAAGCTGGCCTGAAAAATCAGGATTCAACAGGACACCTTTGGTTGATCCCAAGGTATCCATATTACACAGGTTCCACTTTTACATATTTAGTAACACTAATTTGACAATGTTAATATAATGAAGTATTTACTTCTACATACAAAGATGATCCTATTTCACCCAGTCTGTTGTACTAGCTTCATGATCAATTTTACTGGCTAATTATATGTGACCAGCATATACAGTTACTCAGCCAGATTATTTAACCATATTCGAGTACTATCTAGACACAGACAATAAAACTATGGGTGTAGTACAGGTCTGCTTTTGCGGAGGACTTTTTGCCAAAGCATTTAAGGCCACAACGGAACCTGTGGAGCCATTAAAGGACATTGATATGGTTGCCTAATTGCTTTCATCTACCTTTGAAAGATTAAGCTCTAAATTTGTTGTACTCAATTATAATAATAAAAACAAAATTGTCTGAGCCTTGAGCCAAACCGGCCCAGGTATTTTGGACTTCACAGTCCATGGCCATATAATTATAATTTATTTTAATTTACTTGGTACCAATATAATTGCATAATTAAGGTAAGCTGTCACATACCATTGTTTGTGTGGCGAATTTGGCAAATCGTGTGTGATCATGATTCGCCAAATTAAAACCATCTAAATTTTACTTATAAATATTACCTTATGGTTGAATCTATCCGTTCGCCAAACTTTTCCTTGCCAAATGCTCATGACAGTGAATTCGCAAAACTTTTCAGCAGTATACATTCCTGATGAGGGAATTTGAGGAACTATCATCATAAATTATATTGTTGAAAGTAAAGCTAAATATTTCTCTTGTAATATCATAGCTCTAGCAGAAATATCCAACCAAATCACTGCATGACAAGGGATGATGGATAAACCCACTGGATGACTGTAACTCTCCTTACTTTAGGCTTAATGCAATTGCTTAATAGTTAAAGTATAATTGTATGTCTAAAAATTTACTTGCTGTATTTGAGGCTTTTACTTGTTTTGTGTATCTACCATTTTCAAATTATGCATATGGGGCGTGGGAAGCTGGGATGCTCCGCTCCCCCTGTTTTACTGTTACTCCATAAGAATGTGATCTCCATACAATTGTGTCCCATTGATTGATCATTTATAGCATCCCCAGCTCTGATATAGCACCAGTTGCACTTCTAGAACTAATATCCCAATTATGCCAGCATAATTTTAGGCATAATAGACATATGCATTAAAAGGCATTGCCAGCATACTCAAATTATGCATTTAAGGTCCAAATATATGTAGCTACCATTATAATTTATACACAATCTCCACTGTCATACAACTGCTAGGCTTACTTCAACAACATTTAGCTACCACTCAGGAAAATTATTTAATAATAGCTACAAGCAAGGGCAGATCCAGGATTTTCTGAAGGGGGGTCAAAATATAGAGGTGGATCTTTGAAGCGGGGGTCTGGGGGCACACAGCCCCCAGAAGCTATAGGGTGTTTTATTCTTAAAACACCAAAATCATTGGTAAGTAACTACAAGGAATTCGAGCATTCTAACCATATACAGAGTAGGGGTGTGGTGGGTGCAACCCCATAGAAGTATAGGCTATTTTATCTTATGAAGTAGTGAAATGACACTTGTTTTAGTTATGCTTTTATAATAAGAACTTATTATAAGAATTGCTTAAATAACTCTTTTTAGTGCTTCAATAGGGTATAAAACTTTAAAACAATGACATGTGGTGTGCTACCAAATATGGGCATTTTAACATGTTTTGTGGACCTCATTTAGGCCATACCAAATAAATCTTATGTTTCATGGATGCGGCGGGTCCCTTTTTTCACTTTAATAAAAATGTAAATCACATGATCCAAGTCATGTGACGTATAATAACTGACGCGGTTGCTGACTCATTATACAAGTGGCTATTGAAGATGCCATCTATGTGGCCAAGAAACACAGAGTTAGCTAAATGATGTTTTATGAAATGACGACAGCTATGCTAATTTTGATACAGCTTTTTAATATATATTTTCGGCCTGGCGGGTCACTTTGAGAAGGTAAACAATTTGTGAAACATAAGATTTATTTGGTATGGCCTTTGTGCATCAGCATACCATTTAAGAAGAGCTACTCTAATTGTCTGTTTGTAGGACAACCTTTTAGTGACTTTAACATGTGGATTGTTTAGAAAAGGCATCAGCAAAATTTACAGTGAAAGAGACCAATTGATTATCAGAGGAGAGCTGGGTTTGGCTGTGATGATCTTTCAGTAATTCAACTACTCAAGTAGTGGAGCTTTCCATCAAAGATTGTCACAATTTCATCCATTGACTATATGGCCATCTATCAACTTAGCAATATGTATTATTACCTGTGCATGCATTCTCTCTATAGAGGTTTTGTTGCACAGATAAATAACTAATCATGCTGGTGGGCCAACTGGTTCAGCAAATAGCTCACAATGAACTTTTTAGTTCACAAAACATAAAAAGCTATGTTTAAGTAAAGCAAACAGAGACTTACGACATATTCATCGTAAATGGTCTATTATTGGAAGTTACAGCCATGCAAATTATAGAAGATGAATACTCTCAAACTTAACATGAAATTTTATGGCTTCCTTTGAGGCTATGACACATAAATATAGAATCTGGTATACACTTTCCCACAATCCAGCAGCTGTTGTAAGTTAAGCAACAATAAACAGCTATACTCAGCATTTTGATCTATAGCTAAACATCTTTTGTTTATGTTGCATTGAGGATTTTGATCTGTTGGTCAATTAAAGAAGTACAACATACGTACATTCAGTAAAGCATTAGTGTAACGGTCTGAAGTTGACCATCCATTACACGACATTATGCACATGTGCAACTGTAAACAGGCAAGATTACAAAAAGCTGCTGTAGTACTACGTATATAGCTAACACAGGTAGCCTAAGATCCTACCCATCAATATTTTGCCCCATCTTGTGCTATACAGTAGTATGTAGCTACGTAAGAATAAAATTACAGATAATAGCTAGGTAGATACAAATACACATACCATACTAGACATAAAGAATACAACATTTGATATAGTATGTGTCATTAAGTTTATGATGATAATATTCCAGCTACACCTACACAACAACCACAGAAATTTCATTATACGTACAAAACAACAAAACTTTAGCTACATATTATATAAATACACCAATAGATGTTAGAAATAAAATACTTCATGACAGTTAGTATCTAAATATCATAGCTACAGTACATAGAATGAAATAATATATAGCCATACATTGTTAACCTAGTCAGTGTACACAATAAGCAATACTAAAAGATTTTTTGGAAATTTTAGTATTAGTTATATCCCAGTATGAATGGGTTATCTTAGTAATTACCTGAGCCTGAGGCGAAGCTGAGAACGAGGGTTACTAACTGAGTGTACTAGTTTATATCCAGGTAAATACGTATGTAAGTTTTTGAGCTAGTTTTTGAAGTGATTCCTATGTATAACTTTGCTCAGAACTATACACTGCAAAAATAGCTTGTTGGCTATACCACCATATTCCACTTTAGCTACAATCCTTGAAATCTTTTGCTGCTGTTTTCAAGCTGTAAAATCGGTGTATTTTACATTTCTGTTATGTAACCAATGACAACGGGTGTATAACTAGCATGCTGCACTGGAGGATAACTACAGTTATGCCACAGCTGAGGCTTTGATGTTGTCCATGCAAAGTGATATATTATATAGAAAATAAAGAAAGCTTAAGATCCTAAGTACATCACACTTATGATAGTACACAAAACTTCATTACTTTATAATGTTATTATATTATGATGTATGGCTAGTAGCCAACTTGGTGCACTTACTGTCAAACTCAATCTTTGATATTATTTTCTTTGGTTTAATAAATTCTTCTTGATTTTTAATACTCCAATGAGAACCAGTTTTGATCCATCCATGTGTCTGTGCTAGCTTAGTTATAGCTGTATCTATAACACAACAAAACGTTACAATAAAAACTGGCTAAGCTACCCCCCAGGTATATTCAATTTCATACTAGCTAGCTAGCCTATACCGTATAGGCGGTAATTTTTGAGGGATGAAATTTTCACGAATTTCGCGAGTAAAATAGCCTTCGTGAAAATATAATCGCGAACATTTCGTGCATCATCAATTATACTATTGCCTGTGTAACGTGCATCCTCCAGTCTCGCGAACAAATAAATGCGAAAATCTTATTTTTAAGCTTTTAGCGAAATTTTCATGCCTCGAAAATTACCGCCTATACGGTATATTGGCAAAATAAACATCTGGCTTATATAGAATTAGCTAGGAATTCCATTTCAATGCATTACTATTGGCAAGTTATCTAATTCACCAAATATTCTCCTATCACTGTATGTTTACACTGAAGTGGTCAGCTTAAATTTAGATTATGAATTATCTTTCTTTCAGAAGTGCTAAAACCTTGTTTCTCATGTACGTAAACTATATGCCATATGTATGCATTGGTTATGTAATACAATACATACGTATGTGGTAGATGCTATAGCTACATATACACACTTGTATAGACACACAAGGTAACAAACAACAACATACCATTAGTTTCGCCAAGGTAGCTCTTTAATAGGTCATCAGATATAGTCTGAAAACTACCGTTGATGATATCAACAATATCTATAATAGAGATATAATATTAAACATTAACATTTACCTACACATGCTATGTTGTATGTAATTCGTACATGTTCGCAACAGTAAGAAAAACACATTAATTCTAAAAAATGGTACATAAAGTATTTTAAAGTGACTGTACAAGTGCAACTATCAAGCAAACAGCCTCTAGGTGAATCAGATCATTCATATTTATTTTTAATGTATATGTACAAAGCTGTGAAGACTTAATTCTTATGCCACCAATCTTGGTACAAATGATTATTATATTTCTGAAGGCTCAGTCTCACATATCAATGGTTTTTTACTCATCCCCTAGTATTTTCTGCTTGACTTCACCTTCCTCATATAATCCCAAATAGCATGCAATCACTTCATGATCTGAGCCATTTGGAAATTAATGATTATTTGTTAAATGCATTTTAATTTTGTATAACACTGATCATGACCACCACATGAAATTCTTTAATGACAAACATTTCCAGTCTATGGAATTACTAACACATGACTTGCATAATTATTATAAATATCTTACAACCATATGAAATGCCACTTATGTACATTACAGGCCACATAGGAAATATATACATGCTTAAAGTAATCACATCACAAAATTTGGATAGCAATTCTGTACAACATGACTGCAACATGTACTGTAAAACACAAGAGAGGAGGCTAAGCAAAGTAGTAAATTTCTGGAACTGGAGGTGCAACTCAAAGATTCTGAGGTGCAGCCCCCAACACTCTAATATCAAATACATATTAAACTCTAATCTAGAATATGTTAAGAGGGAATAAACCAAACTAGTGCGTAAATATCTGGTATGGTTGGTGCAGCTCTCCAGAATTTTAAGTAGATCATACAAATCAAAAAGTACAGAAGTGGCATATAATTTATATAAAGAAAAATCACAACATCCCGTGACATTAATTAAACATGAATGTATACAAAATCCAGTAAGTTATCAGTTGGTACTTATCAATAGGAAAAATAATTAAGAAGATAACGAATTATTTCTTACATGATACAATAGCTTCCTTGAATCCAACTACATTTGTAAACAGTTCTTGATTTTCATTATGCTTCTCCTGTATAACAAGTATTACAATTGCAACTACGTATGTACATACATGTTGATGTAAATTGAAATTACTAAGTATATGTACTTCTACGTATATGTGTATCTTATTTTGTATACGCATGCAGGCTTGCAGGCTGGTGGGGATCATCAGACAAAAATGGGTTGACTTAAAAGCTTTTTACTGATTCCATTATTCACTGCTTGTCATCACAATTAAGCCATAGTTTTTCTGGTTTCTTGAAATTGTTTTTGTCCCTACCTCTGAGCCTATAAATAACTGTTCAGTCTAATAACCAGTTACTTTTCAGTTTCTTTATGTGAGACTAGCCATCAACACTGTTGATGGGTGTGACCTTAATAACAAAGCATGTCGTGAATTACTGCGAAGGTATCACAGTAACAGACATTTTACCAGCTGTATGATACTAAAAGATGGAGCACATCAGTTAAAAAGTGGGCGTCCCACACAGGTAGCAAAGCTTTCAATAAAAGAAGGCTGCCCTATAGCATAACGGTAAGATTTTCGGCTTCACTTCATACTACTTCTAAAAAGTTTTGTCAATAAAGCTGGTTTAAACAGAAGAATTAAATACTAAACATAAACACCTTGGGTGTAAAGAAGTACAAGGTCAATAAAAAGCAGCATTGCAAATGGTTATGTGACAAAAACTTTGATATCAGGTAAAGCCAAGAATTTAAGGCCAATAAATTATAACTTTTGACTATGATTGGCTTTGTCACTTGGTCACCTTTTTGGTACCATCATTATTTATAAAGGTGGCCAAGTGATAAAGCCAATCATAGTGTGAGGGTGCCCTGTAAACTATTGTTCATTAATAAAAAAGTTATAACTTCTTGATATCAAAGCTTTTGGTCACATGTAACCATTTACAATCCTGTTCTTATTGGCCTCGCACTTTTTACACCCATGGTGCTTTTGTTTAGCTTTTTGTAATAAAAACAGATATTAATCACAGGCAAATTTTGACAAAAATACCTTATAAAATAATTATGCAGAGTAATTAAAATTTAAAGTGTCAATAAACAAAGTTGGGAGTAGCAATTAACACTTTGGTCTTGGTATTTCTCCAAGTACAAGTAGCTATTTCCCCAGGTAATACTCATCAACCATCATGAGTTGTGCATATAATGATTGGCTTGCCACTTGGTCTACTTAGTATCAATAGAGATTGTGTGTCTGACATTTTATGCAAATGATTTGAAGGGGGTCCAAGTCATAGAAACTATCAACCTGCAGTGTAATAGTTTTTCTCCGTGTTTATGTACTTCAGACTGAAAATAGTATGACAGGTAGAGCTTACATGGGAGAAGTGCTGATAGAAATTTGGCTAAAAGCCATGAAGAAATGAGTGAGTCATTAGACAAACAATTGAATGTACAAAATGAGAGATTGTTCCGGGGTGCACATGAAAATGAAAAAAAGAAAGAAGAAAAAATGACTGACATAAAAATTTTGTGGTGAAAGGGAGGCCATCAAGACTCACGATAGTGAGTCGCAAGACCAAGAATAAGCGCAGCAACGCAACCACTGAGTGAGTTATTTACACGTAGCACTGTCCTCAAACTCACAAAGGCTCTAGCTAAGCCGTCATTAAAGCTATCGCTTAGTTATTACCAACCCACAACGTTCTTACTATATAGAATCAACAAACCGAGAATGGAGGAAATAGGCACCACCATTCCTAAGTACCAGCCATTGTGAGTTTTATGGTGCCTGTTGTGCGACTACACACGACGAACCATCCTTTCCTACCCAATTTGCCCATTTACTAGACAATTAGTACCTTCATTATTTGAAGAATCAATATCCTGAAGTTGATCGACATCGTTTCAGCCATTCTTCTGATACAGCCTTATAAATGCCTTCCTGTAACCACAAAATTTTTACGCAGCAGTCGTTTTTTTCTTCTTCTTTCTTTGTTTCTTTCTTTTATTTTCATCGCGCACTTTTTTCGGGGGCTTGTGGGAGCTTTCGTGAAACCCGGAAGTTTATTTCAAACTCTCTTTTTATACATTCACTTGTTTGTCTAATAACTCACTCATTTCTTCATGGATTTCAGCCAAATTTGTATCAGCACTTCTCCCATGTATGCTCTACCTGTCATACTATTATCAGTCTGAAGTAAACACTTGAATGTATTTGAGAAGGGTTATTACACTGCAGGTTGATAGTTGTCATAACTTGGACCCCCTTCATATGATTTGCATAAACAATCTTAATATCGGCCCTAGATAAATCACGTGCACTAATTTCTTGCTACAATTTATGGATATCTCTAATAAATGCACACTGCAGCTGAATTGTTCCTCATGGCACAATATCCCATTTGTTTCTTGTGGGAATTGTAGCATTATGGCTGACTCGTCTTTCAAAGTACTTTTGGAATTTAATCAATCAAGGAAACTTATTACTGCGACCCGCACGGATCTCCTATTTAAAACAGAGCAGCATCTTGGCAGTTTAGGTAAGTCACTAGGGATAAATTTTCGTGAATTTGCAACAACCCTTTTATTCAATGGAATATGGTTTGTCCCTCCATCCATATTATTATCCTTCTGTAATCATACTTTATCTATGTTTTAATTATGTCGTAGGAGAAGATGTAGTAGTAAAATTGACGTCTGATGATGAGGCAAAGGGTGGTTCTAAAAGTGTTGGGGTCTTGCAAGCGTGGTCAGCCAAGTGGAGCTGCTATGTAGATGTATCAGATTTGACTGAAATAGGTGAAGGGGATTGGATAACTGTATTGGTCAAGGATAGCGTAAAGAAGAACAATACAGAAGTACACTGTTATGCAACTAGGTTTTAAGTACTAATGCTTCTCTAAACAGTCCAAGCCTGTATCTCTGTGCTCTCGTGTTGGAAAACCCTCATCTACACAAGCAGAGGCATTACGCAAGCTTTTTCCATCCTCATCAGCATCATCTTTAGCTGAGCATGTTAATGCAAGGAAGCAAGCTTTTGATCCCACATACAAATGTGTATTTTCAACCCAGAAAAAGAAAAAAGCTGCCTGTAATCGTGGAACTAATCTAACTATTATGTTAGTTAATGATTATTCAAAAGGAGTCCCTATAAAGAAAAAGAAAACACAGCTGTAGGATGATTATTTTGTCAAGAAGGTTGAAATGTTTAGGACCATGAGTGCTGAGCAAGTACAAGCCAGAATCAAACAACAGTTTGCTCTCAAAAAATTTCAGTTTTTACAAGTACATGGAAAGAAGTTGAATGTTGATTCTTACCAACTGTAAATGGAGATGAATTAATAGAGTCTGCTACGAAAAGTCACGAGAACAGGGTCTACATAACTAAATTGCCTGATGGAGATTCGGTGTATGACTCTTATTGCTATGTACTTATTTAATTTGTTTCCATACTAAATAGAGTGTGGAAGAAGATACACAAGGACCATCTAGTGAGAATGTATGTTATTTCTAATCTGAATTTTTGTGATGTGAGCATTTGATTACAGCCTATACTGATTTCTGATGAATCTGACAGTGATTTACCAGCTTATAATGTTACTTTGGTGAGAGCATGTGCATATGTATGTATACAAACTCAATTGTGCAACAGGTTCCTGTACTGACTCCACCCGCAATAGTATCCACTCTACCGGTGGTATCTCTACCAGTGACATCTTCCCCAGTAGTGATGTCCACTCCATCAACGACATTTACTCCATCAGTGATGTCCACTCCATCAGCAACATTTGCTCCATCAGTGACGTCCACTCCATCAATGACATTTACTCCATCAATGACATCCACTCCATCACTGGTTCTAGAAAGCAGGAGGTTATGCTTAGAACAAGATGAAGAGTATGATAGAATGCTGCAGAATGACCAGGCTAAGGTATGTGTATTTGATGCTATGTAAATAAATTTTATATATACGTCTACAGGAGTCTGCTCGTGTTAAGGAAGCCAAAAGGAAAGAGGTACATAGTGATCAATCTACTTACAACATCTTTATGCTTGCAATCAATCATATTTTGCAGAAATTGTCTTCGCTTCAACAGCGACTGCAGCTGAAATGCGCTACCCAAGAAAAATCACATTTAAATATTATACTACGGTTTCCTAATTCCATAAGAGTAGAACAATCTTGCTCGTACGATGATAGTGTGAAGGTGGATAATTCCATTGCATATGCTACGTATGTAACTAGGTTACCTTTATTTAACAGGTCTTATATGAATTTGCATTCAGTGTGTGTGGAGTTGAAGCGTTAAAGATCTTTAATGTTGGCAAATCAAATGAGATTCTTCAACCCAATTGTACACTTCAGGAAGCTGGAATTACTGGAGATTGTTTAGTAATAGTTGAAGCTGTAGAATCTGAAGATGCTCCTGCTCCTTTTAATGCTCTTGAGTATGATAATCAAGAAGCTTCATCATTTGTAAGTGGCTTCACAGCTATTGCCACTTACAGCTATAAGCATGGTACAATATATTAACTACTGGTTGTAGGAAACACAATCCGATGAAACTGCCAGTCAGTTAGAGCTGTGTGACGCACTCAATGAAGGTTTAATGCTATATCATATGAAATGCCTTAGCTACATACATACTTCCTGTTCTTTAGCTGCTAAACAGTGCAGTGACTATGTAAAGAACCTGGAAACTAGATTTTCTTCATAACACTCCACAAATAGGGACAACATTCCATCAGATGTTTTTGCCTTGTTTGGAAAAAACTACATACTCAAAGATTATCCGCTGAGGATAAATTTTGTTGGTGAGATTGTTGTTGACACCAGAGGAGTTTGTCGGGACATGCTTGCTGAATTTTGGCAAGTTGCTTTTGGAGAATTCTTTGATGGATCTACCCTTCTAGTCCCTGCTGTGCATGCTCAGTCAGATATGTCTGTGTTTCATATACTCGGCACTATATTGTCACATGGATATTTGTTTTGCAATATGCTTCCAACAAGAATTGTGTTTCCTTGTGTAGCTGCCATTCTCCTTGGTGTAGGTGTGAAAATCCCACAGAAAATCCTACTTAATTCATTTGTGGATTACCTATCACTCGTTGAGCAAATGGTCCTGAAAGAATGTTTCAGCATCTCATCTGGTGTCTTTCCAGAGCAACTGAAAGCCAAACTGATTAATTTGTTGGATAGGTTTGGATTCCGGCAAATCCCAAACCATAAAAATCTGAAACAACTGCTTGTAGAAGCTGCAAAGTTTGAATTTTTCAATAGACCATTGGCAGCATTTTCCAGCTTCAATGCTGGGATTCCAGATAATGAGCAAGCATTTTGGAATGGGTTTTCAGTTGAGCAACTGTATAGTCTGTATGTGACACTTACTGCATCACCTACAAAAGTATTGCAGTTACTTGAAGATTCACCATCACAGACTCCAAGTGAAGAACGAGTATTCCAGTACCTACAGCAGTTTATTGGAAACCTTTCTGTAGAAGAGGTTGGGCTCTTCTTACGTTTTGTCTCAGGTAGGTGGTTTGTCCAACAAGGAAGCTGAAAGTGTCATTTAACAGATTATCTGGTTTAGCGAGAAGACCAATAGCTCATACATGTGGTTACACACTAGAACTATCATGTGATTATCACAATTACATTGAATTTGTGTCAGAACTGAAGGCCATTTTGCATGATGAAAACAGTTGATGAATGGATGCCTGTAAAGTTGATCATCTGTACCATACGTATATATAACAAATATTATGTTAATTGTGATTTAGGCAAGTTATACAGCATTTAATGATTAATTCAATACGATCATTTTAACTTAAGTATACAGATTAAGTAATATTTAACATTTGTTGCACGGTATCAACCGTCATTATGTATAACTCTATGCCATAATTGTCTGAAGTATATGGCTAATGGATTTATTGCGGTTTCTAGCCGTTGCATCTGATGGCTAGTTAATTGAATATTTACTTCAGGTGTCATTAATTCTGTGTCATCATTTGCAGTAAGGTGCCCATCATCAATTCCGTATTGATCATTTACGGTGTCAAGAAAGTCTAAAGCAGCCATTCCCATGTTGCACAATCTTAGGGCACCTGATGTAAACAATTGACTGGAAGTATTATTGTGTTCTGTACGGGTAGCATGGTGGCTACAAGATGATTGAAAATTTTGCAGTGATCTGTTAATTTTGGGTAAAAATAGCTAAACAAAAACACTCTGGGTGTAAAAACAGTGCGAGGCCAATCAAAAGCAGCATTGCAAATACGTAGGTATGCGTGACCAAATACTTTGATATCAGTTGAGGCCAAGAAGTCACTTATCAAAAATCTTGAATGACATACAATAGTTTATAGCATATTTTCACAACTATGATTGGCTTTGTCACTTGGCCACCTTTATTAAAAAGGTGGCCAAGTGACAAAGCCAATCATAGTTGTGAAAATATGCTATAAACTATTGTATGTCATTCAAGTAGTTAAAAAGATTTTTGATAAGTAACTTCTTGGCCTTAACTGATATCAAAGTTTTTGGTCGCGTATACCTATTTGCAATGCTGCTTCTGATTGGCCTTGCACTGTTTTTACACCCAGGATGTTTTTGTTTAGCATATCACTACTTTTTTGGAAGTACAAGCAGTAGAGAAGTACTGCATGGGCATAACTTGTACTTGCCTAGCACACAACATTGCAAATTAAACTTTGAAGCTTAATTTTGAAAAGCTCAGGCCCGAGATTTTTTTAAAACTTTCACTACAGAGTGATACATCAATATAGATTGTGTATCTGAAAGTTTATACAAATTATTCGAAGGGGATCCAAGTTATGACAACTATCAACCTGCAGTGTAACAGCCCTTCTCAAATACACTCAACCCAGCCCTTCTTCAGCCCTTCAAATACACTCAGCCCTTCTCAGCCCTTCTTTTTTCGTTATCAGGCTGCCACATGGTGGAACTCTTTACCATCAATATTATTTACTGATTCTTTTTCAAGCAACCTGTATAAACACCTTTTTGATTTGACCTAAATGTATTTAGCTTATTTTACGGTTGTAGTTAGGTACTTAATATTGTTGTACGTATATTGTGTATGTGTGTTCTTGTATTATAACTATGTATGTGTGTTCTGTTGTAGTTAGTTAGTTTTGTAATATTGTACATGTATTGTATACCGGTACTGTATGTATGTATTATGCTCCAGTGTGGAAGAACGGCATTGCCGAACACTGGAGTTGAAAATTATCAATCAATCAATCAATCAATCACTCAAGTGTTTACTTCAGACTGATAATACTATGAGAGGTAGAGCATACATAGGAGAAGTGCTGATACAAATTTGGCTGAAATCCATGAAGAAATGAGTGAGTTATTAGATAAACAAGTGAATGTATAAAAAGAGAGTTTGAAAAAAACCTCCGGGATTCATGAAAACTCCTGCAAGCCCCCGAAAAGTGTGCGAAGAAAATAAAAGAAAGAAAGAAGAAAAAATGACTGCCGTGTAAATTTTTGTGGTGACAGGAAGGCATTTATAATGCTGTATCAGAAGAATGGCTGAATCGATGTCTATCAACTTTGGAATATTGATTCTTCAAACAATGAAGGTACTCATTGTCTAGTAAACGGGCAAATTGGGCGGGAAAGGATGGTTCATCATGCGTAGTCACACAACGGGTGCCATAAAACTCACAATGGCTGATACTTAGGAATGGTGGTGCCTATTTCCTCCATTCTCGGTTTGTTGATTCTATATAGTAAGAACGTTGTGGGTCGGTAATAACTAAGCGATAGCTTTAATGGCGGCTTAACTAGAGCGTTTGCGAGTTTGAGGGCGGTGCTACATGTAAATAACTCACTCAGTGGTCGCGTTGCTGCGTTTCTTCTTGGTCTCGCGACTCACTATCGTGAGTCTTGATGTGATGTAAGGCAAATAGATGAATTTCATTTGTGGCATTGAGTAAACCGTGATGTTCCATATGATAGAAGAGACGGTAATACATACCAATTACTGATTGAAATACATCCCTCCACAATCTCTCTATTCTTTGATTATGAACAGAAGATCCAGTAATCATGCTTCCAACAATTCTCTCCTTGCTTTTGAAGCATGTGTCTGGCTACTAAGGTATTCTCCTTTCCCTGGTCACTTCGTACTCTCGAAGGTAGTTCAAACTCCCTTGCTGCTTGCAAAAAGTGATAGTAAACAGTTGCTGCTTTGTTGTTATTGGAGCAATGTATAAAAACAATCATTCGACTATACCCATCTATGCCAGCATGCATGACCAACATCCACCATATTAGTTTATGATGGCCATCTAAACTGCAACATACAATATACATTACACAAAAACATTGTTTACCTAGGTGCCAGAGGGAGTTTGGCCCTGGAACAGAATATGGATGTCGTTGTGAGAGATTTGCCCTCCAACATAGAGTTGTATTTATAGGATCAGTTGCACGAAGGGTTTGTCAAATTCTTTCTCTTGTAGCATAAAATCCTAGTGACCTTAGATGGCCTATCGCTATGGACTCTCCAATAGCTGGCAACTGTTCTTGCAACTGTGAAATGGTAAGTTGAAGTTGATTATCAGAGAGACTCTAACGCGGTTCATCAACTAGTCCAAATGACCTTCTATGTCGATACAAGGTCATCCTGGATATTCCTAGTAGTGAGGCTATTTCACATCATGGAAAAGACAATGAACGTAAATATTCCAACTGTTCCCTTTCAATCTGAAACTTTGGCTGTCCACGACTGCCACTTGACACTCTAGGTACCCTGTATGCACCAGGATTTCTTTGGCCAGCATAAAATGTATCTGCATAGCTTTGCCATTCATTTGCAATCAGCTGCAAGTAACTTCTCCTGCAAACTGATTACCATCAATGGCATTCAATAAGGGAATGAACGCTAGATAAGGTGACTTCTAATCTCTCTAGGGTGTGTTCAGAGCATCACAAGTTTGCGATTCCATTATCTAGTAGAAAAGCTGAAAGAGTATTGAAATAATTTGTCCACCCCCACCATAGTGTATCAAAGCTCTTCTCCTGCAAACTGATTACCACCGATGGCATTCAATAAGGGAATGAATGCTAGATAAGGTGACTTCTAATCTCTCTAGAGCGTGTTCAGTGTATCACAAGTTTGCGATTCCATTATCTAGTAAAAAAGCTGAAAGAGTATTGAAATAATTTGTCCACCCCCACAATTCTATTTCAGCGTCTTCCATAGTGATAAAATGTGGCATCTTCCATAGTGATCAAAAGTGGCGTCTTCCATATAGTGATCACCATGTAGTGATCAATAGTGTAGTGCACATGGTTTATCTAGGGCCGATATTAAGATTATTCTTATCTAGGGCTGGACATAAGGTCTTTTCTTATCCACGGCCAGAGATAACACTAAGCCTGAGATAAATCACGCGCGCTTAAACAGAGCCGAGATAAATCACGTGCACTTATCCAAGACCTGAGATAAGCATTACTTGCTTAAATAGGGCCCGAAATAACGGTGTAATAATGTTACTAACTGCGTGCCATATGGCCGTGTTTTAGCAAATTACTCAAAAACAGGGAAATCTATTTGTCCAATGCTATAATCACATATATCTATAATCTTGAAGTTCACACTGTAACATGAGATACACGGTCACGTGATCCGGCACATTCCACGGAAAATTTGATGTGATTCGCAAAGTAAACACCATAGACAGTAGAACCTCCGGAGGTTCTGTCTACGATCAGGTTACCCGAATATTTCGCGGGGCCAGACCCTATCAGCATCTAGTCTGGCGTAGCCGCCCCTTTTATGCGGCACCCTCCTGAATATTTTCAGGAGGGCACCGCATAAAAGGGACGGCTACGCCAGACTAATCAGTATCTATGGTAACAGTAGTCACGTGATTATAACCCCTTCTGAGTATTATTCGGTTTCGGGTTTATGTATCTCTCCGTCTGTAAATAATGATCAATCAATAATCAATCTGTTCATGCTGGTTTATTAAAGCAAGAAAATAAACAATAACAGATCTAGGATCCCCGATGATTGACTGTCGTATTTTTCCACATCGATGAATCGAACTGAAATTCAGTAAGGCTCGCAGTAATATAAGGTTTGCACTTTCATAGACAATGAACTATATAAATTAGTGAAGGCTGTGACACAATAGTTGGTAGAGCTTTCAAGATATTGAAGCAGGAGATGGTACTACATCAGTTGTAGTAGTAGCTGGTAGTTTATTGTGGCAACCGAAAAACTATTAAACAAAGGTACACCGATTATAGCCTAGAATTGTTTACACTGTGTCCACTAACATTAGGCATTCATCCTACAACAATATCGGAATCATTCCAGAAAGCTTATGACAAGGCTGTAGAAGTGTTAAATGGAATGTATACTCCTGTTGAGCTGTCAGACAGAGAATCATTGTTAAAGAGTGCCACAACATCACTCAGCTCCAAGGTACAGTGATGATATTGTGTGCCCTCAACGCTTCATAATATATATGAGTTATTTCCTTATTAGGCAGTGTCACAATATGCTATATAATACTACGGCGGCGAGTGCAATACAGGAAATATAGCACGAGGGAGTGGTCGAGAGGCTAATATAGCACGAGGCGCAGCCGAGTGCTGTATGGGAGACACTATTTTCACTCGATCTGAGGTCCGGAAGTGACATTTCAATAGATTTTGTTGTAATACGTCATCAGAATTGTTTCATGCGTGTCTATAACTTCATTTGAAATTTGATAAATCCAATTGCTATGTATGTCATGATCATTGTAGTGTAACGTTATTTCAGCTGTCTGTAGTAGGCATCATATATAGATGTTGCATTTCTTGTACAATCTTGGTAATAGTGTGCATTATATAGAATTGTTCATATACAATTGCATTAGATGTGCTTTAAATACAATTGCATTAGATGTGCTTTAACTACAGTGTGGAAGTGCCTATAAATAAAATAAGGATACTTATCAGCTTCTGTACTCACATGTGCATTGTACATTTGTTACCCAATCAGGATTTCATGTATACGTACATTATGTCTAACTACAGGCTAGCTTATAGTAATTAAACCACATGCAATTATAGCAAAGGTTTTTGTAATGGAATGTCCCATAGCCACTGTGCCATTGAATAAGTGAGAGAGTCTGCCAAAAGCTGAAACTGTTTCAAGTTGAGCTGTTGTACCTGTAGAGATTATGCTAGCAATGAATTCGGAAGCGTTATCATTGGGGTATTGTTCTTTGAAAAAGGAACAAAAAGATATTATTTTAGATCCACAGCCTACACAAATCGAAGGCGACGCCATTTTGTGTACTGACGTGTTGACTGACGTAACTACCCTAACGGAAATTATTAACCTTAATTGCATTCCATCTGCACAAGTGCATGATACGGCTGTCACCAGACCCTTACGCCTCGCGCTTGGGTCGGCTATGCCAGACTAGTAGTAATGTACAGACACACATTTAAAGTTACACAATCATTATAATTATACCAAATCGATGCTGAATGCTTCAAATACCTATAACATACTGTTGGTGGCAAAATAATTGGAGGGATAAAATGTTGACGAATATGCTATTTACAAACTATTGGGTTTAAAAAATTGGCAAATCACCTGCTAGCTAAATAAGCACGTTACAGGCAAAACCTCCAATATTTTGCTATACACAGTATATGAAGTACGTAGATATCGATTATGTTCACACTGCAGATGGATAACCTTTAAAATGAAGCCAAGGGGGTGTGATACAACATACATTGTAAATCAACCTGTGACTGTTAGAACCGGGCAGCAACAACCTTTAAATCTTGTAGGAGTCTGCCAAAGATTTTTCCGTAAATCTTAATTCTTTATCTTCAAATTGAAACACATACTATAAATTTCTGTATATCACATAGCACGTGATCAAAAATCTTGATAACCCTTCAGCAAATCTTTGTAAATCTCGTTGGTGATTTAGCTTTGTTGCTGACCCCTCGGTTAAAACTGTTGTAAAATTCCAACTTTGGTAGGCATATCTACAACACCCTGTGCCTTACCAACAAAATTAATATTGTCATGCATGAAATAAGCACTGCACATATTATATAACCAACTAAATCACTGATAATTATACCTTCATCTTTGAAAGTAGTATACGTTTATGGGAGTGCACTTTATAGCCTCTTTTCTAATTACAGCACAACAGCCAGTAGCTATAACATGGATAGTATATTCTGGGTACGGAGAATATATTATCTATGGCGATCTATGCGAGGGGTCAGTAACGCGGTGAAATTTCGTCGATGCCTGTAGAAATTTAGTTCTGAAATTTGAAATTTGACTTGAAATTTTGAAATTTGACTTGAAATTTTGAAATTTGAATTGAAATTTGAAATGAAATTTGAAAGTTGAATTGAAATATTAATTGGAGTTTAGAATTTCCGAAAAATAGTGAAATAATTGTATTATTTGTTGTAATTAGGCAAGATCAATTCGAGGATGAGACCAAGTGCAAAGGAGGACACATTATAGTCTTGTGAACCAGACCACCCACTATCTTCGTGGCGGCGCTTATAAATTGGAGATTAGGAGGGGCTTTTATAATATCTAATCGATAAGTGCCACTCAGAAGAAAGTGGTCTGGTTCACGAGACTAGACACACTATATAACTTTATAAAGTGGATTGTTGCAAAAGTGATGATAATATATATTATATATAAATAGTGCCAGTATGAGTATGACTGATATCTTTAACTGTAGCTCATCAGTCACGGCCGGAGCTCTAGTATCCGGGAGTCGCCGGCACTACAAACGTAGCTACTTCAGCTTCATGATTCTTGTGTAAAATTGAGAGAAACAAACTAGTTAAGATGGCACATGGCATACAAGCTACATCTCGGGCCGGGCAGTCTCGGGTTGTTTTGACATTTGAGCCCCAAGTTTGAGCCACTGAATGCGCATCAAGTTTCAAGCTAGCTACTCGCTAACCTTTAACCCGAGGTTCTGTAACGAAATATTTGGTCCGGGTACATAAGTGGTCCGGCCGGACCAATTATGTTGTCATAAGTGGTCCGGTCAAAACATAAATGGTCCGGGTGAACAAACAATAAATTCTGCTCACAGTAAATGACAGTAAGCATTAGCTATAGGTATAAATAGTATACTGTGACTTACAGGATGGTGCTGCTGAGACAACATGACACGAACGCTGCACTGGCTCAGTCCGTTCACCAAACCGTATACCGCAAGGTCGCGTATGCGGAGAGTTTATAAGGCGTCACCATAGATATGAGAAATATTTGATTGTGGGTTTAAGTTTGTACAAGAGTGTGTGTGTCACAGTACAATGGCTTGGGACTAAACAACAGTCTTAATTTTAATATATATAGCCGAGCTATCAGCGATTTAAAGTTTCTTGTACTAATCAGCAAGAAAGGTTAGTTTATAATATAGTAAAAGTTAAACTATCCTCACTATTCCAGAATTATTCTCATCAGTTCAATCTTTTTACATTCGGTGATTATTCCCAGCCTAATATATAGACACATACCTGGCAGTATTTTAGGTATTGATAATCATTCAGTAGTTTTAGCTATAGATGTTGCAATTAGCTTTATATATACCGACAGCTGCATGTATGGACCCAGACCATTTATGTTTTGGCATAAGTGGTCGGGGGGGACCAATTATGTCGAACATAAATGGTCCCCCCGGACCACTTATGGCCGGACCATTTATGTGGTGACAGTTCAATCTCGAGATTGCACATACTTAATACAACCAGATTCAAGCCAGGATTCAAGTACGTTTTTAAATTCAAGAGGTGAACGACCGAGGGGTCCGCAACAAGCTTGAAATCTCGTAGGTCATTGCTGAAATCTTTGATATCTTGAAATCTGAAATCTTTGAAACTTACAAATTTAACCGGATATTTTCGGAAATGATCACGTGAGGCACTCATAATTTCACACGTGCAAGGCCACAAGTACGGTCACACTAGACGATCGAACGAAATCTCATGAAATCTTTAAATCTTGATCTTGAAATCCCACTTGAAATCTTGAAATCTTACTTGGAATCTAAAGATTTCGAAATCTGGTGGTGATTTTTGCTTGGTTGCGGACCCCCCGTGAACGACCAAATTTCTGAAATTCGAAATTTAAATTTGAAATTCAAGGAAATTCAAGCTGAAATTTGAAATTTATAGAAATTTAAGCTCAAATTTCAAATATCGTCGACGAATTTGTCTCGTTGCTGACCCCCCGGATCTATGCGAGGATCTATGGCTATAATGAATTTCTCACCTTAAACGCCCAAGTTTGCCGGATACTCCTGATAGTCTAGATGAAAAGCATAATTCCTCCCGCTTACGATGATAGTGTTGTCCATTAGTATAATTCTCAGTGCATACGTGACCTTCTTGTGACAATGTCTTGTATGAAATTAAACCCTAACAAACGCGCGGAGTTTATTGCTAATGGTTATTACATCACTTCCGGACCTCAGATCGAGTGAAAATAATCTCCCAAATACGGTAGTGTCTCCCATCCCATAATGCGTAGCCATACGTCATTAATTATTTAATAAACGCGCTTATAAACAAATCACATGACTGCCGAGCTGGGAGAAGTTGAGTGTAGTCGGAATGTAGATTGAGTTGACCAAGTGACGTAAGTATCATTAACCTAGAGCATATATATATGAAGTTTCGCGTGGTGCGCCTTAAATTTCTAGGTTATTTAGCAATATTTACCGTGTATTGCCGTGACATGAGTGGCAAAGAGCTGGAGTGTTGTATGGCGATTTCGCCCGTGACGTCGTTCTTACCTTTCTCTTCCCAATATGTGTCATAGTAACTATGGTGTTTATCGTTGTACTACGTTACCGTCGTTTGATTAGGTAAAACTACTTTGGCGGGATTTTCTGCCGTTACTCCTGTACATTGTTGGCCACTCAAAATGGCGACTTTTACTGCGCTTGCGCGGTGACACGCCTTATGCATAACCTCTATAAAAGAAAAAAGTGATGTGGCTACGTGAGACTAATATATATTATATATTCTCGCAAGCCAGATCGCTTTTTTTCTTTTGTGTGCACAAGAAAAGCGGTCTTTTTTCATGCCCCTACACAAGAAAAAGTGGTCTGGCTTGCAAGACTACCATATGTAATCAAGACTCACGATAGTGAGTCGCGAGGCCAAGAAGAAGCATAGCAACACAACCACTGAATGAGTTATTTACACGTAGTACCACTCTAGCTAAGCCGCCATGAAAGCTTTCGCTTAGTTATTAGGTCACTCCAAATGAAGGGTTCCGGTAAATAAAGGCACTTAAACGCATTTAGGATATTTAGAGAAAACGGCGTTTTAAAAAAAATGTGTGGATATACGGATTGTAATGAAAATGTTAGAACCGTTATTGTTGAAAACTAATGCCCTTTTTCAGCCATTCCTCCTTGCGTTATAAGTCCTTTATTTATTAGCTTCCTCTAGCTCTTTCTAAGCCTAGCTATGGCTACTTTATGCTCAACCAAATAACAGAATGTCTAATTCGGCAGTTCACACAAGATGCATGAAACATCCCATCGTCGTGAGTGCTAAGGATGGATTACCCGTGTGGTACATGTGGTGAAGAGGTTAAAGATAACGATAAGGCGATTCAGTGTGAAATAGACTGCATGCGTTTGTTTCATAAGCGCTGTTTAAATCTCACTGAAGAAGAGTATGATAAGCTGAGCAAATCAGATTGTTTTTGGCAGTGCTCTGCATGTAAGAAGGATTTACCCGAATTGAACAGTAAGGATGCTGTGGATGTTTTTCATTTTGATTTTCAACAAAACCTTCCTACTCCAAAATTATCTGTGGGTAAGCAGTTTTACTTGAGGTTGCTATGGACATACCTATTTGGAGTCTATTCTGCATCTACCAGGATAACAACAGCATTCCTGTGGCATGAGTTACTAGCTCGGAGAGGATGCAATAATGTGATTTCTTGCTTAGTCAGGTTTATTTTTCATGTTCCTTTAGGCCGCACAGGTGCAAAATGGAGTATCTGGTGGGCAGACAATTGCCCTAGTCAAAACAAAAACAATTATGTGTTGTGGTTTTTTCAAGAAATGATTCGACGGGAGGTTTACTCAAGGATAGATTATAATTTTTAATCCCTGGCCACACTTACGGGTCAACTGATCAGACATTTGGCATGATTGAACGTTATACATCCAAGATAGAAACTGTTTACATACCATAGCAATGGTATGAACATGTCACTAATGCTAGTGTTGGAGTTGGTTCAGTTGAAGTTGTTGAAATGAAACAACCATTTTTCCTTGACTTTCGTCAATATCTTAGCAATATGTATACAGAGAGAAATAAAGATGAACAGAAAAAATCTGGATTTTCAAAGTGTAGTCTGGTTTAATTTTGGAAAAGGAGAAAAGGAAATTGAAGGTAAATTAGTATTGATTGACCATCCAAGGGAAGTATGGGTTCGTTACACCTATGATGTTAGAGAACAACCACGCCATGTTTGCTACTTTAAAAAGCGAAATCAATTAACACTGGATGTATACCCCCCTCTTTTGTATTCACAGTATCCTATATACCTATCAAAAGAAAAAAAGCTGAAGATCTTCGTAAATTAGTTGAAGAATATGTGCCTCTGGATTACCAATATTTCTATGCTGAAATGCCAGAAGTTGAAGATGATCAAAGTATAGATGAAGAGACTCACTAAAAACACAAAACCACCTTAGTTGCATACAGGTAGTAGCTACTGATTATTACTTGATACCTTTAATTTTTACTTTTTCTTATCAATGAACTGGTAATGTCTAGCTATAATGTATCAAACGTTAGTTAAATGCATCTGTCCTGTGTAGACACTACTACAGCTTGCTACTTACTCTGGCCCCAAGTTTTTTTGCAAAGCTCTTTATCATTATGAAAGGCTTGGTACTCTTCTTGTGCTAATTGTTGATGTGCTTCTAGGGATTTTTGAATTTCAGGTCTTTCTGATTCTGTAGCTGCTTCAGCTTGGACTGTCATCCTATCACAGGTACTACAGGTATCTGTCCTAGGATACCCAAAATGAATATTGAACTCAGTTACAAATATGTCACGATATAAATGTTCCGTAACAAGAGGCTTTCTCAGCTTTGGTGCAGGTTCATGAGCTATTACACATTTCCGGTGCTCTTCTTGAAGCTGTATATATTCTGGATCATATTTTTCCAAGAAATTACGGTGCAACCTGGCTATTGATAAATCTGGGGGCAGATAAACTCGTTGTGAATTGTCTTTTCTGGAATAATGGCTCTACCTTGAGGGTACAGATTTGATATGCTCTCTAATCATATCTTTTAACTTATCATCAACAGCTGGATGGTTGTTGTGCTTCCCCCGTCCATCTAGTTCAAGTTTTCCACTTTCTAATTTTTGTCGCAATACCTGCAGCCTTTTAGGACCAAAGCCATGAACAATACAAAATTCTTTCTGACACACATGAACATTAAAGCCTTTGTCGTTATGTAATGAATAATCAAAGCTAAACTGACTCTCCTCTGCAGGTGGTCTTCCAATCCTTTTCCCTAAAGAAGCAACAGGATTACTCTTCCTTGGATGGCCACTTGTTTTTACTGTTTCACGACGGTGCAGTAATCCATTCAAATATACGTTTTGTTCATCATACACAAGAGTTTGAAAATTCTCTCTCAAATTGGTTAAATGTGATACGCTGATATTGTGCAAACATTTCTTTTTACAGCACGTCGTTGATGCGGTTATAGGAACTAACGGCGAATTTTTCCTTAAGCCTGGCCTCTTCACGTGCTTCACCTTCCACGAATCTGGATTGCGTTTCCACTTTCTTCCAATGCATTTATCGTTATTATCCTTCTCATGTAGCTCGATTTCGTTTGCAACTTCTTCCTGTGGTAAATACAAAAAACTAAACTGCTTCTCATTGCCATCACTACCCGCCATTTTATAAATAAAACGGGTAACCCACTCGAATTTGAAATAAATCTTGGATCCGATACGGATTTTTTAAACTAAGTTGATAGTTAGGAATTACAACCCAGTTGTCTTTGAGTGTTTGCAGCATTATTGTTTATTGTTAGTGTTTTATATATTTAAGTTGTTAATTAAGTATGTAGACTATGTGATTTTTCGTTGTTTTTGTAATCGACATTGCAAGCTCCGGAAAATAAAATTTAGCCAATTTAATTACAGCATATGAAACTTAGACCTATACTCTATCCCTTGAATATGTTTTCTGGTTCTAGCTATAAAAACATTTTACTACCCTTTTTGACTGGAGCCCTTCAAATTGATTTCCTGTTTCCCGTCCTGGTCAAACAAACTTTGGCATGTGGGTGGCAAATTCCATTATTCCATTATGTTAACTACTACACATGTACATGCACAACTATGCATGTTTTGTACATCTCTACAAGGTGGACAATCCATGTTAACTACTACCTCAGTTGCACATGCAGCATTTGTACTGCTTGACTGCGCCATGCGCGTTCACTAGTGTTTTAAAGAATCCGAGCTTTAACAACCACGTGATACTTAGTTTACAGATACTTAGTTTACGGAATAATGTAATTTTCTGGCTTGACAAAAAAACCATGCAGGTGGAGGACGGGAAACAGGAAATCAATTTGGAGTGGTCTTACCAACCCACAACGTTCTTACTATATGCGGGGTGTCTGAAACTCTGTAGAAATCTTGTACAGGCTCCTAGAAATCTTGAAATCTGAAATCTTTAAAATTGGCAGATTCTCTGTGATGTTATACGAGCAATGTAATTATAAAAAGATCTAATCAAATTTTTGAAGCAAACAGCTCAATTCTATTGCTGAAACCTTGAAATCTTGCCCTGAAATCTTGCCCAAAATCTTAAAGATTTGAAATCTCATACAGGAATTTTGGGAGTTTTGCACCCCTCACTATATAGAATCAATAAACCAAGAATGGAGGAAACCGATGCCACCATTCCTAAGTAGCTACCAGCCATTGTGAGTTTTATGGCGCTCTAGGTGCACAACGAACCTAGTCTGGTGTAGCCGATCCTTTTACGCCACTCAGTTTTTTAAATTACTTGGCGGTGCTTGCTGTAAAAGTGTCTGGTCACATCCGTAAACTGAACTTGTGCAGCTAGAATGTAATTAAATATTGAATTTATTAGAATCTCGAGGGTTATTATGTATGGCGTCAAGTAGAGGAATTGTTCTTTGTTTGGGTTGCCGAGTTATTATCAATAATGCCAAAGGTAGGCAAGTTTAACAAAGTTTTTGCCAGTGGGCAAAACAGCAAAATTAATACATCTCCACCACATACGAACTCCATAATAACTTTAAATTGCCCTGACTTCAACCCATTTTCTGAATCATGCATGTTTTCTGCCATCTCTTCATCAATCCTTGCACAACGAACAGCCATTTTTATGCATGTCACATGTCAAAAATGCAATTAAATCAAATACTGCGATCTGATTGGTGCTGCAACTATTCAGCTTGCACAAGTTCAGTTTACGGATGTGACCAGACCCTTTTACAGCGAGCGCCACCAAGTAATCAAAATAAGCGAGCGGCGTAAAAGGGTCGGCTACACCAGACTACGACAAACCATCCTTTCCTGCCCGATTCACCCATTTACCAGAGAATTAGTACCTTCATTTTTTGAAGATTCAATAACCCTAAGTTCATTGAAATCAGTTCAGCCATTCTTCTGATACAGCCTTATAAAGTCCTTCCTTTCACCACAAAATTTTTTATGCAGTAGTTATTTTATTTTTTCTTTTGTGAACCTGAAAGTTTTTCAAACTCTCATTTTGTACATTCACTTGTTGTCTAATAACTCACTCATTTCTTCATGGATTTCAGCCAAATTTGTATCAGCACTTCTCCCGTGTATGCTCCACCTGTCATACTATTTTCAGTTTGAAGTAAACACTTGAGAAGGGCTATTACACTGCAGGTTGATAGTTGCCATAACTTGGACCCCTTCATATGATTTGCATAAACTTTCAGATACACAATCTATATTGATGTATCTCTCTGTACTGAAAGTTTAAAAATAATTGCGGGCCTGAGTTTTTCAAAATTAAGCTTCGAAGTTTAATTTACAATATTGTATGCTAAGTTATGCCCATGCAGTACTTCTCTGCTGCTTGCTAGTAATAACATCTGATTGTACTTCAAAAAAGTAGTGATATGCTAAACAAAAACACCCTGGGTGTAAAAAAAGTGCGAGGCCAATCAGAAGCAGCATTGCAAATAGGTATGTGCGACCAAAAACTTTGATATCAGTTGAGGCCAAGAAGTTACTTATCAAAAATCTTTTTAACTACTTGAATGACATACAATAGTTTATAGCATATTTTCACAACTATGATTGGCTTTGTCACTCGGCCACCTTTTTCACACCATCATTACTAGACAGATGTTTCAACATTGTGGGGCAAGCCTTCGCGAAGTTTGGCGACATGTATGCATAGTTAACATTATACATGCCAAGGTCATGTTGTGTTAGTGAGATATTATTAATTGTTTTCTAAGGCAATGATATAGCCCGGCTATATATAGTTTAAAATGACTTGCGTGTAAAAATTAGCTAAGTGATGAAATTGGAATGACTTCTTCAATAATCACAAGTGACAAGATCAGTGACTGGTGATGCTGATAATTGTCTATAGTCTCTATGATGAAGTACACTTTATAGTTACATGATTCTTGTATAATTACATTAGCTATTGATGTATAGAACTTTGTATTAAATTAGTGCAATTAGTCTGCTTTGTTAATTAAGCGTCTCTATGCATAAGCCTATATGCATATAAGCGCATATAACTGTTTATAGCAAGCGCTTATATAACTAGATTGATAAAAAAATTGAAAATTTAAAAAGGAAGTACAGATTGCATGCTACAAAAGGTAGCTATGGAAACAAGCTCAAAAGCATGACAGCTGAAATAGGACTATGACTATGATATCACTATGATTCAAATTACACACATGTAAATAAAAGTCAACTACATAAATTACAAACATGTCACTCAAACAAATGTCCACAACCCTGACCACCCACTCCAATCTTCAAAAAACTAATAATTAATCACCTCCTGCAGAAATAAAAGAAAGGAGACACCAAACAGCTAAACACTAACAGACACAACACACACATCTACTCACACGGACAAATGTACCACCATCAGCATGGGGTACACAGTGATCCTTGCCACCAACACATCTGCATAAATATCCATGTGCAGGGTACATCTATGGGTACCAACGACCACCTGTGTCACGTACACACCCACACCAACGGTCAGCCGAGTCAACGGGATGCCACCAGGCATCAAAATTGGCAGCACCACCCTGTTCGGTCGCACCAACAAAGACATGACCACTCGAAAATATTAGAATTGAATAACACGTGGTCACTACCACAACAAAAAGTAAGGAAACAAGGAATAAGATTTTGGCACAAGAGAACACTAAACTTTAACCCTACTTTTGGCTTGATCATAGCTAGCTACTGAAATTGTGAGCCAAAAGTAGGGTTAAAGTTTAGTGTTCTCTTGTGCCAAAATCTTATTCCTTGTTTCCTTACTTTTTGTTGTGGTAGTGACCACGTGTTATTCAATTCTAATATTTTCGAATGGTCATGTCTTTGTTGGTGCGACCGAACAGGGTGGTGCTGCCAATTTTGATGCCTGGTGGCATCCCGTTGACTCGGCTGACCGTTGGTGTGGGTGTGTACGTGACACAGGTGGTCGTTGGTACCCATAGATGTACCCTGCACATGGATATTTATGCAGATGTGTTGGTGGCAAGGATCACTGTGTACCCCATGCTGATGGTGGTACATTTGTCCGTGTGAGTAGATGTGTGTGTTGTGTCTGTTAGTGTTTAGCTGTTTGGTGTCTCCTTTCTTTTATTTCTGCAGGAGGTGATTAATTATTAGTTTTTTGAAGATTGGAGTGGGTGGTCAGGGTTGTGGACATTTGTTTGAGTGACATGTTTGTAATTTATGTAGTTGACTTTTATTTACATGTGTGTAATTTGAATCATAGTGATATCATAGTCATAGTCCTATTTCAGCTGTCATGCTTTTGAGCTTGTTTCCATAGCTACCTTTTGTAGCATGCAATCCCTACTTCCTTTTTAAATTTTCAATTTTTTTATCAATCTAGTTTGTTTGCTTTTTATACATGCTAAGCATTCATAATAATCTTTCAGCAGGCGCACAAATGCTACAGGCGCTTACGTAATAATTATGCTTGTTTACAGGCGCTTGTTAACAACGCGCTTACATGGCAAAGCAGCTGTGTGATAGCAAATAGCGCTCGACAAACAGCAAAAGCTATTTGTCCAAGGCTATAATCTCGAAGTTCACGACATACACGAAAACATCGTGCCAGTGGTGCCATTGTAACTAATTATATCACGTGCAAGCCAGGTTTTTGCGTGACGTAATAAGCAGAAGCCGTAACAGGCTATCGTCACCTTAGGTGAGATTCACACCTTGCTAAAGGAATATAGAAGAACAAGGAAGGGAATGAAGGATAAAAGGAATCGTCATGGCGCAGTGGGTAAATCGTCTTCGGAACAACATTTTCGTAAATCCGCCGCCATTACCTTTATTGTGTGAAAGTTCTGGAGCCCTACACCTAGCGCAACCGGGTCTTACGGCTGGCAGGCTGGCTTCGAAGGTGAGATTCACACCTTGTTAAAGGAATATAGAAGAACAAGGAAGGGAATGAAGGATAAAAGGAATCGCCATGGCGCAGTGGGTAAATCGTCTTCGGAACAACATTTTCGTAAATCCGCCGCCATTACCTTTATTGTGTGAAAGTTCTGGAGCCCTACACCTAGCGCAACCGGGTCTTACGGCTGGCAGGCTGGCTGGCTGGCTGGCAGACGAAATACAGGTGAATTTCTAAATTTTCAAAGTTGGCTGTAGGTCGAAATATTCGACTTGTTGCTTCGTTTAACCAAGGTACAGCATCATTACAGCCTTAGCAATGCATTCCAGTCGGTTTTTTCGGGTAAAGCCTATTGGAAGGTTGTTTTATGAAGTGCGAAAAATCGGGAAACCATATAATTTCTTACCAATCCCTACTATTAAGTACTACCGTACTTAATGATGGTGCTTAGATTGGAAATATTATCGTCATAACTTTATTTCTTTGCCAGTCGTGAGTAGCGATATATCTAGACCTTGTGACAGGTGTCTAACTGAAGTAGCTACTATGCATATTTGCGATAGTGTAGGCGCGTAGACACTATAACTGTGGAGTAGCTAGCTAGTATAACTGTTTGCCACAGCGACAGTCGTGAGTAGTGATAGAAAGACACCGTATGATGGTGTCTAACTGAAGTATCACATTATATTTGCGTAAGCACGTAAACTAATATAATTTATAAATAGCTAAGTAAGCGTGTATAACTGCTTACCATAGTGCTTACAATTAGAGTTACCTACCTATGTACGTACACCGTACCATCGGAATGCAGTGATTTCGACTCGATGCACCATTTATGTGGGGTTTGCTCAGGCTCGCCCCAATTAATAAAGGTGGCCAGGTGACAAAGCCAATCATAGTTGTGAAAATATGCTATAAAGTATTACATGTCATTCAAGTACGTAGTTAAAAAGATTTTTGATAAGTAATTTCTTGGCCTCAACTGATATCAAAGTTTTTAGTCACACATACCTATTTGCAATGCTGCTTCTGATTGGCTTCGCACTTTTTTACACCCAGGGTGTTTTTGTTTAGCATAGTTATAGCTACCATTGGGCACGAGTGGTTTACCTGATATATACACTGAGGGTGTAGTGCCCATGGTATGAATATATGCCACTTCTTGTGTGTAGGCAAACGCAAAGCAGCTTCTTTAACAACAGCTTCTATGTATTTATAGTGGGACTTTATTACATTTGATTTTGGGTGAAACATAATGTTTATTCTACGTTTTACTTTTCCGGGAAGTTGGTATGCATGTGTGTATGTCTGCCTAACAGGCTATTAAACACCATTCACGTGAAATGAAGCCTGGTTAAACAATCAAACGAGTCCTACTGCTTTTCAGTTCACTTACTATCGATCATGGGGGGTCCACAACTCTGAATTTTCGTCGACATGATTTGGGATTTTGGCTTGATTCCAAGATTCCAGTGTTGATTCTTGTGATTTCTGTTTACCAAATAAGGGTATGCATATCACATGATTCATAATACACGGAGAATTACTAGTTGATTCCAACAGTGATTCCTAGAGATAGAGCTATCAACGTGATTCGGAATAGTTGTTGATTGATCATTACTGATGGGCATGGCCTTATAGTAATGAAGTGTGTCATGTGTAACTGCCAAAAAAGAGCAAGGTAATGTTCTGCTGCTGATCCCTCTTTTTACCGTCCTGTGTCAGTTATGCCTACATTGGCACTGTTATTTGAACGTGTTATTGGTTCTCAGATGTATAATTTTGTCGCTCCTTTTATCCCCCAAAATCAGTATGGGTTTGTGAAGGGCACAGGTGCTCAAGATTGTGGCGCAACTGTTGCTTTCGTTGCGACTCAAGCTCTGAATAGCCGGCAGGAATGTTGTATTGTGTCTCTGGATATTAAGGGAGCCTTTGATAAAATTTGGTGGAGTGGATTGCTTAATCATTTATGGAGTATCGGTGTTCGTCAAAAGGCTTTTTCCTTGTTGGCATCATACTTGTCTGACAGATATTTGTTTGTTGTGGCAAATGGACAGGAGTCTTCCTTATATCCAGTTACAACAGGGGTGCCACGGGCGGTGTTTGGTCACCAACGCTTTTCAATTTGTATGTACGCCACCTTCCATCTCAGCTCATTTCCTGTTTATTAGTGAGTTATGCTGATGATTCTACATTGCTGAAAGTAATCCCTACTAAGGATTTACGATTAAGTGCTGCTGCTGAAATTAATGCTGATCTTTGTAGAGTTGCTGATTGGGGGAGAAGGTGGCACATTGAATTTGAACCTTCAAAGTCCAATACTATTTGTGTGTCTCTTAAACGTGATGTTGAAGAGTATCCCCCTTTATTCATGAATGATGTATTGATTAGGGAGTCAAAGGTATTGTCTATACTGGGATTTCATTTTGATTCCCGTCTGACCTGGAGCTACATGATAGATTCCTCAGTGCGACGTTGTAGACAGAGATTGGGATGTCTTTGTTGGATTTCAGAGTTTTTGGCACAGAGGGTTTAACTTTGGCCTATCGAGCTTTTGTACGTCCAGTTGCAGAATACGGTGGTATATTGATGATGGGAGTCAGTGATACTCAGTTGTCCAGACTTGATCATATGCAGCACTTTGCTGAGCGATTGTGTTCATCACATTTCACACCTCTTCAAAAGCGTCGCCACGCTGCTGCTATAGGCTTATTGTGTAAGCTATTAGATGGAACATGTCAGGAACAATTGCAGAAATTTTGTCCAGCATTTTTGTCCTCAATTTCACTGCCACAGAGATTGCAGCGTCTGGACCATTTTTGTTGGCAAGTTCTATCACAACTACCTCCTTGGACTTGTTTCATAGGTGTTTTGTTGGTTGTGTACTGCTGAGATCTGGAATAACACACAGCTGGATCATATTCGCTCAACTGACTGTCAGTCTTGGACTGTACTTGCTCGTAAAATGCAGCATGTAATTTGTAATGTATAGCTAGATAGTGTGTTGACTAAAGTGGTTGACTTGTTGTGGGTATGTGTTTATTGTAAATAAAAAAATGCTTCATTTCACAGTAAAAGCCATTTAACTAGGTGTACATTACTAACAAGACGGAGCACTTCAGTTTTAAAAGTGGGTGTGGCATGTGGGTAGCAAAGCTTATAAAAGAAGACTGGCCTATAGTGTTACAGTAAGAATTTTGGCTTAAAACAAATTTTAGAAGTGGAAAACTCAATAACACAAGTAAAGGTTTTAAGGTCTACTATATAAATAGCAATTTCTTTATTCGCAACAATATTTGGATCAAAGCTTTGTATCAAAGAGTGGTTCAAAGGATAACTGGAAAGTTGAAACCACTTTCCTGGGCAATATCACAGTATCTATGAGCAGGCCACTTCATCGCGAGACTAAACCAAGTTGTAGAGAGTTTTGTTGTGGCGAAGTAAGGTCAATCCATGATTACGGTAACCCAGTTTAGCTTTTAAAACCTCACCCGCACAAAAAGAATGTCACGTAATAGTCTCGTGAACTAGACTACTTTCCTCAGGGTGGGGCTTATTGATTGGAGATCATTACCTTTCCGAGGGAGCGCTTATAGCTAATCTCCAATAGATAAGCACCACTTCGAGGCTAATTCGTGGTTCACGAGACTAGTCCCAACAAAATCATAGCCATTATGGCATATATCTGGATTGATAACAAACAGTATAATAATTATAATAGTCACAGTTCACCATCTAACTATGATCCCAATGTATACAAAAAGTGTCAACATTTTTGCATAAGTCTTGCCCATGTGCCCGTACTCAACTTTGTATAGCAGGGGCTAGTTTATTACTTTCAAGTTAGATACATTTTCCTACACCTTTATTTGACTATGTTAATATACAAAGCTGAAGTGATTGAGTAGTTTTATATCCATACTGGTTTCATATACCATATAGCTCCAAGTTCTAGTGATTTTACTTTTATGCATTTCAACAGTGGTTAACTCCTGTAGTAAGGATTTAGTCAACAAGGTAGCAGTGAGCTTTAAGAATGTAACGTTGCTGTGGGTGTAGCTATATTCTGATACTCACTGCAGCCGAATAGAATAGGTGACTAAATCCTTACTACAGGAGTTAACCACTGTTGAAATGCATAAAAGTAAAATCACCAGAACTTGGAGCTATACGGTATATGGAGCCAGTATGGGTATAAAATTACTCAATCACTTCAGCTTTGTATATTAACATAGTCAAATAAAGGTGTAGGAAAATGCATCTAACTTGAAAGTAATAAACTAGCCCCTGCTATACAAAATTAAGTACGGGCAGATGGGCAAGACTTATGCAAAAATGTTGACACTTTTTACATGTCCCGCAATGTGTTCCTGGTTTTATACCGTCCCTCAAAGTCAATCATACAGTTTAATAAACTGGCTACATTCTAATAGTAGCTAACCGTAATATGCTGGTAATAAAACTTCATAATGATGTTTATTACAGATGGCTAAAGGAGGTGATCTTTTTGATCTCCATTTTCAAGATATTTTTGACAACATAGATCTTATACTGATTACTCCTTTCTTAAAAAATTTGGGCATAATTTCTGCTGATGATCAAGCTGAACTGGAAAAATCCCCCAAGAAATCAGCAGTAAGGCTCATGCTTCAGAAAGTCAGAGAACATGCCAATGGAAACATTTTGTTTAAAGACTGTTTAACAAAGACTAATGAGTCACAAGGTCATCAAAAGTTGTTATCAATTCTATACAACCCAAAGTATTCTTATTCAGGTAATAGTACTATTTTACAATTTACTACATTCCTACATATCTAGCTATCAAGAGCTTGTAATGTACGTACTTGTATTAGTTATACCCCAGTACGAGTACAATATCTTAGTTATTACCCAAGTCCAAGGCAAAGCCGAGGATGCGGGTAATAACTAAGATATTGTACAAGTGTACTGGGGTATAACTGACTTCTATCCCACCCAACAAATCACTGGTAGCCTTGTTGCTGACTGAAAAATGTTCTTGTATTCCAAACAATTCATGTGATAAAAAGCATACAAAAGTATTCCATAATGAATTATTGGCACTAAAACTTGTGTAATATACACTTACTTTTATATACATCACATCAGTCTGCTTCTTAACAAACTAAAAACATGCTAAAATCGTTTTTGTATCTGGTTACCGTGACGATTAGTTATATCCCAGCAGTTACTATGACGATTTGTTATACCCGGGGTATATCTTAGATATACCACAGCGTGGCACTTTGATCTGCCCACGCAATGGGATAGAAATAATGTATATACCACAGCTATTAGGTTTATTGATCCAAGTCCAAGGTCAGAGGAAGTTTCAGACGAGAGGCATAAAAACATTAATACACCTGGTTCATATAATAAAATGTATATCAGGAATTTTTGGTTTCACAAATTTATAAAGTTTGGCAAGGAAAAGTGGTAGTAGATCCAGCCATTAAGCCATGGTTTTTAGTTTGTGTATTGTTTATATAATCTCAATATCGCACACCGTTACTGTATAGCACAACTTTTGATGGGGCAAACAATGATGTTGAGATATTATGGGAAAACATTGACAGACAGATGCTTATACCACCTGTACTTATACTACTGAAAACTATAATTGAAAGGCAAAGTTTTGACGGAATTTAACTTAACACCAAATCTGTCAATATTTTCCTGGCCCATCAAAAAAATTGTTTGTGTCTATCCCATGAACCCTTACTAGTATCTAAAAATGAACTTGACTCATTTTTATTGTTGCAGGTGATTCTGAGAGTGAGGATGCCTTTTTGTATGAACTAAAATCTGCATATGAAAGTTGCACTAAAGAAGGGAATACCTCTATCCCAATAAGTGTCCTTGCTGACAAGTATGTAGAAATGCATTCCAAAGAAGAATATAAAAAGAACTTGAAAGGTAGATTGAAGACATTTCTTTCTAAAAGTGGCCAATTTAACTGCACAGGAGACAAAGTCACAATTGTCAAAGGTAACTAAGCATAATTTTATAGGAACTCACATTATTATTTATATAAATAGGAAATAGTACTGTGGTATCAAGCAAGCAAGATGAATATGAAGTATCCTCACTGCTTTCTAGTAAAGAACCTTCCAGTTCTGCTATTACCACAACTGGCAGTAAAAAGTTTGTTGTTCACTTTGAATATGGCGATCAAAAATTTGCCAAAAGAATTTCAATTGATATAATAAGCAAGTTTTATGAAGAAGTCGTGTCTATCCTTCAGAAAAGAAAGCCTGGTCATGGGCCAGCTGATTTAAAGATTTTATGTGGAAGCTATTGGTATGATTTTACTAACCGCATTGAATTTGATGACCTGTGTCTGAAGGATGATAATTCTGAACCGTTTATCAGAGCTGTACCTACACCTATAGATTCAGGTAATTGTATATTTATACACATGAAACCAACTAAGTCATGAACTGGCAGGCTTAGCCTTCTTAGTAGATCCCAAGTGTGTGTGTGTGTGTGTGTGTGTGTGTGTGTGTGTGTGTGTGTGTGTGTGTGTGTGTGTGTAGTACCGTATAGCTAGCACAATTTTTAATGGGGTAAAATAGTGATGTGATAATTGGGGCAAGCCTGAGCAAGCTCCACTGTACGATTTGGCGATTAGAGATGGTTCCATGGTTCATGCTCAAAACCAACACGAGAAGACATGGGATCGATCATCGCATATGCCGCCCGCTATTATGTATGGACAATGGTTCCATGGTTCATGATTCAAACAAACGCAAACAGTAACAAAGTGATCGTGCTGACGACCCTCTGTTTTGGCTAGAAAATTGTTCTATGGCTTCATGAATTTAACCAAACAGCAACCTCAACAGTAATGCTACAAAAGGTGAAGAAATGCTACAAAAATTGGAATGAATAGACCTGCACAAGTATCACAATAGCATTCTAAAGGCTAGAGTGACAGTAAGAGAGACTGAAAATGAGGTAGCCCGGTGGCACAAAGAGAGAACAGTGATGAGAGAGAAGGCTAACGAAAAGAGGAAAATGAACAAGAACTGTCGAAGGAATGCAAAAATTATTATAGTGCTGATCATATTAGTCTCACTACCTTATAGATAATTTGTTTAGTTTCTTTTTAATAGTTTACACTATGCATAACTTATAAGCTATATATGGTACAGCTCAATTTAAAGTTGACAAGGCACGCGTGTGGCATGTACTCGACATGACACGTTTTTCATTTTGCATGTGTGCGGGCATGCGTGCGCTCGCAAGATCGATGACGTATAAACTCCCGTGCAGAGTACTCGTGTACACACTAGACGTGTGGCAGAAGCATGCGTGCATGTCAGGTACGTACACACCAAATATGGTTTGCATGCACCTTGGCGTGTATACGAATTGTAAGCCGAGCATAACGGTATAAACTCTATGAACATGTTCTTGACCTAAGGCGTGATTCCCATGGAGACACAAGACGCATAAACGCCGCTAAACAATTTCTTACTGTAAAGCTAAAGCCTATAGATTATATTTGGGGGTGTGTCTTTACCAATTATCATTGGATAAATTCCAATGTGACAAATTAATGCTGATATCCTAAATGTGTTGTATATAGCTAATTGACAACGTGAACACATTAGTAGCTATCTCTATATATACAGTTTAGTTACTTTTCAAAGTTGCAGATAGTTTTTGCGCTGTACAATACTCGACCTTGTCCACTCATGACACAAAGATATCCTAGCATATTCGGTATGAACACACCCCTTCATTAGGACTTTCGAGCAATACTCATTACAACAGACAAAAAAGCCCATCAGCTGCAAAACAGTTGCATTTCATTGCCTACACCTACTGTACCTGTAGTTACACCACACGTGTAGTGTGGCAAACCAAGTGCGAGCTTGTGACATGCATTTCTCGTGTGTCGCGTGTGTTCACTGGCCCGTGTGAGCACGCCAAAATTGCGTGCAACAGTGCATGCACATGCCAGTTTTTGAAGTTTTACATGTGTTAAACGTGCAAGTACACGCGTGCGTAAACTTTAAATTGAGCTGTACCATAGCTAGCTACTAATAATGCATTGAAAACTATTCTTGGTATATGCCTATGGCCTTGCACAAATTGGCTTGCCCCACAATGTTATAGCATCTGTCTAGTTATGATACTTACATGGTAATACATAATGGAGCTACTTACTATGTCATATGCATGTAACACATATTTACTAGCCAGTCTTCATAGCGTATTTTCACCAAGTTGATTGTTTGTATTAAAATTTACATTGTTTTACTAACATTTCGTATTCTTGTCAGTCTGTTCATATTCACACTATATTTTAATAACTTCCATTAATTTACTGTATCATACATAGTTGGTATGAATCCTATCAAGTGCCACAGAAGCTGGTAAAGAAAACATAATACAGTAGAATATACTAGTACTCCCTGTGTATTAAATTAACATGTTCTTGTTTATTTAGACGAAGTTGCACCAGCAGTTGTAACATCAAGTGGAGAGGAACAGAATATAAAAGCAGAAACAGGTCAACAGGTCAACGATATATCTTCAGAGAGAGAAGATGAGCAATGTTCATCTACTGTTGAAGATACTGAAGACGTTGATGAAAAGCATGTATTAAAGAGCATGATAGACACTGCAATGGGGTATCTTCAAAGAAGCCTTTCCATCATGATCAAATCAGTAATGTCCAGGCTGTATGGTACTACAGAAACGCTGAAAAAATTACATCAAATTAATTTAGAATTACAAAGGTTGCCACGTAATTCTAAGGAAAAATTAGGAATGACTGCAATATTTGAGGAACTCGTAAATAACTCTTGCAAATTTTGGAAAAGTGATTGCATGGAAACTGGTAATTTGGAACCTGAAAGGTGGGTGTGGCATGATTGGGTGTGGCACAGTAAGCGTATACTTCCACGTAGCAAAAAAGATGAATGGAATGTGTCAGATGATTTAACATCATGGAAATTAGATATTTGCTTAAAATTAATAACCCGTGCAAAAATAGATTGGGGAACACCCGAAGAAGCACACTTATTTGATTCTAAGTGTATGTGTTTTAAAACAAGTGATCACAAACAGTATAACTTTGTGACACTAGCAGAAGAAGCTACAGAAGTTCGAAATTTTTATTCACATCCACCTACATACGAAGATATAATCAAAAAATATAAAACACATTTTGATATAGTAGAACAGTTTGCCCTTACACTGCTACGGTGGGTTAAAAGTGAAAATGGCAATTCACAAGACATAAAATGCTGCCAAGAAAATTTTCAGAATATTCAAAGTAAGCGAGAAGCCTACTTTAATGTGAACACAGCCAAATGGGAAGAAGTTTCAAATGGCCTTAAATATTTAAATTTTGTTGATTATAGGTACATTCTTGTATCTACGCCCTGCACTGCTACAGCAGGTATTACTGTTTCAAAAGAAAATCTTTCCCAACTGAGCAATATTCCATGGGCTGCTATTGTTGATTTTGATGTTGCTAGTAGAGAGGATGGTCTTTTGAATTCTCTTAGTGAACCAGAAGAAGATCATGATAGATTGAAATTCTCCTGCCAATCTTCAAAGAAAGTTTCAGTAGTTCCATTCTCATATGTTGATATTGTTGATAGAGCAAAGACTGATCTGTGCCGAGATGGTCACATTCCTTGGATATTTCCTCATGGTCAGTGTCAAAATGGAACTGACAAGGCATGTCCTCTTGATAATTATGAGGAATATTTTTTAAGGGTTCAAACACCCCTTGTTGTTGCTTTGCGAAAAATAGCCAGCCACATTAAAAGCAATTCACAAGGTGCAGTAAGTGTTGTACTCTGTTATGGAAGCTATGCATGTGAAAGCAAATTACCTTATCAAAACTTCTTATCAGATTTAAAATTTCTGTGTGGTGATCTTAAAGTTACTGGTGGCCATGTAATTGTCTTGTCAGACAATCCCTTCCTTGTTAAATATATGCATCCTTTTCCAGTTCTAATCTTTCCTTTGGACATACTTTGTGAAATGGTTCAAAACAAATTGAGCTTTGGTCAGAGTGATTTGCCATCTATAAATATGCCTAGTTTTGTTGGTTTACGACCAATAACTTTTGACGAGGAAGATTTTGATCTAGTACATGAATACATTGCCGAACATGAGTTTCACGAGTATCGAGTGCATAAGAAAATTGAACTGAAAGGTAAAAAGAGCATTTCTGATTCAATGTTACGAGGTAGCATTTATCATGAACTAAGGGAGAGATTTTACAAAGGGCAAAGGGTCACTTGGATTTCATTTAATGCAGATCATGCCATTACAAGAAGAGAAGAAAGTGAAATTAATAGTAGCATACGACAAATGCTACACGATCGTCAAGTGGGTGACAAAACAGAACCAGCTAAGTATATTATTTATCACTCTGGTGGGGCAGGTGCAACTACACTAGCCAGAAAAATCCTGTGGCACCTTAGAAAAGACTTTCCCTGTGTAATTCTTAAATCAAATTACAAACATTCAGAAGATAAAGTGAAAAATACAAGTCAAACTTTGAAAAATCTTTATGAGAAACTTAGGTCTCCTATCCTGATGCTAATAGATGAAGAACCTTCTTTCAAAACTATTCCTCGTCTTACAAATTGTGTACAAGCTAATGGAACTCCAATAGTGTTTCTTCAAGTTCAGCGATGTGAACCAGATGTAAAGCTAGAACAGGATGTAAAGCGGTTTAAAGACGGCTACACCCTTCCAGGTGCATTACATAAAGATGATGCTAATAAGTTAAAAGAAAAACTTTTTGTTGCATTTCAAAAAATCGAAGCTTCTGTTGGTGATCATAGTGTTGCTAAAATGGAATCGTCAGTTGCAAAGCCTACCGAAGAAGGCCAAGTTACTGATCTTGAACAAAATGGTACTATAACAAAAGTCACTCACAAAAAAACTGGCTTGATATCTTATTACACAATAACTGTTCTTTGGGAAAATGGTGAAGAAGAGGTTTGCTATGTTGGATCATATGATCCTTCAATTAAGCTTAAGTTTGTTTATTTAAAAACAGAAGTAACCACAAAAATTAATAGGTTATATGAAACATTTCATTTTTATGGAATAATGTACCTGGATGAAGAATTTCGGCAACCAATGTATGAGCATATAAAAAAGCGATTGAATGTGGTGCTTTCTCACAATAAAGCACAAGATGAAGCTTTCAAGAATCAGTTATTAGTACTTGCTTACCTATCCATACTTTTTGCATTTAAAGTGTGCGAGTCTATTCACATTAAAGCATTTGAGCGTCTTTGTTATTCAGTAACAAAATCGAATAGGACTGAAACGTTCAAACTCGAAGCATTTATTCCAAAAGCTTCTTTGGAATTTATGATAATCACACGTGAAGGCCAGTTTCGTATAACTCATCCTATTGTGGCCAGTGAAATTATCAAGTTTTGCTCTACAGTTTTGTCATTTCCAGCACATTATCCACCTTCATTTATTTACAATTTTTTAGACTTTACATTGCCAGATAAAGATGATCAAAATGAAGAAGCAGCATTAGCAGTTAACCGATTGTTGTTCTATCGTGAGTATTTTGATGGTGGTGGATACTTAATAAAGAAACCTTTTTCTGAGCTTATCTTGACACTTGATAAACAAAATCAAGACCATGCTTTAACTGTTCTTGATTATGCATCAGAATTGATAAGTGATTGTCATTCATATGGTCACTATGCCCGCTATGTATCAACTAATTGCAAAAACCATGTTAGAGCTCTTGAGATATTGAAACAAGCTGAAAACTTAGCTTTTCGAAGTTACGAGGAAGGCTTGGTACTAAATATTAAGGGTGATATTTATCGTGCAAGACTTGAAAGTCAAGTAGGTCAAGCTATGAATTCTAATTGGAAAGATACTATTGAGGTTTTTGACTCTCACTTTAATTCTTGTCGTGCTTATCGTGAAGCACACAATGCTAACCATGATGTTATTCCACTATTTAATGAAATAACTGTTCGATTAAGATTACTAAAAGCAATTAAAGGATCTATGGGAAACAGAGAATTTGTAAAGTTTCTTAATGATATTTCAGAAGTAGAAGTTGCAGGATCTATCAATACCTGCTTGCAGATAGTAAAAGAATTAAAAGAACTTCTGCTTGTTGAAGAAGAAACAGATTTTGATAGTGGTGATAAAGCACGCTTAAAACTTTTGGAAGTTAGATTACTTGACATAATAGGATCAAATAAAAATGAACGCAAAAAAATTTTATTGGAAGTCATGACAAAATATCCCAACCATGTTAATTTGCCATCAATTACAAGAAGTTGGATTCAACTTTGCTTGTTTGATCCTAAACCTACTCCAGAAGAGTTAGATATTTGCTTTAATGCATTAGAAGAAAACTTTAAAGTCCTTGGACATGTTGATAGAGACATGAGAAATTGGCTGTTAGTCACTCGACATATCCCTGATATTGGAGGCAATATTATAAAGATTGAGGAAAAATTATGTTTATGGAAAGCCAAAGGTCCATGCATAAATACCGGTAATAGAAGTATCCAAACTGCTAATAATCCAATATGGGTAAATTTCTATCTTAGTGTATGCTACTTCATCCAGCTTATTGAAACTAAACAAGGAAAAGTAGATCCCCTAGTAAAAAAGTTTGACAATGCAAATCAAGCACTACTGAAACTTAGTGAAGATGACAAGTCACAACATAGAATCAGGGAATGGGTTTGTAATGATGGAACTGGCTTTGGATGTTTGAAAGCAGGACAAATTGTGCAAAGTGAAATGAAGCTGCTAAAGGGGTCAGTAACACTACTACCAGGTAAAAGACAAAAGCAATATGCACGCATTTCTTGGATGGGCCTTCTCATTAATTTAAACTCCAAGAAACATTTCATTCATGGTCATACTTTCAAACAAGGAGAATCAGTACATTTTGGTGTAGGGTTTACTTTCAGAGGCCCACAAGCCATGGTACTCACTGAATCAGCTTCCAGTGTACCAAACAGTCCTAATAAAGTAATACCCAAAAATGAACAACAATCTTTACCAGTCACCCAAAGTTACTCACAAGCTGTAACTACACACAAGAATGAAAGACTCAAAAAGTAGCTAGCTATAGCTATAATTAGATATGGTAATTTTGTGGTTGCAGTGCTTTATGGAACAACAATTAGCTACGAGGTTTTTGTAATTATACGACTTTTGTTTATCTTTTGTATTACTACAGTTGAAATATCTATTAGTTTTGCATTTTAATTCTTGTTGACATGAAGCTAATTGGAGCGAGCCCCACCATATGGAGTCAACAGTGAAATATGTCTTCTTGCTTGTATGTTTGCTGGTTTGAATGATATGTCTTATCCCTTATATGGCTGAAAGCTGTTTAAGTGCACAACCAACACTACATCAAACACGTGGAGTACTATAACCATAGTATGCAAACCATTAAGTGCTAACCATAGCATGTATATACCATGTTATTAACCACAATGTGTGAATAAAACTTTCTAGTCAAAGACATAATAAAGTCAAGTTTGTATTCGTATGAAGCAATAGTAAATTAAAGCTGATCATTTGATTTTAGGCCCGTTAGGATTGTATAGTATAGTACTGCAATGTTTAGACGGAACATTGAAATATCAGCCGCCTACATAATATAAACATAGATGAATACCATAAACGATAAAACTTTTGCAGATTTTCAACAAACCACAAAAGTTGATTTCAATACTCATTTTAATGTGCAAAATTTCAAGCTATTTTTATCAAAACCGCAAAAGTTTTCCCTACATTATGAGCCAACCCAGTAAATCACGAAAGTTTTCTCTTGCGTAAGTTTTATCGTTTATGGTATTAGATGTTGTTCCTCCGGCTGCACTTTGTCGAAAGGGCTTCAATATTTTTTTCTTTACAATAGCCAGTACCACCAAGTGCTTATTTTTTATTACATGTTTGTGTTTTTGTGACAAATTAATCGTTATTTAAGTGATTTTAATCAAGCTGTACTATTGTTTATTTGTCATTCATGTTGTTTTGTGTCATTTGTTCATGCAAGCAACCCACATGCACAAGACTATAAAGTATCGCACAATACTATGGTGATATAGCTAGTTTTGGCTATTATAAATTGTATCGACTATGAGTGTGTAATCAGTGTTACAGTAAGGTAGTTTAGAAAGGAGAATAATATGTTACACTTCTGGCACGTACTCTAAAAATCTGCCCAAAACTAAACACTAGTATCTCAGCCTCTTTATATGGTAACAGGTACTCGTTGTGATTGTAGGTCTATATTTTGACGTTACGACAATTTAGGTCTCTATTTTGTTGCAATGACGTTCTTGTGTAGTAGTACAGCGGTAGTGATGGTTTTAATACATGGGCCAAAAATCGTTTACAGTTGCTTCACAAGTGGTAAGTGTTTAATTGAATAGATTAATTCACACAGTAAATAAATTATTTTTATCATGACATCCTTTGGCTTATATCGGCTTGTAAACTATATGCTAAACAAAAACACCTTGGGTGTAAAAAAAGTGCGAGGCCAATCAGAAGCAGCATTGCAAACAGGTGCGACCAAAAACTTTGATATCAGTTGAGGCCAAGAAGTTACTTATCAAAATCTTCTTCACTACTTGAATGACATACAATAGTTTATAGCATATTTTCACAACTATGATTGGCTTTGTCACTTGGCCACCTTTATTAATAATGATGGTGTGAAAAAGGTGGCCAAGTGACAAAGCCAATCATAGTTGTGAAAATATGCTATAAACTATTGTATGTCATTCAAGTAGTGAAAAAGATTTTGATAAGTAACTTCTTGGCCTCAACTGATATCAAAGTTTTTGGTCGCACCTGTTTGCAATGCTGCTTCTGATTGGCCTCGCACTTTTTTTACACCCAAGGTGTTTTTGTTTAGCATATCACTACTTTTTTGGAAACAGATGTTAGCTACGTATTACTAGCAAGCAGTAGAGAAGTGCTGCATGGCAGAGGCGTAGCTAGGGGTGGGCATGGTGGGGCATTTGCCCAACCGTCACTGATACAGCATTAGATACTTCTGTTAAAATACACTGAGAGGAGTGGTATCGGCAGTGTTGTTACGCTGGTGACAAGTCGCGTGACAAAAGTAATATCATTTACAAGGGTCATATAGAAGAATTACTGATGAAGCCTCCAGCCTTCAACATGCATGCAGACTGGAGCTTTGAGACAGCTGGATATCAAGGTTAAGCAATGCATGTATAAATGTGTGCCAGGTTATAAAATTAAGCACTTGTGTGAAAAACAGGGTGCCTCCTTACTGTTGGCCTTATGTATACATGCGATCTTTGTGTGCATGGTTGCAAAAATTATTATTATTTCAAACATTATAATAACTAATATATATTTTCAATGTCTAGTAGATGCCCATGCAAGTAATCCAGAGGCACGTGAGCTCGTATAGTCATGATCATCGCTGGATAGTTTCCTGGATCTTTTGATCGAGTACCTATAGCTTCATGCAGCAGCATTTGTTATACATTACATCATAGCTAGGATAGTGTGCATACACTTTTCAAAAGAAGTAAATGCTCACATGAAAGTGGGCATATGTATGCATTAATATATAACAATATACTTAGTTGCATGCTTGAACCGTTGCCCGACCATCAAGAAATGGCTGGCTACGCCCTGCTGCATGGGCATAACTTGTACTTGCTTTGCATACAATATTGTAAATTTAACTTTGAAGCTGAATTTTGAAAAACTCAAGCCTACAATTTTTTTTTAACTTTCACTACAGAGTGATACATCAATATAGATTGTGTATCTGAAAGTTTATTCAAATCATTTCAAGGGGGTCCAAGTTATGGCAACTATCAACCTGCAGTGTAATAGCTTTTCTCAAATACATTCAAGTGTTTACTTCAGGCTGAAAGTAGTAAAACAGGTAGAGCATACATAGGAAAAGTGCTGATACAAATTTGGCTGAAATCCATGAAGAAATGAGTGAGTTATTAGACAAACAAGTGAATGTACAAAAAGAGAGTTTGAAAAAACTTCCGGGATTCACGAAAGTACCCGCAAGCCCACGAAAAAAGTGTGCGATGAAAATGAAAGAAAGAAGAATTAGAAGAAAAAAAAACGACGGCCGCGTCAAAAAAATTTTTGTGGAAGGAAGGATTTTATAAGGCCATATCTGAAGACTGGCTGAACCGATTTCGACGAACTTCAGGTTATTGATTCTTCAAACAATGAAGGTACTAATTCTCGAGTAACGGGCAAATCGGGCGGGAAGGGATGGTTCGTCGTACGTGGGCGCACGAACGGCGCCATAAAACTCGCAATGGCTGGTACTTAGGAATGGTGGCGCCGACTTCCTCCATTCTCGGTTTATTGATTCTATATAGTAAGAACGTTGTGGGTCTGTGATAACTAAGCGATAGCTTTCGTGGCGGCTTAGCTGGAGCATTTGCGAGTTTGAGGGCGGTGCTACATGTAAATAACTCACTCAGTGGTCGCGTATGCTGCTTCTTCTTGGCCTCGCGACTCACTATCGTGAGTCTTGATATATAATTTTTAGACCAGTGACAAAGTTTACTTTTCAACTGAAACAAAAGGTTAAATTTACAAAACTAAAAGTCCCCTATATAAGCAGCGGCAGTTTCACTTTCTGCTTCAAAGTGCTGTGACAATTTTGTGGAATCTCTTAACCCTTTGGCCCGCAAATATGCATAAAAAATAAATGCATATGCCGAAATTGCTCTATTAATTTAGCATTCAGGTTCTTGTTTTAAAAGGCCCAGCAATGGCCTGGTGCCAAGCACACGGGCTGTTTATTGTACACAAAACAAATATACCTCAAGCTCTACAGTGCTAGAAATAGCAGCTGGCCGTTGGCCATTTTCCGACCAATTTCAACATTTGGCCGACCACAATCCATTTTGGTCGGCCAAGTTTACTGTACATTTTTAATGGGACGGCAACCAATAACCTACAAAATGTCTGATCTTCAAAAAAACAGCCAACCAATTTCTGACCCTTATTTCTACCACTGCCTCTATAATAGGGCTGTGCGATAATTTAGATAAATCGATTATTGAGATAATAACTTCATTATCGTGATAAAGATCAAGACTCACGATAGTGAGTCGCGAGGCCAAGAAGAAGCAGCATACACGACCACTGAGTGAGTTATTTACATGTAGCACCGCACTGAAATTCAAAAACGCTCTAGCTAAGCCGCCATGAAAGCTATTGCTTAGTTTATCACAGACCCAGAACGTCTTACTATATAGAACCAATAAACCGAGAATGGAGGAAATCGGCACCACCATTTCTAAGTACCAGCCGGTGCGAGTTTTTGGGTGCCCACAAAGGGCACCCACGTCCAATGAACAATCCCTTCCCGCCCGATTTCCCCATTACTCGAGAATTAGTACCTTCATTGTTTGAAGAATCAATAATCTAAAGTTCATCGAAATCGGTTGGGCCAGTCTTCTGATACAGCATTATAAATCCCTCCTTTGACCACAAAAATTTATACGCAGTAGTCGTTTTTTTTCTTTCTTTCATTTTCATCGCACACTTTTTCGTGGGCTTGTGGGAGCTTTGCGTGAACCTCTGAAATTTTTTCAAACTCTTTGTACATTCACTTGTTTGTTTAATAACTCACTCATTTCTTCATGGATTTCAGCCAAATTTGTTTCAGCACCTCTCCCATGTACGCATGCTCCACCTGTCATACTATTTTCAGCCTGAAGTAAACAACTGGATGTATTTGAGAAGGGCTATTACACTGCAGGTTGATAGTTCCTATAACTTGGACCCCCTTCATATGATTTGCATAAACTTTCAGATTCACACTCTATATTGATGTATCACTCTGTAGCGAAAGTTACAAAAAAATTGTGGGCCTGAGTTTATCAAAATTAAGCTTCAAAGTTATTAAATTTGCAATACTGATTGTGTGCAGCATTGTAAATAGGTATGTGTGAATCAACTGAGGTACTGAAAGCTTTATCTTTTGATACAATAGTTTATAGGGTATTTTCACAACTATAATAATTGGCTTTGTCACTTGGCCATCTTTTTTGTACATACATTCATAATATTTTCTTAGAATCTCTATTTACAAAAAGTAGTGATATGCTAAACAAAAACACCTTGGGTATAAAAAAAGTGTGAGGCCAATAAGAAGCAGCATTGTAAATAGTTGCATGCGACCAAAATCTTTGATATCAGTTAAGGCCAAGAAGTTTAGTTTAGGATATAGCTATGTAGAAGATAAGCACATGTAGTATCAGTTACCTCCAGCTAATTGTACATGTTTATCTCAAAATTCTTTAATTCCAGAAAAAATACATGGCTAGCCACTATAGTTTAAAGGGTATTTTCACAACTATGATTGGCTTTGTCACTTGGCCACCTTTTTTATTGTACCCTACATTAATTATTAATAAAGGTGGCCTCATAATGGCTATTTAGTCCAATCCCTCACCCAAGGTATAATGAAAGGTTTTTAGCTCACCTGTCATTTGTGTGTTCTGTGTTACTAGGAGGAACACCAGCACAATCCAAACAACATCTACAACAGTGGTGCGATAGTGTCATTACCATGGTGACAAAACTTAATCCAATTGTCACCATGTTTGATGGGAGGAGGGAATGGGGACTATACCACCACATTGCTGGTGACGAATTAGACAAGATTGCATTTTTGATATCTGGATGTATGGAGGTGTGGGGGAGGGAATGTGCGGTAAACAATTTTAGCTGTGGGCAGGTATATAGTTTAAGACCTAAGGGGGAGCATCGATGACAATAACACAACAATTTTGGGGACCATTTAGGTATTAGGTAGTGATTTGGATGGTGTATACACTCATACAAAACATTTATATACAGTTCTACACACAAGCATCACGAGGCACTATAGCTACATACACTTGCATATGTTTATTGTAATACAATCAGTAATATAATAATAATTGCAAGTTTATTGTATGCTCAGGTGGATATTAAAACTTTTAACTTAAAAATGGGGGAAAAGATAAGAATAGACACTTCAAAGCTGGGAAGCTGGGGCAAGATCTTTTCCACAAGGGGGGAAAAGAGGAAAGAGAAAGAGGAGAAGAGAAGAGAAGAAAAATAGACTTTCTGAGGGCTAAATCTGACACTGCCAGTGATGGCGACGAAGATGCTATCACTCTCTCCCATCTGCCTAATGTTTTAATGGCTGAGTCTTCCCACTCCACGACTGCTGCTGCCCCTATAGAGAAGCTGTGACCTGTATAATCCAGTAGTGATCCATCGGTATGCATAATTTGAAACCGATGTTAACTGCACAAATCTTTTGTTATAAAAGACTGTTGTATTAGAGTATGTTTGTTTGTCCATGTGTTATGACAATCTTTTGCATTTATTTTACATCCTTTGTAGCCATGCAAACATTTCCTATTGTGCTGGCATTACCTATTATGCTTAAAGTATGCTAGAATAATTGGCAGGTACCTTCAACAAGGAGAATATGCATTCATAGTTACTCAATATTGATACCACACCAAGGAGTCATTGACAGTCCTGGCATGGCCAGTCACCTACTTGTATTTGATATGGCCAACCTGACAGTAACCATCTAACTACACACTGGAGAAGCATCAAGATATTAATATCGATATTGATGCCGGTAATAGCGGCTGCTCATATTAGGCTTTGATTTATCGACCAAATTATGGAAGGCATGTATCCACTGTAAAGCTGGCCATGTATGCTAGGGTCTGATCACGACCCCTGCCAAAGGCACTGTTGAGACTGACCATGCCAGCTCAGATCTGAACTTGGTCCCTACCAAAGGCACCGCACAGTTGAGACTGTCCATGTGTGCAAGCCAGCTAGGGTCTGACCTTTGCCCCTACCAAAGTTACTACTGTATCAACCAGCCCTGTCAGCTAGGATTTGATACTAGTCCAAGTTGAGACTGGCCGGTCCCTGTTGAGACTAGCCATGCCAGCTATGCTCTAATCCTGCATGTTGATGAAGCTCCTGCTGAAACTCCTGCTGAAACTAGCCATGCCAGCTATGGATTGTTCTTGGGCCCTGCCAAAGACACTGCTGTTGAGACTGGCCATGCCAGCTAGGATCTGATCCTGGTCCCTGTCAAAGACACTCCTATGGCCATGCCAGCTAGGGGGATGGTATAAGGATTCTGCATGGATTTATTTTGAACTTGTAAAACTCTCTAATAATACAGTGGTAAAATGAAGCCACACAAGCTGTGTATTAATTATAGCTATACAGTTAGATCTTCAGTCTGTTGTTATTGTAGCTTGTTGTGAGCCCTGTTAGACATCTGTAAGTGCTTGAGTGATCTTAAATGGCTCCTGATGCCTCCATTGGACTTGGACAGACAGTTAACTGGTTTCAAATGGCTCTGCTTGTGGTAATAATAGAAATGCAATAATTTAAATAGCAATAGGATAAACTTTGATGAATATTTTGAGAAATTCTGGTAAATTTTAATAGGCTCAGCTGCAAGCTTAATTATCACTCAGGCTCTGATCCATGAAAATCCCTCCATGTTCGCATAAAATAGCTGTAAAATCCTGATAGGTGCATCAATTTTTAAAATGCGGATCATTTGTCATGCAACCAATACACAAATTTCTGTAACATTACAAGAAAAGGTTAAAGAGTTATGACACTTTAAAGTTCTAAAAATGGGTTAAATTTTGCATGAGAACATGGAGGAGTTTCACAGAGCCAGTCACATTTGACAATCAGACAAGACTTAACATTTGAGCCAGACATATAGCTAGGCTTAAGTCTATTATGCTTTTAAATTTTCCTATTATATATTCTTTCCGGAAATTCTTTTTAATTCCACCTATTATTTCTGAAATTATTCTCAGGGAAATTGCACTTTTTACTATAATCTAACATGTATTACAGTTTACATAGAAAACACCCGATACAGCTCGTATGTATTATTTTGTAATACTACAGTAAATAGCCAATAGAAACGCTATTACACTTTTTTGATACCTTGCTCAAACAAAAACTGTAATATGCCTCTAATTGGCTAATTTGTTGACATTACAATTACAAATTGTTGTCACTGGTATACAATAATTACATTCACTTTCAGCTTCCTTTTAATTTCTCAACTGCTCAACAGGCCTGTACTAACCGCTTTTCTTCTTGTTTCACTAATTATGGGCAGCCGACAAAAACATCCCAACAAGCTCGCCAGCAAGTTCTGGGATATCAGTTATTAGCGATACTATCAGGCAACGCATTTCAAAGACACAGCCACTACACATGGATACTACACCAGGACACTGTTACCAACGCTTGTAATATTTTGTTTCAGTGGCATGTGTTAAATCACCACACCTCTTCACTAGCACACCAAGTTACACTAAAACATGTAACAGTATGGGTTGCTGTAGTATTTGGATTAATTGCACTCGTAATGCAGGCAGAAAACTGTAATAGTGCTCGGCTTCGCCTCGCACTATTACAATTTTTTGCCTGCATTACTCGTGCAATTAATTCCAAATACTACAGCACCCCATCCTATTACATATACTAATACAACAAATAATTACCTTAAGTAAGTATAAAAAGCTGTCAGCAACAAAAGATTTCCCATAGATACGAGAAATATTTGATTGTAGGTTCAAGTTTTTACAAGTGTGAGTGTATAATGGCTTGGGATACAAAACAACAGCTTTGATTTTAACTATAGGATAGACTATATCAGTGATTTTAAAGTAAGTTTCTTGTACTTTTAAGCTAGAAATGTTATTTTGTAAATTAAAATATCCTATTATTCCGGAATTATTCTCAATTCTTTTTCATCCGATTATTCCCAAAATTATTCCGGCATACTAAACGCATGCCTACATATAGCCAATATATGGCCAATCAATGATAAAACATTTGATGTATTTCTTTGTAATTAAACCGGAATAACATTATGCAAAGAATTCAGTATGCTGGCATTTGCCAATATTTATCAAGAAAATGGGATTTTGGTTCTGTCACACAACTCAGATCAATACCCCCCCGGTATACTGCAAACAGCAGTCAAGAAGCATGGGTTACTCTAATAGAGTAGTCAGACATTGTATTTTTATTTTTCTGTAATTTAATATTGTTATCAATTTACCATATAGCGGGTTATTTTCCCTAGGTGCAAAATTTCCCGAATGCTGAGCTTTTGCTTTAGCAGAAATTTTCACGATTTAGAAATTCACGAGCCTAACACACATTATCAAGATTTAGCAAAGATTTACGGGAATTTAGCAGGTCCGTGTTACGCAACTATCATGAATGCGTAGTCTCGCGTACACGATGCATAGAGTAGTTGGTTCACTACATGTAGAGTATTTAATCTGTGCCAGTACCTATACAGGATCATTATAATGGACTCCAGTAATAGATGAAATGTGTTGTTCTCACGTTTTCGCACAAACCGCTTATAGCTAGATTAGAGATTATACTGAGGCGCCGTTCTATTCATACTTCAGTTTTAGATAGATCCTAGGATCTGATCTGCATGATTAGCATGCTCCTTAGATAAATAATCTTAAGGCAATGCTTGCATTCCACTTGTCAACGCTCGCGCCAACGTGCAACATTAAACCCACAATTGAATCTTATAAGCAGCCCAGCATAAATTTTCCCGACTCACGAGCCCACGTACTTGGAGGCAAACACATTCAATTTTCGTGGAAATTTACTGTGACAGTGGAAAACTGCATTACTTCATGATGGCATGTAGCTAGTAACATCAGTGATGATTCATCGAGCATTTGTATGTATGCATATTCAGTTTCACAATAAATTTAGTTCCTCACTAGAGTATAAAACAATGACATGTGGCGTGCTACCAAATATGGGCATTTTAACATGTTTGTGGACCTCATTTAGGCCATACCAAATAAATCTTATGTTTCATAGATGCGGTGGGTCTCTTTTTTCACTTTCCAAATAAAAATGTAATTCACATGATCCAAGTCACGTGACGTATAATAACTGACGCGGTTGCTCACTCATTCTATTGAAGATGCCATCTAGCTATGTGGCCAAGAAACACAGAGTTAGCTAACTGATGTTTTATGAAATGACGACAGCTATGCTAATTTGGATACAGCTTTTTAATATATATTTTCGGCCTGGCGGGTACTCTGAGTAGGTAAATAATTTGTGAAACATAAGATTTATTTGGTATGGCCTTTGTGCATCAGCATACCATTTAAGAAGAGCTACTCTAATTGTCTGTTTGTAGGACAACCTTTTAGTGACTTTAACCTGTGGATTATTTAGAAAAGGTATCAGCAAAATTTACAGTGTAAGAGACCAATTGATTATCAGAGGAGAGCTGGGTTTGGCTGTGATGATTTTTCAGTAACTCAACTACTCAAGCAGTGGAGCTTTCCATCAAAGATCGTCACAATTTCATCCATTGACTATATGGCCATCTATTAACTTAGCAATATGTATTATTACCTGTGTATGCATTCTCTCTATAGAGGTTTTGCTGCACAGATAAATAACTAATCATGCTGGTGGGCCAACTGGTTCAGCAAATAGCTCACAATGAACTTTTTAGTTCACAAAACATAAAAAGCTATGTTTAAGTAAAGTAAACGGAGACTTACGACATATTCATCGTAAATGGTCTATTATTGGAAGTTATATAGCCATGCAAAATATAGAAGATGAATACTCTCAAACTTAACATGAAATTTTATGGCTTCCTTTGAGGCTATGACACATAAATATAGAATCTGGTATACACTTTCCCACAATCCAGCAGCTGTTGTAAGTTAAGCAACAATAAAAGGCTATACTCAGTATTTTGATCTATAGCTAAACATCTTTTGTGTATGTTGCATTGAGGATTTTGATCTGTTGGTCAATTAAAGAAGTACAACACAGTACATTCAGTAAAGCATTAGTGTAACGGTCTGAAGTTGACCATCCATTACACAACATTATGCACATGTGCAACTGTAAACAAGCAAGATTACAAAAAGCTGCTGTAGTATACGTACATAGCTAACACAGGTAGCCTAAGATCCTACCCATCAATATTTTGCCCCATCTTGTGCTATACAGTAGTATGTAGCTACGTAAGAATAAAATTACAGATAATAGCTAGGTAGATACAAATACACATACCATACTAGACATAAAGAATACAACATTTGATATAGTATGTGTCATTAAGTTTATGATGATAATATTCCAGCTACACCTACACAACAACCACACACATTTCATTATACGTACAAAACAACAAAACTTTAGCTACATATTATATAAATACACCAATAGATGTTAGAAATAAAATACTTCATGACAGTTAGTATCTAAATATCATAGCTACAGTACATAGAATGAAATAATATATAGCCATACATTGTTAACCTAGTCAGTGTACACAATAAGCAATACTAAAAGATTTTTTGGAAATTTTAGTATTAGTTATATCCCAGTATGAATGGGTTATCTTAGTAATTACCTGAGCCTGAGGCGAAGCTGAGAACGAGGGTTACTAACTGAGTGTACTGGTTTATATCCAGGTAAATACGTATGTAAGTTTTTGAGCTAGTTTTTGAAGTGATTCCTACGTATAACTTTGCTCAGAACTATACACTGCAAAAATAGCTTGTTGGCTATACCACCATATTCCACTTTAGCTACAATCCTTGAAATCTTTTGCTGCTGTTTTCAAGCTGTAAAATCGGTATATTTTATATTTCTGTTATGTAACCAATGATAACGGGTGTATAACTAGCATGCTGCACTGGAGGATAACTACAGTTATGCCACAGCTGAGGCTTTGATGTTGTCCATGCAAAGTGATATATTATATAGAAAATAAAGAAAGCTTAAGATCCTAAGTACATCACACTTATGATAGTACACAAAACTTCATTATTTTATAATGTTATTATATTATGATGTATGGCTAGTAGCCAACTTGGTGCACTTACTGTCAAACTCAATCTTTGATATTATTTTCTTTGGTTTAATAAATTCTTCTTGATTTTTAATACTCCAATGAGAACCAGTTTTGATCCATCCATGTGTCTGTGCTAGCTTAGTTATAGCTGTATCTATAACATACAACAAAACGTTACAATAAAAACTGGCTAAGCTACCCCCCAGGTATATTCAATTTCATAAGTATACCGCTAGCTAGCTATAGCTAGCTATATATTGGCAAGATAAACATCTGGCTTATATAGAATTAGCTAGGAATTCCATTTCAATGCATTACTATTGACACAGTTATCTAATTCACCAAATGTTCTCCTACCACTGTATGCTTACACTGAAGTGGTCAGCTTAAATTTAGATTATGAATTATCTTTCTTTCAGAAATGCTAAAACCTTATTTCTCATGTATGTAAACTATATGCCATATATATACCACTTTCACACCTTACATCAAAGGATGCAGGTGTGGTATAACCTGGATATCAGCACACTTGGCTGTGGTATAACCAGGACATCAAAGGTATAAGTGTGGTATAACCTGATGTCACCTATTTGAGGTGTTCAACACCTTTAACTTACTCTTTATATAGTCACACCAATGCAATATCGATTGTGGTTTTTAGTTTTATAAGTTGATTATTAATTCTCCTTCACATCTAGTGTACACCAGTGTACATGATCAAAAGGCAGATCAAAGAATTCAAAGATGTATCCCGGGAAAATCTTTCCTTTGAACTCTTTGATCTACCCTTTGATCGATAAGTTGGTGCATCACTAGAGCTCTTTATATAGGCGCATAAATGTAATATCGATTGTGGCTTTTAGTTTTCTAAATTTGTAGTTGAAATATATACTTTGTTACTGGTCTTAAAATGTTTGTTTTCGTATCCATGGAAGTTTAGAAGCCGATATAAGCCAAAAAACGCCATTTGAGGTGAGTTTCTCACGTGATAAAAATAATCTATTTACTGTGTGACTTAATGTATCTACATTAATCTACTCTATTTGTAACACACTCACCATTAGTTTATCAGCGATTAAACGCAATTTTTGCCCATTTATAAGTCCAGCAGCTTAATAAAAAGTTGTGGTAAACCCACAATTACCAGCACTACCATGCAAGAACGTCATGACAACGATGAAATAGAGTCCCACAATCACAACGAGTACCCGTTACTATATAAAGAGGCGGAAATATTGACGTCGAGTTTGGGCAAATTTTTAGAGTGCCGGAAGTGTTACATATTACTTGTAATATGTGCACTCGTGATTTACCTGATATGTATGCCCTCAGCCCTCGGGCCTGCGGCCCTCGGGCATACATATCAGGCAAATCCCTCGTGCCCATGTTACAACTATTACGTATGCATTGGTTACATAATACAATACATATGTATGTGGTAGATGCTATAGCTACATATACACACTTGTATAGGCGCACAAGGTAACAAACAACAACATACCATTAGTTTCGCCAAGGTAGCTCTTTAATAGGTCATCAGATATAGTCTGAAAACTACCGTTGATGATATCAACAATATCTATAATAGAGATATAATATTAACAAACTTATAATTATCCATCTATATAGCTATTACATTTACCTACACATGCTATGTTGTATGTAATTTGTACATGTTCGCAACAGTAAGAAAAACACAATTATTTTAATTGGTACATAAAGTATTTTAAAGTGACTGTACAAGTGCAACTATCAAGCAAACAGCCTCTAGGTGAATCAGATCACTCATATATATATTTTTAATGTATATGTACAAAGCTGTGAAGACTTCTTATGCCACCAATCTTGGTACAAACGATTATTATATTTCTGAAGGCAGGTCTCACATATCAATGGTTTTTGACTCATCCCCTAGTATTTTCTGCTTGACTTCACCTTCCTCATATAATCCCAAATAGCATGCAATCACTTCATGATCTGAGCCATTTGGAAATTAATGATTATTTGTTGTGCATTTTAATTTTGTATAACACTGACCACCACATGAAATTCTTTAATGACAAACATTTCCCAGTCTATGGAATTACTAACACCTGACTTGCATATTATAAATATCTTACCATACATACATATATGCACACATGTATGTATATGTAATGCCACTTACATACATTACAGGCCACACAGGAAATTATATATACATGCTTAAAGTAATCACGAAATTTGGATAGCAATTCTGTACAACATGACTGCAACATATACTGTAAAACACAAGAGAGGAGGCTAAGCAAAGTAGTAAATTTCTGGAACCAGAGGTGCAACTCAAGATTCTGAGGTGCAGCCCTCAACACTCTAATATCAAATACATATTAAACTCTAATCTAGAATATGTTAAGGGGATAAACCAAACTAGTGCGTAAATATATGAAGCTGAACGTATGGTTGGTGCAGCTCTCCAGAATTTTAAGTAGATCATACAAATCAAAAAGTACAGAAGTGGCATATAATTTATAAGAAGAAAAATCACAACATCCCGTTACATTAAACATGAATGTATACAAAATCCAGTAAGTTATCAGTTGGTACTTATCAATAGGAAAAATATTCAGAAGATAACGAATTATTTCTTACATGATACAATAGCTTCCTTGAATCCAACTATATTTGTAAACAGTTCTTGATTTTCATTATGCTTCTCCTGTATAACAAGTACATATTACGATTGCAACTACGTACGTACGTACGTACATGTTGATGTAAATTGAAATTACTAAGTATATGTACTTCTACGTATATGTGTATCTTATTTTGTATATGCATGCAGGCTGGCAGGCGGGTGGGCACCATTAGACAAAAATGGGTTGACTTAAAAGCGTTTTAACGATTCCCTTATTCACTGTTTGCCATCACAATTAAGCCATAGTTTTTCTGGTTTCTTGAAATTGTTTTTGTCCCTGCCTCTGAGCCTATAAATAACTATTCAGTCTTAATAACCAGTTGCTTTTCAGTTTCTTTATGTGAGACTAGCCATCAACACTGCTGATGGGTGTGACCTTAATAACAAAGCATGTCGTGAATTACTGCCAGTAACAGACATTTTACCAGCTGTACGATACTAAAAGATGGAGCACATCAGTTAAAAAGCGGGCGTCCCATGCAGATAGCAAAGCTTTCAATAAAAGAAGGCTGCCCTATAGCGTAACAGTAAGATTTTTGGCTTCACTTCATACTACTTCTAAAAAGTTTTGTCAATAAAGCCGGTTTAAACAGAAGAATTAAATACTAAACATAAATACCTTGGGTGTAAAGAAGTGCAAGGTCAGCATTGTAAATGGTTATGTGACAAAAACTTTGATATCAGGTAAAGCCAAGAATTTAAGGCCAATAAATTACAACTTTTGACTATGATTGGCTTTGTCACTTGGTCACCTTTTTGGTACCATCATTATTTATAAAGGTGGCCAAGTGATAAAGTCAATCATAGTGTGAGGGTGCCCTGTAAACTATTGTTTATTAATAAAAAGTTATAACTTCTTGATATCAAAGCTTTTGGTCGCATGTAACCATTTACAATACTGTTCTTATTGGCCTCACACTTTTTACACCCATGGTGGTTTTGTTTAGCTTTTTGTAATAAAAACAGGTATTAATCACAGGCAAATTTTGACAAAAATACCTTATAAAATACGCAGAGTAATTAAATTAAAGTGTCAATAAACAAAGTTGGGAGGAGCAATTAACACTTTGGTCTTGTATTTCTCCAAGTACAAGTAGCTATAGTGTGATATATATAACTATGTATGTGGATCCAGTAAGATGAGCAAGAATGTTATAGTAGCCTTGTAGGTAAAATATATGCTAAACAAAAACACCCCGGGTGTAAAAAGGTACAAGGCCAGCATTGTAAATAGGTATGTGTGACCAAAATCTTTGAACTTGAATGACATACAATAGTTTACAGGGCATTTTCACAACTATGATTGGCTTGCCACTTGGTCTACTTAGTATCAATAGAGATTGTGTGTCTGACATTTTATGCAAATGATTTGAAGGGGGTCCAAGTTATAGAAACTATCAACCTGCAGTGTAATAGATTTTCTCAAATAAATTCAAGTGTTTATGTACTTCAGACTGAAAATAGTATGACAGGTAGAGCTTACATGGGAGAAGTGCAAATTTGGCTAAAATCCATGAAGAAATAAGTGAGTTATTAGACAAACAATTGAATGTACAAAATGAGAGATTGTTGCGGGGTTCACATGAAAATGTGTGCGATGAAAATGAAAAAAAAATGACTGCCACATAAAAAATTTTGTGGTGAAAGGAAGGTCATATCAGAAGAATGGCTGAACCAATTTCGATGAACTTTGGGTTATTGATTCTTCAAACAATGAAGGTACTAATTCTCCAGTAACGGGTGAATCAGGCTGAAAACGATGATTCATCTGGCTTGGGTGCACAGCGAGCACTATAAAACTCACAATGACTGGTACTAGTTTGTGTATCTGAATTTTTTGTGCAAATCTTTGATTTTCCTTTGAATTATGGCAACTTTTGCCTGCCATGTAAAAGTTTCTCTCCAGCACATGTACACTACTCAACAAATTGTGATGCACAGAATGAAAATCTAAATAAATATTCTGGGGTTCATGCAAGCCCTCATAAAGTGTGCGATGAAACTAAAGAAAGAAGAAAAATGACTGCTGCATAAAATTCTTTAATGAAAGGAGAACTTTATAAGATGCGGACTGTAACAGAAGACTGGCTGAACCGATTTTGATGAACTTTGTGTTACTGATTCTTCATTAATGAAGGTACATTATCTCAAAAAATGAGCGAATCAGGTGGGAAAGGATGGTTCATCAGGCGTGGTCACACAAACGAGTGCCATAAAACTGGCAATGGCTGGCACTCAGTAATGGTCGGTCATCGGTTTATTGATTCAGTAGTAAGAACGTATTGGGTCCTTGATAACCAAACGATAGCTTTTATGGCGGCTTACAGCTACATCATCTGTAAATTTTCTACGTATAAATAACTCACTCTGTCGTTGCGTACTCCTGTTTTCTTCTTGGCCTCGTGACTAACTACTGTGAGTCTTGATTTGTATGCGTATGTATGTGTTCCTCAGTGACGAATTTTCTATTACATACATGACTTGGCCATGCATGTTGCCATTAAATACTCATAACGATAGCAATAGATTAACATGTGGTTTACCTTACACAACGTCTGGTTTTTAAATGGTAAAACATCAACTCATTCATGTTGACCCCAACCGTTAAGTACTATGGTAACTAATTGCTTTATAACTTACCCAAAATTCTTTAAAGTGACACGATTCTAAGTGATTGTGAAGATCCATTACTTTGCTTATCAATTGCTTTTCATCTGACTGACAAATTAGTTAAGTTTAATACTAGATAAAGATCTGCCACAAATTCATCTATTATACATCACATATCCATACATAGTACATGCCATACACAGTACATGCCATACACAACAATATATACATACGTACATACATTACTGATCTTCATCGCATACGTATATGTTCCAATTATAACTTACAAATAAATTTACTGAACAATAAAAGGATACATAGTCTTGTGGGAGGACACACTTCAGCAGCAAGAAATCAGTTGAAGGAAGACTCATTAATGATTTAAGTAACAATAACATAGCAAGCTCTGCATCAAAATGGTGTGGATGAAACTGGTAGAGTTTCAATAGAGACAAGTTTGCCTTGAAATCATAAGTACCAGAAGCAGACTACAACACAACATTTAGATATTTTATTATTATATACATGTTGTAGATTTTCCAAAAACAATATTATTAAGACTCATAGCAGTGAATCACACTTCACTACATTTTAAGTTTAAATCGATCAGCTTAAGCTCCAGTATTTTAATTAGTAATAATTTTTGAAACTTTGTGAGAATGATACATTTTATACACCCACAATTATAACTGAATCACTTCATCTTGCTACCAGTATACTATATACTGTTAAAATGCCCCTTATAGCAAAAGGAATGGCTAATACAACCTTACTGTATTGTAAATATAAATTGCATGTTCATTAATGAGAGACTACATGTACACCTACCTTAGCGAACTCCGCGTATCACCAAATTTAAGGAGGTTCACAAAAATTTTACCACAAAAAATATCTTTTTTCCTCCTGCTGTCTTCTTTCATAGATTTGTCTCTTGTTTCCTTACTACTTATAGTAAAGATTGAACATGCAGTACGTGTCACAATATCATTAAATTATATTTTGCAGTAATGTACTGAAATATATAAAAGCGAAATATAAAGCATTTAAACTAGCAATAGCACAATATTAATTATAATGTAGTACGTATGTGATTAAGATAATCGAGGGATGTTTTAAATTATGAAATTTAAAAATAAAGTAAGGAACATGTGCAAAATGAATTGCACAAACATAATACCGTACACGCGGTAATTTTCGAGGGTCTTATATTTCGCGGAAGGCAAGTCTGAAGGATTTTCGTCCTTTAATTTTCGCTGATTATCAAGTTGAAACATTTTTTCCTTAAGGCAATGCTGCTTTTGAGGATTAAAATTGCGCTCTAAACAAGCTTAAGCTTACAGCGAAATCCGCAAAATTTACATCCCTCGAAAATTACTGCATATAAAGTAATTATACTAGATGCATACATTATGCACGTCACCTGATACAGTAAATATTTTTGGAGGGTTTCTATGTTCTCAGGATTATACCTGTAAGAGAAGTAAAATATGTATATAATAAATTACATACGTACATCAACCTTATCACTGTGCAGGTGGGTGGGTGGGTCATCATTACAAAATAAATCTAAAGCTGGTTTTTTAGCCTTAGAAGTGCTAGCTATGTACGTAGATACTGTCATGCAAGTCTTGCGTGGAAGTGGGTACTTATAATCTCTAATTGATAAGCACCTGAATTTGGCCATACGTAGGTAACATACTCATAACATGTACATATATATGAAACATATAAGCACCCCTGGCCCTGTTGGGCATCTGTATTTGGTGGATCATGGATCAACAGATTACGGACTACGGATCACAATCTGGACTTAACAAAGGACACGTTTTCATTGAAGAAGAAGAAGAAGATAGATAGATACTTAGTCGTGAGGCCAAGAAGAAGCGCAGCAATGCGACCACTGAGTGAATTATTTACATGTAGCACCGCCCTCAAACCCGCAAACGCTCTAGCTAAGCCGCCATGAAAGCTATCGCTTAGTCTATTGCTTAGTTATTATCGACCCACAACATTTCTTACTATATAGAATCAATAAACCGAGAATGGAGGAAATCGGCACCACCATTCCTAAGTACTAGCCATTGCGAGTTTTATGGCACTCGTTGTGCGACTATGCATCCCTTCCACCAATTCACCCGTTTAATAGAGAATTAGTACCTTCATTGCTTGAAGAATCAATAACCTGAACTTTATTGAAATTGCTTCAGCCATTCTTCTGATACGGCCTTATAAAGTCCTTCCTTTCACCATAAAAAGTTTTATGCGGCTGTCGTTCTTTCTTTCATCACACACTTTTTCCGTGGAGCTTGCGTGAACCCCGGAAGTTTTTTTTTGTACATTCACTTGTTTGTCTAATAACTCACTCATTTCTTAGCCAAATTTGTGTATTAGCACTTCTCCCATGTATGCTCTACCTGTTATACTATATTCAGCCTGAAATAAATGCTTGAATGTATTTGAGAAAGGCTTTTACACTGCAGGTTGATAGTTGATATAACTTGGATCCCCTTCAAATGATTTGCATAAACTTTCGGATGCATAATCTATATTGATGTATCATTCTGTAGTGAAAGTTAAAAATTATTGAGGCTTGAGTTTTTCAAAATTAAGCTTCAATTTTTAATTGACAATATTGTGTGCTAAGTATGTATACAAGTGATGCCCATGCAGTATACTTCTCTGCTGCTTGCTAGTAATAAATCTGTTTATACTTCCAAAAAGTAGTGATATGCTAAACAAAAACACCCTGGGTGTAAAAAGTGCGAGGCCAATCAGAAGCAGCATTGTAATGTGTGCGACCAAAAACTTTGATATCAGCTGAGGCCAAGAAGTTACTTATCAAAAATATCTTTTTAACTACTTAATAGTTTTTCACAACTATGATTGGCTTTGTCACTTGGCCACCTTTTTCGCACCCATAAAGGTGGCCAAGTGACATAGCCAATCATAGTTGTGAAAACATGCTATAAATTATTGTACATCATTCAAGTAGTTAAAAATTTTTCATAACTAATTTCTTGGCCTCAACTGATATCAAAGTTTTTGGTCGCACATATTTACAATGCTGCTTCTGATTGGCCTCGCACTTTTTTACACCCAGGGTGTTTTTGTTTAGTGTTCATGACACCAAGAAGTAAGGTTTAATTTAGTGACTGCAAATTCATGTAATACTCCTATGAGAAATACTAAAAGGTAAATCACTCCAAAGTCGAAAATGAGTTGAGCATGTATGATCATAGATTATTATGTACAATTTTAATGTACGTGTCAGATGTCACCTAATTCTTGCTAGTACATAAAAACTATCAAACATACTTGTTGATTCCTTCCAATAACGGCGTAATCACTGCATCCCAGTCACTCTGAGTTGTCGTCATCTCACACACTGGATGAACACGTGCTATTCGTAATAATAAAACCCACAAGCAAACTATTAACAATTTTGCACTCTAATTAAGGCGCACGGCACGTGTGGATGCGCCAATTGGTACTGGTTGTAACGTATAACTTACGGCATCAGGATTCCACGAGGCAACATGAAATTAAGTAGTTAGGTTGCAATTATCACTGACGTATAGTTAGTACGAGAAATACTAACGTTCTGCGATGGAGGGATCACGTGAGGACGTGTCGCAGCTGTTGTCTTCTCTTCGTAGGATAGACTCTGACAAGATAACAGAACGAAAGGTGTGGTGAGCAATTAATGCAAGGTTATTTTACCAATGAAATGGATGGCCTTTCCTTTAGAAGATATATAGTATGCAAATTGTTAAAAGGACTTGTTTAAATGGTATCCCAATTTAGTGATGCATTGCCAATTTTATCATGATAATGTACTGTTTTTATGGAATACCTCAAATGTATTATCATTCTGTCATTCATCTTAATAGCCTGCGGTGGTAAAACTCCGCCAGTTGCTGTTATCCAATGAGCTCAGACGTTACATTGACCTTCACTCTGATGGACGAATCAGTACTGATAGGCACAGCAGGATCACATGGGACAGGCTGTTCAATCAGGTGGCTACTCTGGTACAGAAAGAAGTAGAGCATTGCATTAAACCAGTGAGCAATCGGAGAAGTAACACTTCACAACAAGGATCATCAAAGGGAACTAAGATGTCAAAGGTACTATATTTAGATGTACAAGTATTAGTGATTTTAACCAGGTCTTTGAGTTTTCCAGTTTTTGCATAACTATACCTTTTGCCATATTTTGTGCTGTACAGTATTCATATATTTTATAATATAGCCACAAGATGCAGTGGAACTACTCAAGATGGTGATCAGGACAGCCAATAGAACTAGTAAGAACATTAGTGTGTATATATATATCATTAAGTATGGTAGTACTTAATAGTAGGGATCGCTATGAAAAACTATGGCTTCCGGAATTTTTGCACTTTTAAAAACAACCTTATAACAGGCTTTAGCCGAAAAAACCTACCTGGATGCATTAGTACTGCTGTAATTAGGCTTTATCTTTGTTAAACGCAGCAAAAAGTCTAATATTTCGATCCACAGCGAATTTTAAAAATTTCGAAATTTACCTGTATTTCGTCTGCCGGCCGGCCAGCCAGCCTGCCTGCCTGCCTGCCTGCCTGCCGTAAGACCCGGTTCCGCTAGGTGTATGGCTCCAGATTTTTCACACAACAAAAGTAATCACGTCGGATTTATGAAAATGTTATTTTGATTAAGGTTTGTCCACTGCGCCATAGTTTGTCCTTTGTTCTATCTTCATCGATTGATCTTCCTCAACCGAAGGATGACGAAATATTACGAAGGTGTCAACATTCCACGCAAGGTGTTAAAATGAAACAATAAACACCCTGGATAGGCGCATGCTTACTGATGCAATCCGTAACACGTAATGGAGCAGTCTTTCCCTATAGTTTCGTCTTCCATAGCCAGACCAATTTATTTGCACGCAGCTGCTTTATCGATCTTCTGAATTGTAAGCGCCGGATGTTAATTATAACATTAAGCGCTTATAATCGGACACCTATTAACGACCTAGTAGCTGCGTATTAAATTTAAAATGGTCTGGCTACGAGTAGAATATAGTCCTTCCTTCACAGTACAAGTCGTTTTACCATATATATAGACACTTGGCATTGTGATGAAACGAGTCTGTTGTAAAGGTGGGTGTGGCACACACATAGCGAGCCATTGTAAACTATGTAGATATCAATTGCTAAGAAATAATTCCAGTCTTGAGTACCTGTAACAGCTAGCTATAAAAAGTAAACAAACTAGATTTTTTAAAAAAATTGAATTTAAAAAGGGGAGTAGGGATCGTAGCTATAAAAAGTAAGGAAACAAGTTGTTGATCACTCACCACCCAGCATATTGCATGTGTTTACTCAAGTATACAATTGCAGCTGGGTAAGTGTTCATACATGCACAAATGAAACACATTCTCTAGCACTTCTACAAGATTTAATCCCTACTTTGGCAGCCAGCATTCAAAGCAAAACATCATGCAGCCAACGTAGGGATTAAATCTTGTAGAAGTGCTAGAGAATGTGTTTCATTTGTGCATGTATGAACACTTACCCAGCTGCAATTGTATACTTGAGTAAACACATGCAATATGCTGGGTGGTGAGTGATCAACAACTTGTTTCCTTACTTTTTATAGCTACGATCCCTACTCCCCTTTTTAAATTCAAATTTTTAAAAAAATCTAGTATATATATATATATGCTAGCGGATCCATAGGATGCATTTTATATAGGAGTTATAACATTGTTGTGCATGTAGAGAACATGTGTAGTACATAATTATTTAGGTGAATATTTTTGCTGGTATATGCATATTTCTTTATAATACTGAGAAAGTTTTCTTACGTGTGCATGGATACTGAAAAAGGTTCAATGAATACAAATGTGACCGGCTCTGGGAAAACCAACATGTCCGCACTTGGTTATATTTCGAGAGATACCATTTCAAAATATTCAATTAATTAAAACTCACTGCTGCCTGTAGGCTGTAGCTGGCCATCTTCTTGTATTAGTAGCATGCATTAAACATAGCGATCTATTGGCTGTCATATTATAAGCTCAACTTGTGAATGGCTGATGGCTAGATTTCAGGATTTTTGAGAAAATTTCTTCTGGTGGGTACTAATTTCAGGCTAGTGTAGCGAGGGGACAGGTGGGATGGAGGGAGTTGAAGTGGCTCAAAAACTGTAAGGAATTGTTTAGAGTAGGAAAATGTATTAAATGTAGCCAGAAGGTACCTATATCACACCACCAGGCCTAGGAGGTGTCTAGCTAGCAATGAGAGCAGTTTCATGTCATGGCCATCCAATTGGTGCCCTCTATAGGTGCCATTCTCTTAATCATGACATCACATGGTTACCAAAATGCCCTCCTGAAAAGCAGCCAGATCAATTGGCTAGTAGAGACACCGCATAGATAGTTCTTGAGTGTAGCTATAATCTTGTGCAATAAAATGTGATTTTTTGTGCGAAAGTGTAGATTTTTCTAACCCTGTCATGAATATTATAGGCATACCTACCACAAGTGTACATGTAACAGGTAACATGTAATACCTCTGCAGTCTTTATATCATATGGTGGGAAAGTTTGGCAAATTTTCCATCATTCGCTAAACTAAATTTTACCTATAATTATTCTCTTATGGCTGAATCTGTCCGTTCACCAAACTTTCTCGCTATATGGTATCCATTTTACCCAGGGAAATCAATGCCATTAATTTATTAAGCATGTTGTTTACTTAATTAGATACTGTACTACGTTTGTGTAATAGTACATGTACATGTGCTTGTATGCTTAACCCTAGATACGTGTATAGCTAGTGTAATGGGATTGTGAACTTCAATCTTTCATCCACCTTGAGATATGACCAGAGCTGTTGAAGGAATATAACATGAACTAGTGGGACCCGCACAAAATGCGCATGTTTATATATATGCGAAAGATTATACATGAAAATATTCACACATGATGAATTAATTGGTGTCTTTAATATTTGTTTGTCAGCTACAATAAGGTTTTCATACAAATCCATGTCCATTCCACGCAAGTGACTGTTCTATTAGAGTATATCTTTAATGCAAGGTGATAAATTTGTGGTGGTTGAGCTGCTGAGATATGAACTCAGTTCGATAAGAGCGTGAAGGCCTTCTTTATCAATTGCTGCAGGTAGTCAACCAAGCACGAGTATCTGCAATAGTAATGCTTGTAACACGGAATTACGTTTATTAAAATTTAGGTAAAATGTTGTGTAGCGATTTGAAATTGACCGATTTTGCTAGAACTCGTTTATCAGCTGAGTTGAAAAGTACCTTATTTTGTACAATAATATTTGGACTATAATCTCTGGAAGTTTGTGTTGGTTTAGTGATGAAACGTGGGAGGAGTTTACTGCATAATTTGCAATTCTTGGCCATTTTGTAGTGTTTGTTGACCAGCCCAACCGAGTGCAGAATGAATAAAAATAACTAAAAATAAATAAATAACGTTTATATGTATGTTTGTATTGGGTTATTTTATGAACCCGTGTAGAGTTTCGAAGTTATACACTTGATGGTTTGCGTGAGAGGGCCTTGTAATCAGCTTTTTACTTGAAAATTGAAACACGCTGATAGAAAGAAAATCTGCACGATAAGATTCACCTTTGTCCACTGATTGGAAATCTGCAATCTGATGGTCGTAGCCCCCGTAACTACCGTTTTATTAGTAAAAATCAAAATTAATGGCCGTTGCGTATTATATTATAGAGGAGGATGATTAATTATCAGTTGACCACTGAAGCTACGTACAGTTGTTATAGTCATGGTGGAAAGTGCGTTGATCTCGAAAGAGCTAGGCAAGATACAATATGACAATAGCGATATATACCATTTTAAGCAGTTACTAAGTGATGAAAAGCGTACACCACTGGCCTATTCCATTAACAATGAGCTATGCTGACAATACTCAAAGTTAGGTGTGGACAAAGTATGCACTTCCCCCTCTTGCAGTATTAATTATATATATTTATATTGTACTACTCTTAAGCAAATACATAACTCATGAAAGTGATACAAAGCATATTATTATGCGTCCAACTAACTTATTAGCTTAAATTACTTTAGATTTATTTTGTTGAAACAACATTAAAATGTAACCTTTTGCCATCTTAGTACTAGTAAAGGTCCTTCACTTAGTAACTTTATACACAACGCAACACATGCAATGTTTCTATGATGCGTAACAAGCGCACGTGATAAGTTTCCAATCCTATTACACTTGCTGTATGTGTGTATAGTATATGACTTACTGAGTGACATTCTCAGGTGTACAGAGGTTAAAATTGGATCAAATAGCCAATCATTTACTGAAGATACTGGGCAATGAGGATCAGCCAGTGATGTTACAGCTACTCTGTAATGAGTACAGTAACTTACTAATGAAGGATGTGTTGATGAGACCCTCTGTATGTCTGCCTCCTTCAATGTGGCATGGTACGTACAATGAATATAATACGTATGTATATGTACTGTAAAATGAACTTGGGAGTAGTGATTAATGTTTGTAATAAAGTAAGGGAACTAAATAGAAATCACTTACCGAATTAGAGTTTGTACTAATAATTACCATCACAGCTGACCAACTGTATGTATTTGTTTTCCAAGTATTCACTTTGTATTACACCTCTACCACGTGTTGAGATATTGTGGCAAAGATTAATGGTACGGGTAGGCATAGCGGTTATTATCATCAGGGCTTCATTTAAGGGGGCGGGGGGCGTTCGTCCCCCCTTAAATTTTAAACAAAAGTTTAGATTAAAGTCTCAGATATACTAACAACAACTGTAATATTGAATGAAATGCATGTGTGTGTGGGTTACAGTGTGTTTGTACGTACATAACTTGTATTACAGATATTATCACCATTATATACTACATTGTATCAAGTTCACCTAAACTACTATTCTGCTATTCTGCTAAACTAAACTACCTAAACTACTATTGTAGCTGAGAACAACATATACCTGAGAATGCACCAGAAGCAATCTGAAAGAGTCTAAAATACAAAAATTTCGTGGGGGGCATGCCCCCAGATCCCCTAGATGCCGTGTGCTTATGCACACAAATCTTTATACCGTTGCCCCCCTTACTCTCATAAAACCTTATTTTCCCCCCCCCTTGAGTTATTTCCTAGATTCTGGCCTGATCATGTGACGTGTTGATCATTTACCAAAGAGGAGTCGACTAATGGAAGATGAAATTAAGTGCCACAAGAATAAGAAAGGACTGAAATAACTTTTACCCTGAGAAAGAACGGAGGCTTCGTGTGTATAAACCTAGTGGTTTCCTCAATAGATTTGTAATAAGTTTTTAACCAGGCGCACGCTGTTTAGCTGGCGCATGCCTGGTGTCTTGGAATTTCTTTTGTCCAGGAAGTCAGTATGTGTGTGTGCATGTGCACCCCTAGGCTTTTAAAAACCATTCACATGAAATGAAGTCTGAATATACGTATGTATAGCCAATCAAACAAGTTCTACTTAACTCGCTATCAATAATATTGATGGGAGTGGCCTTAGTAACAGTGCGTAGTGATTTCTTGCCAAAGAAGAGTACTTTGGTTTTAAAAGTGGGCATGGCTTACAGTGTTACAGTAATAATTTCTGCTTAAAACACTTTAATTTCTACTACATTTAAAAATTCTAGCACTAAGACACTGGAGTATAAAGCTGTTTATTTAATTGTTTACGCATTACTATGTGTTCCTTAATGATGAGTCTTTGTTCACATGACTTCTTTATGACATCATTGTATATTCTTATCAATAGCAGTGTTTAACTTCTTAACACCTATAGATGGTTAACATCAGCTTGTTCTTTTGATTATATGTATATTTTTCATTTTCATGGTGATCCCTACTATTACACTCATACATACGTACGTACACACATACTTTGCTATAAGACTGTGTGTGTGTGTAATATTGTAATGACTATAAGGTCAGCATACTGTATTTTGTGTGTTAATATACTGACTATGTAATTGATCATAACATTGCAGGGTTATTGAGGGTTTATTCATCACTGATATTAAATGCACAGACCAGCTATGACATATCCCTGCTGTACAGAGTATTTGGATTATTACTGAAAGAAGCTTCTGTTCAATGTAATCTTGACTGGGCCAGACTTTACCAATTCTTCACTGATGTAGTCGACTCCTTATGGTTTGTGTATGTGTGTATGTATACGTATATGTGTGTATGTAATATGTACATATTATATGTACGTACATAGTTACGTACATATACGTACATACAGCGTGTATGTACATACAAGTGGACATGATGTGTTAATATAATAATATTTAGTATGTAGTTATTTGTGTGTACATATTCATGTATTGTGTTTGTGCATGTTTTTATAGTAAAGATGGGAGTGTAATAAAGCACATTGATCAATTATTGACAACCATTAATATCTTCTCTGCTGTCTCTGCTTACAATTGTCGAGCTAGATTGTGTCTACTAGGTGAAGCCATGGTAACAACACTGATTCAGTTACTTGGTAACAGAACACAGCCCAGTAAAGTAAAGGTTAGAGAAAGTTATTCATATGTACATGGCCAGACCACATTTTGTGATTTTTGTGATCGCTATGTGATTGTACCTTTGGCGTGCCAACAGAAAACGGTCTAGGCAACAACATTGAAATCTTTTGTTCTGGCCTCCCATGTAATTTTTGTGAACATGTAAAGGGCCGGGTTAACATGCTTGCTTACGTCCCATTGGTCAGTTTGATCATTTGTGTGTAAAGCTGACTCAACAAATGATAGCAATTAAGGCTTCAGTTACATATGATGAACAATGTGGTATTAACTGTAGGAATATCTTTAGGAATTCAGAAAACAATTGGGAGTCTTATATCATTTGCATGCATCCATGTGTTCTGGAAAAGACGTATTGGTTTGATTACCCACAGGGTATAAAGATCCATTATGTGCGGATCAAGTTTGTTCGATAAGTTGAAAGGTATTAAATGATTTAGGCAACAATACAGGTTTCCATTTCAACCACATGGAACGTAATTTACATATTGTGTTAACGTGACTGACCATTAATGTATAAATACTTTACATGTTTCATTAATTTCCCAAGAATTCCATGGAAGACCAGAACAAAAAGTTGTAACATTGTTGCCATGCAAGTCAGTTTTCGATCTGCTTTTGGTGCACATGACCACGTATATGCATGCATGTATGTACACAAGACTTGCACATGCATTTATATCCATGTTATGTTTTTATAGGATCAGGTGATCCAGTGTTTATACATTCAGATGCTATTACATCATCCATCAGGAGCTACTAGTGAGCTCAATGGAGCATGGGCTAATGACTGGGAGATGTGGAAGGTGAGGTGATTAGCATGATCATGCAGTTTGCATAATTAAGGCATCATTTGTTTTTTAATCTTGATTACTGTTATATCCTTTGATCATCGATCTACGTACTCTTCAAATATTGTTTACACATTCTTTAATTTCTGAACACATTCTTAATTTATTGCCTCCAATTTCTTATTATAATCTTGGTACCATTGTTACTTAATGCACACTTACGTCTGTGCGCAGCGACTAAGTGTATGTATGCAGTAATGTATGCGTAATTGGTGTGTATTCTAATATATTCACAGAGCAATATACACAGATTATACAATGTGATGCTGAATGATATGGAGGATAGTACTAATAGAATCAGGTGAGCTCCCTGTCGACCATCATCGTTTATGTAGTCTACTGTTTTCTTTGACTTAGCAAATCAGCAAAACCAGAATATGTTGCACTAGCAACAGAAGTATTTTACCAGGTGTGAAGCTTTTGTATATGTTCTTACGTATGTACCCAGTGTACCTGATGTGCCTCAACACTACTGGCTTGTGATTATATTACCTTGTATTATGTATGCATGTCATAACGTTCTGTTGATTTATAGTACCTGTTGCATCACATAATTGCCCGTTGTTTTTAACCATATGCCTCATCATTGTTTACCTACGTACGTGTCTATCTATATCTTTACTATGTAGGTGTTTTATGAGGAAACTGATTGTGAGGAATCACCACAAGGTAACAATTAAACACTGCACATCTGTTAGCTGCATGCAGGGTTTTTACAAAGATATTTGAACATACGTGCTGGCGTGTATGTGCTTGTATGAAATGTTTACACAAAACTTTGTAGGTTATAGTATGTTAAACTACGTAATTTATTTTAAAAAAGAATAGAGATTAGAAAGTTAGGCAACAAGTTGGAGACTGATACATTGATTTTTAAAGGATAAGCATTTGCTATCACTAAAATCTAGCTGTTGCCAGAATAGTGATAGCAATTCCATTATTCATTTAATTCTTTAATAATCAATGTATGATCTCAAGCTCAATCTCTAACTTGTTGATCCTCATACGTACAGTTCTCTATAGCTAACTAGGGTGAATGGATAATCAGAAACAGCCAGAATGCACTTTTTGTGATTTTGTGTCACGTACGTGAATTAATTTTTACAACCCTCATGTTGTTTATGCACTGATAGTGATGCTAGTATTGGATAGCTATTAAATTTTGATACTGATGCCAATAATTGATGATAGGCATTAGGTACCCACCAATTGTAAGCATAATAAGTAAGAAATATTGAAGTGTTTGGATTACCAAAGACCACTATACTCTAATAGAGCAGTCACCATACCCAATGTACTTGATTATGGTGAATATACTCTAATAAAGCAACCTAGCAAAAGATTAGTGCCAGTTAGCAGTAGTTTACTCCTAACCACAAGTCTTACACATAAGCATATACAGTGTATATGTAATCTAGGTGAAATTTATGAGCACTGCAGCATAGCATAATATTATAAATCAATTCCTACTAATGACGTCAAGAAGATTTGTTTGGAGATGGTAATTGAAAGTAACCTTAATTAGTAAACATGTATCTTCTGTTGCAAGTATATGTACAAAATTATTCACTATTCACGAGCATTAATTATACTGATGATCTACCAGTATTTCATCTGACTGCCTGCCAGCACTGCTATCCTGCCTGCCGGCTTGCTGTAATACCCACTAGGAGTATGGCTACACAACAAAAGTAATCATATCCAATTTACAAAACTGTTATTCTGATGAAGATTCATCCACTGTGCCACGGTGTTTCCTTTTATTCTTCACTTATTATCTTCAATTCCTTTCCTTTCTGTGTTCCTTTAAAAGGCGACAAAATGACAAAAGAAAGTGTTGATAAACTTGTGCCTTCTGCAAAGCTGGTTACACAAAGACTGCATTTTTACATGTGACATATTTATTGATGCACCCAGTATGTCATATGAACCACGGGTACTATGGTGTATATGACAAACATATGACCCTTGTCCTTGGTCACCAGAACTTTGGGCAAGGCGTTTATCAATAACAAACTTCATGCTCGGGTCGTATATTAGTTGTATACACCTAATAGCTGTGGTTTACATATATTATACGTACATATACAGGATCTTTTGTTGCACCTCTCTCCAGCTAAGAGATCCAAACTGGAAAATGGATGGGACAAAGTCATAAACTGTTTAAGCAACAGTAACTTGGATACAGTTTCCTGGTAACCTATTCCATTATTATTAGTATTACATTATTATACATGTATCCTTGAATACATTTGTAGGTTGCAAGTTACTAATGGATTATTACAGAAGAAACCTAATGCAGTGAAATTACATCATGCAGTGAAATTGGTTGAACAGTTGAATCACATGATAGCTGATAACAAGAGGTGCATACATTATTCAAGCAGCCAAGCTGTGTGTTCATTGGTTGACAAAAATCGTCGCAGTGGGCCTAGACCATAGCATGGACGTTGGGAACAGTTTGGTACCCCATGCTTCTTATTAATGCCTTTCAGTTGTCCCACAGGCTCTGTGACTCTTACTGGCTTGACAGGGTTGGGGCAAAAAGTCACCCATCTGTAGCTATATTGTGACTGTGTCTGAATAGTATATACTTATGTATGGCCAGTTATAATATTAAGCAACAAAATGGATTTCAGTTATTGTGAAATCTTTGTGACATTACCGATTCACAGTCATAAATCCAGTCACATATATATAATACATAGTTTAATCAGTGGGGACTCATCTGCTTACATATAATTATACATACTTACAGATCACAATGTATGGACTGGAGTTTAAAGTGCATTCAAGCATTAGCTGATTGTCACAGTAAGAGAGTTACATGTTATTATTGAAAGTATTGTGAGATGAATATGTGAGATGTTTATTTTCATGGATTTTAGATGGCATTTTAACTTGTGTGGTGCCCAGAGCTCAAATAGTAAATAAAGATGCTAAACAAAAACACCCTGGGTGTAAAAAAAGTGCGAGGCCAATCAGAAGCAGCATTGCAAATAGGTATGTACGACCAAAAACGTTGATATCAGTTGAGGCCAAGAAATTACTTATCAAAAATCTACTTGAATGACATAATAGTTTATAGCATATTGTCACAACTATGATTGACTTTGTCACTTGGTCACCTTTATTAATAATGATGGTGTGAAAAAGGTGGTCAAGTGACAAAGTCAATCATAGTTGTGACAATATGCTATAAACTATTATGTCATTCAAGTAGATTTTTGATAAGTAATTTCTTGGCCTCAACTGATATCAACGTTTTTGGTCGCACATACCTATTTGCAATGCTGCTTCTGATTGGCCTCGCACTTTTTTTACACCCAGGGTGTTTTTGTTTAGCATATCACTACATTTTTGGAAGTATAAACAGATGTTATTACTAGCAAGCAGCAGAGAAGTAGCTACTGCATGGGCATAACTTGTACTTGCCTAGCATACAATATTGCAAATTAAACTTTGAAGCTTAGTTTTGAAAAACTGAAGCCCGAGATTTTTTTTTAACTTTCACTACAGATCTAGAGTGATACATCAATATAGATTGTGTATCTGAAAGTTTATGTAAATCATTCGAAGGGGGTCCAAGTTATGACAACTATCAACCTGCAGTGTAATAGTCCTTCTCAAATGCATTCAAGTGTTTACTTCAGACTGATAATAGTATGACAGGTAGAGCATACATAGGAGAAGTGCTGATACAAATTTGGCTGAAATCCATGAAGAAATGAGTGAGTTATTAGACAAACAAGTGAATGTATAAAAAGGGAGTTTGAAAAAACTTCCGGGGTTCACGAAAGCTCCCGCAAGCCCCCGATAAAAGTGTGCGATGAAGAAAGAAAGAAAAAAAAACGACTGCCGTGTAAAAATTTTTGTGGTCACAAGAAGGCATTTATGGCTGTATCGGAAGAATGGCTGAATAGATTTCTACGAAGTTCGGGATATTGATTCTTCAAACAATGAAGGTACTAATTGTCTAGTAAACGGGCGAATTGGGCGGGAAAGGATGGTTCGTCGTGCATAGTCGCACAACGGGCGCCATAAAACTCGCAATGGCTGGTACTTAATAATGGTGGCGCCTATTTCCTCCATTCTCGGTTTATTGATTCTATATAGTAAAAACGTTGTGGGTCGGTAATAACTAAGCGATAGCTTTAATGGCGGCTTAGCTACAGCATTTGCGAGTTTGAGGGCGGTGCTACGTGTAAATAACTCACTCAGTGGTCGCGTTGCTGTGCTTCTTCTTGGCCTCGCGACTCACTATCGTGAGTCTTGATCTTGTCAGAACATTTATGTGGCAAAAGAAAAATCCTTTAGCTCCTTTAAATATATTTTAATAACTGCTACTCATGATCATCATAATTGTATGTACACGGTGCTCATTTGATTTCTAACAAATGTTTTCATGTTTTGTGCATGCATATAATTACATGTAATATGTAAATGCTAGGGCTAAAACGAATATTCTAAATGTAAACGAACAAATAATATTTTTAAGGAACGAATATTCGAATATTCTATAGACAATTTCAATTAGCTTAATAACTCTTGTAATCACAAGGGTATAGGAAAGTCTTCATAATTGGTCAGATAAATCTTAAAAGAAATATTAAAAACCTTTTAGAATATAACAATTAATCAAGTGCGTGGGCGGCCGATAATATTGCACCTGCTAATATGCCACTGCAGTACGGTATAATAAGCCTAACAGGTCTACAAATCACATAAGAAATCCATCCATTACTTGCTTTCTGCAAAAATGCAACTTCACTTTTCAACCCTAGGATTTCGATATTTCGAATTTCGATTTATTTACGAACGAATTCCGAATCAAATTAGAATTCGAATATTCGGTATATTCGTTTTAGCCCTAGTAAATGCTAGTCTGGCGTTGCTGACCCTTTTACGCCGCTCGCTTTTTTTGATTACTAGGCGGCGCTCGCTGTAAAAGGGTCTGGTCACATCCGTAAACTGAACTTGTGCAGCTGGAATGTAATTAAATACTGAACTTATTAGAATCTCGCGGGTCATTACGCATGGCGTCAGCAGAGAATGATGGCATTTAAAGGCGTTACCACTAGAATAATAGATGGCGCTCTCCTGTGGGTTAACTCATCAAAAACCAAAGGTAGGCAAGCATAACAAAGTGTTTTCCCAAAGCCAGTAGGCAAAACGGCAAATATATCTTTACCACATACGAACTCCATAATAACTTTTAATTGCTCTGGCTTCAACTGTGAGTAACCCAGTTTCTGAATAATGCGTGTAATCGCCTTTTCTGCCGTCTCTTCATCAATCCTTGCACAATGAACAGCCATTTTTATATACGTCACGCGCCAAAATGCAATTAAATGAAATACTGCGATCTGATTGGTGCTGCAACTATTGTTGCAGCTCACACAAGTTCAGTTTACGGATGTGACCAGACCCTTTTACAGCGAGCGCCGCCAAGTAATCAAAAAAAGCGAGCAGCGTAAAAGGGTCGGCAACGCCAGACTAAGTAAATGCATATGTTTACTTTGAAATAATTAGAAATGATATAACACATCAAAAATGAAAAATATTGTTATGGTGAACTGGAAGTACATTTTTACTCTCTTATAATCTTTTTGTTTAGTGCTAAGTACATCAAATCACTGTCATCTGTGGAATAATGTATGGAACAATACTGTAAGGTATGTATTGTACATTATACGTGTACATATATAGTATATTATAGTTACTATGTGTTGTTGATCGTGCATACCAGTTTTGCTTGATGATTCACTGTATATTGCATGTGCGGGATCTACACATTCTCCAGTAATAATATTTTGTAGGTGTATTTATCTCTTACAATTTTGATATGTGTATGTACATATATCTGTTAATTTCATTGTATCATATTAAAGCTCATTATATTATATTTTGTTATAGGATAGTTTCAGTATCACCAGATTACGATGAAGGGTTTCAATTGTTGATTACACTAACAATGGTGGGTAGGTATTGTTGCTGTGTATGTCAAATGATTGCCAACGTTAACATATGTAGCATCAACTTGTACGGTCCACTGGTAATGAAGTGTGGAAGTTGTTTCATTTTACTGTAGCCAGGCCTAGCAGGTTTGTGGTATAGTGGAATGGTGGAATCTGTTGTATGTGTGATTGTGTGTGCTTAGGGCTATGATCAACTTTTTGGCTGTTTCTCAGTGCTATGGTGATATGCCAGATCATGTGCCCACTGTACAATTGTCACCGTGGCAACAAACAGTAGTGCAATCGCCGCACATGTTGCAAACTCAACTACTCAACTTCCTGTTGCCAGTGGTAACCACTACTGGGCCAGATATCTCAGCAACTGATTTACTCTTGAAAGTATTTAATGAAAAGAAAAGGTTAATTGTAATTAATTATGCTAAATAAAAGCACCCTGGGTGCAAAAAAAGTGCGAGGCCAATCAGAAGCAGCATTGCAAATAGGTATGTGCAACCAAAAACTTTGATATCAGCTGAGGCCAAGAAGTTACTTATCAATTTTTTAACTACTTGAATGAAATACAATAGTTTATAGCATGTTTTCACAACTATGATTGGCTTTGTCACTTGGCCACCTTTTTCGCACCATCATTATTGTAAAGGTGGCCAAGTGACAAAGCCAATCATAGTTGTGAAAACATGCTATAAACTATTGTATTTCATTCAAGTAGTTAAAAAATTGATAAGTAACTTCTTGGCCTCAGCTGATATCAAAGTTTTTGGTCGCACATATTTACAATGCTGCTTCTGATTGTCCTCGGACTTTTTTTACATCCAGGGTGTTTTTGTTTAGCATATCACTACTTTTTGGAAGTATAAGCAGATGTTATTACTAGCAAGCAGCAGAGAAGTATACTGCATGGGCACAATTTAATACTTAGCACACAATATTGTAAATTAAACTTTGAAGCTTAATTTTGAAACCTCAGACCTACAATATTTTTTTAACTTTCACTACAGAGTGATACACCAATATAAATTGTACATCTGAAAGTTTATGCAAATCATTTGAAGGGGGTCCAAGTTATGGCAACTATCAACCTGCAGTGTAAAAGCCTTTCTCAAATATATTCAAGTGTTTACTTCAAGCTGAAAATAGTGTAACAGGTAGAACATACATGGGAGAAGTGCTGATACAAATTTGGCTGAAATCCATGAAGCAATGAGTGAGTTATTAGACAAGCAAGTGAATGTACAAAAAGATATTTTGAAAAAAAACTTCTGGGGTTCACGCAAGCTCCCGCAAGCCCACGAAAAAAGTATGCGATGAAATGAAAGAAGCAAAAAACAACAGCTGTGTAAAAATTTTTGTGGTGAAAGGAAGGACTTTATAAGGCTGTATCAGAAGAATGGCTGAACCGATTTCAATGAACTTCAGGTCATTGATTCTTATAAAGATACTAGTTCTCTATTAAATGGGTGAATCAGGCGGGAAAGGATGGTTCATCGTCCGTAGTCGCACAACGAGCGCCATAAAACTTGCAATGGCTGGTATGGTGGCACTGATTTCCTTCATTCTCGGTTTATTGATTCTATATAGTAAGAACATTGTGGATCTCTGATAACTAAGCGATAGCTTTAATGGCAGCTTAGCTAGAGTGTTTGTGAGTTTGAGGGCGGTGCTACGTGTATGAGGGCGGTGCTACGTGTAAATAACACACTCAGTGGTCGCATTGCTGTGCTTCTTGGCCTCGCGACTCACTATTGTGAGTCTTGATTTCAAATATGCTGTTAATTATGGTGTAAATATGTAACCTTGTCTATAGTGCAAAGTTTACCATGTAGCGTAATTTAAATTTGATGAATTTAATATTTTGCTAATAATTTGTCAAAATTTCCCAATAATATGTAGTATACAGAAATATAAGCCCATTTATCAATTTTACCAATTGTAAGGTGAGATTTAAAAATTTTGCTGTCAAAACTTCACGCCATATGCAAATGATCTCAGTATTTCTATAAGATATATGGCTTCCTGGCCAGTTAAATATGATTGTGTATTTATTTTAGAGCATCACCATGGTTACTGGCAGCCACATTGGTAGGGTTAACACAGGCATCACATGACTTGTTGAAAGAGGAAGAAGTTGTTTGTAAGCTGTTATCTCTTAATGGTGATGATCAGGAGATTATTGATAAGTTACAATCCAACAAGTAGGTACATCATTGATGTCTAGTAATTAATGTGATTTATAATGTGGTAGAGTTACTAGTACTACCTCAAAGTACCCATTACTTGATTGGTTTTTACAGATCAACAGGGACAAATGATATCAATGCAAGTTTATTGGACTCATTACAGTTGCTATATCTGAAGTCAAGTTTTGATGTGGTCAGTGGTAAAGAATATTATTTTTCTTAAAGCATATAGGCCGTATGTATACAAAGCAATATATATATGCTATAGTGTGTATTAACTGTATCACTATATGTGACCGGATTTGACAATACTCGGCTTCCACGCACAATTATAAATATTTTTAATTAGTTAACTTGTAAGGCAAGAAGCTGCGCATGAAATTCGCCACAAATCTGTAATTATTTATAGTCTTTCAGTGGACAGACTCTTCATTGAATAGCTAGTTGAATTTCCCACCATTTTAGATAGTTTTTTTACTAATATCACAAATGCCTCTATGTAGGGATGGAGGGTGGGGTGGTGGCGAGCTTTACAATATTTTCCATAAAACTGAAACACAGCTAAATAGCCTTACCTGAGGCCTTTTTAGGCAAATGCCCCAAAATGAGCCAAGTCGATGACTACGGCAATTATCCAGTTGTCTGCTGGTTTCCTACTTTTGAATTGCCACCAGTGCCATTTAGAGATCACCCAAGCATTCATGGACGTCTGACAGGCCCCAGAAACAAGCCACAGGAAAAGCAGAATGAAGGACTTTAGGCACCAATGAATGCAATGAACTGTTAGTAAATTGGCATAGCATAAGAGTAGTGGTGAAATATGTATCTTGACTTTTGTCAAATCCGGTCACATAATTATTATGTGTATTTTTACTTTATTATTGTTACGCATGTAGAAATCTGAAATGTCTCCTAAATATGCTATGCCATTAAAGTCTGTTCAGTTGTCAAGGTAACTATTATCAGGCTGTATATACGTAGACTATTCTGTTCTGTAATATTAGGGACACAATAATATCCCTACAGTCATTGTTATTGGAGCTGCTGGATAAATGTTTAGTTGTACTACTTGAGGTAAGGAAATAGTAGTAAAAGAGAAATTCTCATTCTTACCTCACAGAGTATTTCAGTTGTAGAGCCATTGGCTAGTGTTAGTAACAAGCTGGAAGTGGCCATCTATGTGGGTGTGGTTGTGATGCATGTGATCTCCTTGTTGTTGAACTGTGGTGGTCTCCACGGCGATGGGGAACTGCACGATATAGCAGTGATAGGACATTTATCAGTAAGTACAATGTTATTTACATACAGTACAAACACACCTTAGTTTAGGATGATTCATCTTGCAAATTTTATAGTTGGTGATAAAATCTTTTCGTCTGCTTTGGTAGTTGACAAAATTTAATGATGAATTTTTAAACCAGACAAGCACTGGCCAAAATCAGGTCCACGCCTGGTTTCTTGAAATTGTTTTCGTGCAGACGTCGGTATGTATATGTGTGTGTGTCTGCCCCCCTAAGCTCTGAAACTCGCAAGGCACGCCCACTTTTAAAACTGAATCACTCTGTCTTGTTAGTAATGTACAGCTGGTTAAATGGCTTTTATTGTGAAATGAAAGGCTAACACGGCATTACCTTGCTCTTCTTTAGCAGTAACTCATGATGTGCTTTGTTACTAAGGCCCCGCTTTGTTACTAAGGCCTCATCAGCATAGATCATTAACCTATGCCATCAGTAATATTGACGGCAATTGTCATATAAAGAAACTGAAAAGCAGTAGGACTTGTTTGATTGTTTAGTCAGGCTTCAATTCACTTGTACGACTTTAATAGCCTTAAAAGAAGACTAGCCTATATTGTTACAATAAGAATTTCGGCTTAAAACAACTTTATATACTACTTTTAAAAGCTTTATCACTAAAGTACTGGAGTATAAAGCCGGTTTAAACAAAAGAATTAAATTTGTTTGCGTTGCTATATGTTCCTTAGTGATGAGTCTATGCTCACGTGACTTACCCATGACATCATTAATTATTATTACAATACATTGAATAGCAGTTGATTAACAGTGGTTTAACTTGCACAACGCCTAGTTTTTAGATGATAATACACCAACTTGTTCAGATTGAAGTTTTGTTGCTTTACTACGTATTTAACATCAGTTTTCCCAAACTATGGTACATGGCTACACTATATGCACATGCTCTACGTACATGTGGATTTAAACGTGAATATGAGTACATGTGTCATGATATGTGTATATGTGTAATTGTTTACTACTAAATGCAACTATTAATACGTACCTCATAGGAGTTGTTATCAAGAGTTTCGTGTAGCCTGGGAGCAGGTGATGATGATGGTACTGGCCATCGTGATAATCACTTACGCATGATCAACTTTATCATCAAACCTTTGACAGAATTGATAAGAGTTAATCATGACATGGACAAGGTGGTATATATGTACGTATCACTAATTACATACATAGACTTTGCATGCAAAAGAACCAACTGAAATAAATCGTCACATACATATGTGACTGGATTTGACAAAAGCCGGCTTTGATGCACACAATAACCGGACACACTTTTCACCACTAAACAATAGCTATGCCAATTAACTAACAGTTCATGCATTCACTGGTGCTTAAACTCCTCCAGTCTGCTTTTCCCGAGGCTTGTTTCTGGGGCCTGTCAGATGCCCACGAGTGCTCAGGTGGTCTTTAAATGGCTCTGGTGGGACTTCAAATGTAGCCACCCGACTGGAAACCAGCAGACGACTGAATAACTGTCTTGGTCATCGATTTGGCAGCATTTTGGGGAATTTGAAGCCTAAAACGGCCGCAGGTAAGGCTATTTAATCGTGTTTCAGTTTCATGGAAAAATTAAAAGGCTTTAACCCACCTGCCACCACCCCACCCTCCTCCCCTATATGGAGGCATTTGTGATACTGGAAAAGCAACTATCCAAAATGGTAGGAATTTCAACTAGTTATCCAATGAAGAGTTTGTCCACTGAAAGACTATAAATAACTACAGATTTGTGGCAAATTCCATACATGCAGCTTCTTGCCTTCTCGAGATAGAATGAGTTAAATAATTAAACTATATAATTGTGCGTGAAAGCCGGGTATTGTATTTTGTTTGCCTGCCAATGTTTGGCATACTTCAATGTTTGGAAAACCTTTATGCTTGTCTGTGGCAGAAATTCCCTAGTCATATTAGCGAGTCAAATCTGGGGATTACATTGTCTATACGTATCCCAGAATGTAGTTCCCTAATAGTGAGAGCAGTTCCAGGTCCTATCCACCCAGTTGGTACCCTTTAGTTTATATTGTCTTATTTCACGTTGTTAGTAAAATGTAGTTCAGAATTTGATTTATTATTTATTTATCACACTGTAGTTGATAAATAATGGGACGTTACATGTGATGTGTAGGCTATATGAACACATTGTTCCTAGTCAACTGTTAATCAAGATGAGAGAAATAGCTCAAGGCGAAGTAAGTATGATTGAATGCATGCTTAAGTGCTACAAGTCTTAACTCTATTTAGTACTATAAAAATATAATTTTCTCACACACAATGTTACCCTAGCTTTCCATTGTAAATCCATATACTGTATAGAGGGAAACATTGACAGGGGCAACTTTGGCGAATTCATTACAAAAACGTATTTGGCGAAATAAACTTTGGCGAATCTATCCATTTCTCCGAGCAAAATATTTTACCATGTAAAAAATTTAGCTACATTATTAAAATACATGACAGCTCAGTGGTAACGAGTTGTGCAAAGCTGGGACTAGCTCCGTATACGTAGCTAGCCATGCAAGATTTTTGCTAGGCTGTGCATGTATGCATGTGCATAGCAGTGAAAGAAACTCCAGCTAGAATTTTTCGTGTATGATTAATGCCATCTCTTAAAATGCAAGACACAGCCTTGCGCAAAGAGGGCGTGTCCCTCGAGATTTTTGCTAGCTGTGTTTAATATAATTACAGCGATGTCATGCACTAGATGAAAGAAGATTTTTGGCTATATCTTTCATTATAGGTTTTTATGATATCTTTTTGTTTTTATTTCACGCAACGAGCCTTGCATGAAAAGAGGGCGTGGCATCAAACAATTTTCTTGCTATACATACATGATGTGGCTAGCGAGGTGGCTGGTGAAATTCATGCAGTTGAGCATGCACACTTAAGCTTCATGCTTTTTAAAGTCAAAATTTGCTCAACAAATTTTATGCAAACATAAATTTTGGCTGGGGAAACTTTGGTGAATTTATGGTCATTCGCCAAATTTGCCAATGTTTCCCCCCGCCAATGTTCCCTCTATACGGTATGTACGTAATACCACCTTCCTTTGTGTATGTAAAGGCACAAAACCTCATAGTTAAAAATGTTTATCCTGATTCTAGATCTGAGTAACCCCACTATATCACTATTGACAATATGTAGTTATCAACAACATGGCCCGAGATCAGACCGTTCATTACAAACTTAAAAGAGAATAATAGCATGGTTGCATCATACCTTAGACTGGATATTCAACAACTAATTTAGACTTTTTAGACCTTTGCATGAGTGCATCACTTGCATTATTATTATTCCTTAGGGCAAATTTGTAAATTCAACTTTACGCCAATGTTGTACTTGCCAAATACACAAGAAATAAAAAATAAATTATTGTAGGCCTCAAGTTCTTAGTATAATAGGTAAGCCAGAAAACTGGCTAATACAAACAAGTCCCAGTAGTTTTCCATTCTATACAGCTTCAGAATAAAACGTCATTACTCATCACTACCATCAGTACTAGGCAAAATATGCAATTGTTCAATAAAATAATGCTCAAGTTTAGCCTCATCACTACCAAATACCAAATATTAATTCTGATTGGAATAGTCACATCGTCAGACGTACAACTCCATTAATATTAAAAGTCATCTTCAGAAAGGCTCAACGATACAAAATAATTCTTCCTTTATTCTTTTCGCTTGCATCCTTGTAGAAAATCGCTCTGTTGTTGCTTGTAGGAACAAAATTAAAGCGACAGTTTGTTCCTCACAAGAATGATATATAAAAGATTAACTCTTTTGATTGTGTACTCATAATTATATGCTACTTATACAGTTTAATTGGACTAATTCAAGCTCTTCAACCAAAGGTCTAAGTGGTAGTCATGACGATGTTCATATGAGTACTTTAGCAGATGACTACGACATGATGGACAGTACTGTAGAATCATCAGCAGGCAAGCAGTGTGATTTAACAATCAGTATTGTATTACTATCATGTTATCCCCAGTGGATGATGATAGTGATCTAGGATCAAGTGACATACAGTGGTTTGCTGTACACTTTTTAATTCTGTGGTACAGAGATGTGATGTGTTTGACTGAAGAACTGGGTAGGACAAAATGTGATCTACGAGAAGTAATAATAACTAAACTCACAACAGAGGTTGGTAAACTACTCTCTGTTTGTATGTGTGTGCATGCGTGCGTGCATGTGTGTGTGTACATATGTGTACATGGGAGTATGACATTATGTGTGTACATGAATGTATATGACTGTGTACTCACTGAATGTGTACAGTGCTTTTCAGGTTGCTTGTCTCTGGTACAAATACTCATGTGAAAATGAAAATGTAACAAACCAAATTGTGCAAAACAGTTTCGAAGCAATGTGCTTCATTATACATATTTCTCATATGAGTATTTTATCCTCGGACAAACAACCTGAAAAGCACTGTAAATTTTTATTGCTTTATGTATAGTGGAAGGATCTTAATAATGCCTATATGGTAAGTGATATTATTATGTATCATGTATACCAAATAACTTACAATATGGTCCTACAGATTTTGATGATATGGTGTGAATTATTGAAAGTATCTTGCATGAATGGTGATGATTTATCAGCGTGTATAGATTCTGTAAGGTATGTGAGTGATCACAGATCATGTGATGCTCTTCAATTGTTGTATTCGTACTTCAGGCAGCTACTCTCAACACACAGACACAACAAAAAGTTACTTGCTGAAGGATTGAGATGTCTAACGAAATTGTCCACTCACTTTAATCAGAAGCAGTCAGAAGAGTCACTGGTAACATGCAGGCACATGTTGTCAGCGTTTTGGTGAGATCATCTGACAACATTCTGATATAACATGACATCACTGTACATCCTAGGAACATGCCATATAAGGATTTACCTGCCCAAGTTAGAATGGAACTGGTTGTTTGTTTAGAGAGCTTTCTAAAGGTATATGCATTTATTGCCAGCTATGCTTTGTGTACAAATCCCAGTACAGAATCCTATTGTGGTATGGAATTTTACATACTTATGAAAGCAAAACTAATAATCTCAACTTCTCAACTAAACCCCTTGTGTAACAACAAGTTAATGTTTTATGTACTGCTTTTGTTAATAAAAATTTACAATGATGTCATGAAGAAGTCATGTGAACAAAGACTCATTACTAAGGAAGACAAAGCCACTCCTACACATTTTAAATTTCGGTTTTTTACTCCAGTGCCTTGGTGATAAACCTTTTCCTGAAATTATTGCTGTAATACTATGAGCCAGTCTTCTTTTAAACACCTCGCTATCAGTTATCATGCTCACTTTAAACTGAAGGATTTTTGCAGATATGAAACTTGCTGCTTTGTAGCTATCCACCAGTTCTATGTAACTGTTTAAAGTATCCAAGTAGCAATCCATTGCTTAGTCATCCCCTTAACATATCTTGAATAATTACAGAAGATAGAATTTTTAAAAATCCAATCACAAGTATTTGTTTAGTAAAATGTACCTTGTTTTTGTTTACATACGTACGTATGTACACGTGTGGTCATTGGTGGGTTATGGCAAATACAAGTTTAAATAGTAAAGGTATAGCAAACAGACAGGAAACATCACTCGGTGTTAATATACAGGTTGATCCACCTGGAGAGAAGTTCTACATAACATTAAAGGGAACAACTAAGGGTATGTTACTGCATGCATAATATGTGACCCAGATCTACCATTTAAACACAAGTGAAATAATAACTTTGCGGCCCTGTAACTCTTAACCTCACATAATTCAATGTATTGCTAACAGATACATCAGGTTGTCTAGCCAAACGTATATTTCAAAGTAGACAAATTACTTTATGTGTTTCTTGTGTGTAGATGGTAAGTTTCCCAAAATCCAGTTACATATATATAACAAGGTTTACCTGAAGAATTAGCAGAAAAGTTTAAAATAGAAATCTTTTGTGATTCAAATACAATTGCTCATAAAAATTGCATGGCACCTGAAGATTGCGATATATAACGAAAGTATAAGCTGTAGCAATATAGAAAAATATTTACTCGTTAATCCATTATGCTTACTATACTACGTAGCTTTGATAATTATGTATATATACATTAATGACTCATGATGTTGAGTGTGTTACTGCAATACTTGCGTGTTTATTGTTTGATACTAACATGTGTACCCACTCGATACTACTGTCTGTACCATTCGTGGGTGCGATGTTGGAGTAAATCTGTACCATGGTCCCACCCCGCTGCTAGCCAGTTGGCTTTATGTTATGCTCTGCCCAGACTACTTGCCATTTGTGTCTGAGTGCAAAACCAACCAAGTGGGGACTTGACAGTATTTCAAGAAACACTAGTTACGTACGTAGTTAATTAAATAAAATTTGATCACTATAGTGCTTTGATCAATGTAGCTGCTTAATTTTGTTTCCGCTACATATATAAAATGTTTATCTTTGCTTAAAGAACTACGTATAGTAAGGAAAACACTTCAGCTTGATACTGTAATGCAAATTTAAAAAATACTTTTTATAAAGCAAAAATTGATGCATGTATAGCATCAGTTTTGCTTTGGATGGTGTTTAGCTCTGTGTGAATGTGGACATTGCCCATCTTTCCGATTGATCGATTGCATTGATCCTAATAAGTTTACCAAATGTTACAAACTTACCAAATAGAATTACAAGACCATGCAAGGTACGTATATCATAGAAGTGAGCATGCCAGGCCTTTTCAATTGCTAGTACACTTGAGCAGAATGTCACACTCACAAGTGTATTTACTCGAACTTGCAAATGTATATACTTGAACTTAAGAGTTTATGTACTTGAAGTCATAAACAAGTACAACATTACATTAAACCGACACCATATGTCAGGTTCATACCACTCAACTGATACCACTAATATCTTGGTTGTGATTAACAAATGCTGTTTAGTTAGCCTAGACCAGTAACTACTGGGTATTGAATTTCTGTTTATCATATGGTAGATCAGTCATTAAAGGATTGTCTCATTATTATGATTGGTGATGTGGATCACCTGATCCGTATGAGGATAGCTGATACCATGGCAACACTTTATGGAGCTGGTGAAACAGTAATGTCATGTGATCAACAGGAAGCCATATATCAACAAGTTACCAATACCCTACAAAACATTATTACATTAAATGTGAGTTGTTCAGATAGTGGTTTAATGTACAAATTGTTTAGAATAAAATCAATTAAAAAATTATGTAGCTATGTACAAATTGTTAGGAAAGAATAAGGCAATAATACCGTATATTGCAAATTGTTCAAGGTAGAAAAGTTTCACGGATGGACAAGGTACTTCAAATTCGCTGGAAAACTTTCGCAGTTCGTTCGCCCTGGTCAAAATGTGCTCACGTGCGTAGACTATGCGATTTTATTAATCGAACGCATCTGCTTAATAATTCCGAATAATCATATTTACCGCTTAACTTGTCACTTTCTGACCTTGGCAGATATGGCTAAGCAGTGTGGCTGTAAGATTGTATCAAGCTGACAGTGTAGCCTGAGCTACACCGTGACAGTTACGGCAATGCTGATGCGCGGCGTGCCAACTGCGTGGACACGCTTATTAATGGCAGAGGAGTTCGAATAACCATCTGTATATTGCATTGACAGTCCTGTTTTCTTCCTGTAGTGTTCGACCGTGATATTCCAATTTAAAACTAGAACGAAAAAGTTTAGCTGGAAAAGTTTCACGGTCACCAATTAATCCGCAAAAACCGTGAAACTTTTCCACCTCGAACAATTTGCAATATACGGTACTCCAAATATTATGTACATATGTATACTTTTCACTTAGGCTGATTCAGATGAAGTCAGTTTATTAGATGAGTCATTAAACAGAGTAGCCAGTATATTATCAATACAGTGTAATATATCTTGTTCCTCCAGTTGTTGTGAGGTCAATGTATTACTAGAATTATTTAAAGGTCTCTTCTCTAACCACTTTGATGATCAACAAGTTACCAAGGTAATAGATGCCTGTTGTACAAAATGAAAATTTAATATTTTGATTTTATCAGGTGGTACAGAAGATCTCATATCACCATGGTTACCAATCATTGATGGCTTACTTAGAACATCACATGATCCACTTATTTTATCACTGGCTCAATAATGGATTTGATGTGGAGTCATTTCCATACCAGCTGTTTGGTAAAACTACAGGACAATTTTACAGGTTAAAAACTCCATGTGCATGTATTACGTAACATACTGTAATGTCATTATTTTCATTTAGTTCTTATGGTAATATGGTCATACCTCATGTATTGTATCAAGTTTCTAATGCTAAGGAAGTTTTGCAGTTTATTTCTACGGAAACTGGTTGTTCTGTGACAATGCTATTAACATCTTGCCTCTCATTGTGTATGACGCTAGTCTTAACATCATATGCAGTACAACATCATAGTGAGTGTAATCCAGTGAAGGATGAGCGATCCGTAGGTCTGCATAATATGTTAATGAATCATCTGTCAGCAGAGGTAGAGTTGTTTAATTATTATGGTTTAAATTTACATCTGTTTTACGTTTATTGCAGGTGATCAACTCCACACTTCTTTCACAGTTGGATCAATTGACTATTCACTTGTTATCTCATTACTGGGAGCCCCGTGGTTGCTATTTACTTTGCAGTGATCCTAGTCCCACCCCTCCACATTTCAGCAATGATAACATCATGGTTACCTTGAAATATATTTCTAATGATTGGTTTTCATCACCAGATGTTTCATACATTGCTATGTTAGCTAAGACAAGGGTATGTCATATGTGTATGTCTGATCTAGTGTAAAGTTACGTTAATATTTTGTAGGATACAATCCAAAAAATTCTGATCCAGTTATTACTAATGATTGATGCTAGTCATCGATCACATGATCAAAGAAGACTATTGACATCCTATACATTGTTAGTTCGTCTACTGCTACAGGAGTTTCAGACTTCACTAATTGGAATACAGAGTTTCTTACTACGAGACATAATCCATGCTGTTCTAAGGATTTTGGCTTCTTGTAACGATGATAGTAGTAGTTCCACAGAAGACAAATTAAAGTTGACTTTACTCTGTGATCTACTGAATGATGTCTGCAACACTGCAATAGCTGTACGTCCTGAGGTTAGTTAGATCATCTTGTATCTTAACGTTACTGTGAATTCTAATATTAATCCTTGTAATTATGCACTGTAAAATGATAATATTATGCACTGTAAAATGATGATAATAAGTAATAATGGATTATGGCTTGCTGTATCGTGACATATTAATATTAGTGAATGTTAGTCTCAATCGTGACTGATAAATATTGTAGGGTAGAGCTAGACTAACTACTTGTATAGCCTTGCATGCCCAGACTCTTTTCCTCGCAGGGCGCTTATCGATTAGAAAATATAAGCACCCGCTTTAACAACTATTGTAAAAAGGAATGCGTCGATGCTCCACTTGATACTGACAATGCTACCAGACCCTTTTTCCACCTCCTGAGACCACTACTTGCATTGTAATGCAAAATATAACGGCCTGCGCTAAATAAAGTTACTGTCAAGATGTGGTGCTTAACATTAATCAATGAAAATAATTAGGTTTTTTAATCAACCCAATGAAAAAATATTTTCATGCACTTTTCATTTTACAAATAAAGTTATAATGATTTTCATTACATAATGAAAACATTTTCATGCACTTTTCATGTGCTGGCACCCAATTTCAGGTAGGCTTTCATAGACAAAATCTCCAGTGGTGTTAGCTTAGTTTAAGTTTTGAAATTATTTTGCAAAGTTATTTACTGTATAAATCACATGTCTTTATGATTTTAATGAAATTAAGATTACGGGTAATGCGCTTAATATTCAATATTATTTTTGGTGGCGTGATTATTGTTTTGGCTTAATAATCCATCACAATGCTTCGTTTTACCTCATGGTCAGTATCAGTGATGAATATAAGTATAAGCGATTATTGAAAACCACTTTTAAATCGTGTGGGAAGCCTTTCTTCCTCGAAATTTACCACACGCGCAATTGAAATGCACGGCTTCACTATTCATCAAAAATGCCAATTTTCAGCCGAGTCTAGCCAATTCTAGCTACTAGTATCGATATACAGAAATATTATCTAGGTCCTGTCGTGGAGATTTTGTGAAATAAACGCTGTACGAATTGACCGTAAAGCTTAAAGCCTCGTCGGCAGCCATCTTTTAGTGGCTCTTACAGCCGGTGGCATGAAACAAGTTTAGTCCTGAATTCACAAAGCGTTTATTTCACAAAATCTCCACGACAGGACCTAGATAATGTTTCTTTATATCGATACTAGTAGCTAGAATTGGCTAGACTCGCTGAAAATTGGCATTTTTGATGAATAGTGAAGCCGTGCATTACAATTGCGCGTGTGGTAAATTTCGAGGAAGAAAGCTTCCCACACGATTTAAAAGTGGTTTTCAATAATCGCTTATACTTATATTCATCACTGATACTGACCATGAGGTAAAACGAAGCATTGTGATGGATTATTAAGCCAAAACAATAATCACGCCACCAAAAATAATATTGAATATTAAGCGCATTACCCGTAACCTTAATAGCAATGTGGCTATTGTGTATTAGTGATCCGATAGGGTAGTATAATTAATGCATCTTGCATGTGAATCACAGGAATTGAACAAGCATATACAACCAATAGTGAACACTTTGATGTGTTATGTTGATTGCAAGATCTCAAATGTATCTAATAAGGTGATGAAGGTTATATTTTGTCTACAATAAATGTTATGCTGCGGATCTATCAAACATAGGCCATTACAATTATCACAACACTACTAAAATCATTGAAAGATGATGCTGTTATGTTATTAGATCTTCTACCAGACAATGATAAATTTGCTGGTATTAAAGAATTGCAGAATGAAGTATATTGCTTTCAAGATGGGCTGTGTCAGTGGGTGAGACATTTTCTTGACAAAAGTCACCATCATTCTATTACTGTTGAGGGATTAAGCCATCTTAGAAGACATTTGTATAACAATCAACATAACTTATCATCAGGTTAATTACTATTACTATTTTGCTTAATTATGTATGTTACAATAGGGATGGAGGGGTCAATGCTATTGGAATTAGTTCAGTATCTAGTTAGCCTATGTTCTGAGGGAAATAATAATGAAACGATAACTAAGGAAGCATGTCAGTGTTTAGGATTAATTGGCATACGGGACTTTGGTGCTGTGTCTTTGTCACCACATAAACATACAGGTAAGAACATATACGTATGCTTACATATACAGATATATCCGTGATTCACAATACTATTGTATGTGTGCTATTCAAATTATATGTATGTGTGTAATGTAGAAGATCAAAGAATACCATGATGCATTACAACATTGTAGTATGCTTTTAAATTTTCACATTGAGTCTTATGTTTTGCATTTTAGGGGTTTTAATAGTTTTACAGTAATGTTTCTGCATTGTTTATATCGTCTGCAAAAAGGAGGTCATTTTGACTGAGTTACTCACAGTAAACATCTTAGCAAATCTAACTAAAAAGAAGAGCTACAGATTTTATGCAAGGCTTGAGCTGCTTTACACTTGCTCGTGCATCATTAGTAACGCATGCCTGTGGTACTATTGCATATTGATTTACCCTAACATTAAATACAAATAATGCTTAATAGTGTGGATCAGCGTGGCATTCAAAGTTTATCTTAATAGCAACCTTAAATAAGTTTCACCAGAGAAAATCAGCTACTGATATGCATTGGTAATACTGTGATTTAACAGTAACTTCATTAAGCATTATGGAAATGCCAATAACACAATATATACGTACATTTATTTGTATTCTAGCTGCATACGTATTTGTGTATTAGGGCTGGAATAAAAGTTAAATCTTAACCTTTGAACCTTTGTAAATTAAATGCTCCAAAGGTTTCAAGCTTCAATGTTATATAGGTTACAGGTTTTCTCATATTTATGCATATTCTGCTAAAGTTTTTCATCTTTCTAATCTTGATCAGTATTTGGTAAACTCATAACAGCAGTTAGGAATGACATGATCGATCAATTGATCGCAAAAATGGGTGTGTCCATACAGCAATCATGCATAGCTGAACACTATCTAGTCAAGAAGTTGGCTTAACCTTCAAACATTCGAAGGCTTTGTTCCATCTTTCATCCTTCAGCAGCATTATTATTCAAAACCATTACAGTTTAGAGGCTATATTAATAGTATACAGTAAATCCTTATCTCAACAGAAGTGGCTATACGATGCAGAGAAAAGGTGTTGTAATAAGTGAAAAACTTGCGTACTTCTTACCACAATAACATCCTCTATTTCTGGATATGTGTGCCAACATTTAAGAGCATTCTAAGTATAGGTTAAAGTATTGCCGCGAGTTCTATGTTAAAAATAAAGCATGAGGCAACAAGGCCAAGATGGCTAATGTAGCATGAGGTGAAGCCGAGTGCTATATTAGCTGAATGCTTTATTTTTTTGTATAGCACGAAGCAAAGCAATGCTTTAACTGTTACAGAGAATTACCTCTGCAAACTCGCCCACCACCATGAAACGTCCACTGTTTACTGCCTTGTTTATCAGTATAAACGGCAAAAACAAGAAGTATAAGGTCTTTTCCATTTCTATAACTGCTTCATATACGTAGCACTATTCACACATCACAGTGCTATATGAAAATATATGTAGCGCTGTTTTCATCCTCCCACGCAAACTCCTTTATACATACATATTTATCATATTTGTGGGTTTACAACTTTACAGTTTAATTGTAATGTGTTTTAAATTTTAGACCATTACAATAAGATTGTCAACCTAACTACTCCAACTAGTCATCACATTGCTAGAATACTACACAGCTTATGCCAGTTATTGATTGATAACAGGTGTGTAAGTTTATCCATCAATGATGGTACGTAGCTACATGATCTTTCTGTAATAGTGTTAAAGTAGTAGCTGCAGCTGGCAAATGTTTGAAAGCTATTTTGGCCACCAGTTCAGGCTCGGAGGTCCTTAACAAATTGGAAACCAGTGGAGATTATGATGATTGGTGTGGCTACCTGGTACCTTTTAAACCACTGAAACGAAAAAGGGTAAATATTTGTATGCAAGTCAATGCATGAAAAGCTATGAAGCACTATCAATTAATTCATACCACTGGCAAAGGGACAAAAGTGGAAGTGGTAAGGCAAAAAAATTAGGAATAACAGGCTAGGTAAATAATAGGCTATTGTACAGGTTGTCTGGACTGCTGTGCTCACTAAAAATTAACATTTTTACCAGAAAAAATCTAGTTTTAATGCAACACAACCTACTTATTAACCACACAATGTTAGCAATAAAGGCAAGCTAAAAAGGCTGTGTGAGTGTCCATAAGTGTTGGCAAGGACACAAGATGAGAAGTTAAATTGTGGGTTTTGGTTTGTAGGTTGGTTTTTCATGACATGTTTATTCACCACAAAGCTAAAGTCAATCATGGTTGCCTTGTGCTGTTTAATCTGGACCGTCCTCTGGAATTTTATACTACGGACTGGTCTGAGTATAAATTATAAATCAATCAATCAAATCAGGACTGACTTGTCTCACACTGATTGCTATGCCCTCAGTACATAGCTACATACTAATGCTTGTTTTATAGTATGAATGAGGTTACCACATTTATGACGTAAGGTGTGGCTGTATAAGGAACTGCCATGAATTTGAATAGTTTATTAATTAACCAGTTTCTCTACTTTTAATAATTTATTAGAGTATCAAGCATTCTATTGTAAAAATTATCATTACAAAGAAAAGTTACACTGTACGAGTATGTAGAAAGTTGTTTAGTGACAAGATTTAATTATTTTTTAGCCTATTATTTTGTTCAAGCAGGTTTAACACCTTTTCCTCTTACATTTACATGTTGTATTGTCCTCAAAATGATATTTCTTATCACAGATGAATAAACTATTGCATTCTGAAAGATTACATCTTGAATTGCGCATGGTCTATATAATGTGTACATAAAAATTTGTTTTTATCATATTGCATTTTCACAGCATTCCAGTCAATCAGGGCAAGTGAAAGTTGATAGCAGTAAGTTTCAGAATAAGATAGGCAATTCTCACTTATGGAATGATGCTTCTGATCACAACTGCTGGATCACCAGATTAGTGACATCATTGCTGAGTAATGGAGGTGTGACTGATGAAGTGTTGCTACTGGTAACACCAGTATGTGAAGTGAAGGTAAAAAATTAGTAATAGTATCAGAGTACATGTAGTTTTTCTTTACTGCAAAGGTGGAATTTTGTGAGCTGATCTTTCCAATGTTGATCTACAACATTTTGGCCAACCAAAATGCAGAATGTACTGCTGTGCTAACTCATCAGTTTTCTGAATTGTTAAAGGCAAATGTTAAAATCAATGATGGCAAAGTTACCATGGCTACTAATTCATCCTACATACCATCCCTACGTACCTTAATTGACACTATTCTATTTTTGAGGAATATAGATAGATCTAGTGAAAGGTTTGTTTACTTGAAAGTTGTAATTATAACAATTTTAACATACATAGTATACCATACTTTTGTAGTCTGATTGATCAGCACAGGAAATTAAATAGTTTTTATCATGGAATATTGTAATCTAAACATGTGATAGATTAATATGTGACTAAAAGTAGTGGTACACACTACACAAGTGCTTAAATAATATCTTCTTGTATTATCACTTCTAAATAAGCAATGTACATAGTAGGTTGTAAGTCGATTTGCATCTTTTATGCAGTCGCTATACATCAACTCCGTGGGACAATAATTTTTGGATGAACCTAGATTATCAGTTGGTTGCCATGGCAGCTCATGTGTGTGGTGTGCACTTTACATCTCTGTTGTGTGTAGAAATCAGTTTAACCAATCAAAAGTGAGTAACATTACTTATTATTTTCAATACCTGTTATTGTTACCATAGATCATGTGATAAGGATCGTGTGATATGTATTGATGATAATGACGGAGATACTTCTATTATTTCACTATTAACCATTAGCAACACAATACAACAATTACTGATTGATACATACAGTGTTATTGGAGAGCCCGATGGACTTTATGGTACCATGGCATCGCATGATGTTAATCCCGCTGCAAGGGTGAAGTTTTATCATCATGAAGAAAACTGGCATCGTGCATTATCTGCATATAATCTGCTGCATTTTCAGCCCCACCCACCAGATGGTTTGCTACAGGTGACATGTAAAACTTCAATTCTTGGTTGTATTTTTGTTTTATTTATAGTGCTTGCATAATCTTGGTTTACCTCATCTTGTGTCAGTTTACCTGTCTGGCCTGTCTACTGCTAGTAGTTCCTCATCTTTTAATGTAAGTGAATGCCTTTAAGGCGATACACTATTTGATTATATTTTATCCTACAAGAGCATTACAATCAGGCATATTATGATGTGCATTTTATTTAGTAACATTAATTTGTTTTGTTTAGATTGATAATTTTAAGGATTATATTCCTGAATATCAAAATTCCATACTGTGTAGCATGTAATTTTCAATCTCAACCAAAAACACCCTGGTTGTAAAAAAAGGAGCGGCCAAGAGCTAAAAAAAGGCCTGGATAAAAAAGATGTGAAATCAAAATGGGCGGCCAAGGCCTGTGTAGTGTTACTGCTGATGGAAATAAAATTTTAATGTTCACAAGTCAGGCCACAAAACATTTGTTTTCCATCAGCAGTAACACTACACAGGCCTTGGCCGCCCATTTTGATTTCACATCTTTTTTATCCAGGCCTTTTTTAGCTCTTGGCCGCTCCTTTTTTTACAACCAGGGTGTTTTTGGTTGAGATTTCACTTCTTTTTTTAGAAATAACAGGTCATTCAGGGTTTCTTTCAGGATTTTAGCCAAGGGGGGTCAAAAAGAGGTATAACGGGATACTGGGGGGGCAATGTGGTATGATCCTCCTGGAAGCAAACTAGGGGATCCAGGAATATACTCTGTGATCAGGAGCAAATAGTTAAAGTGAGGCCCTATTGTAAAACAAGCTAAGTGATTGTACGTATGTGTTATTGTGCGAAGCACAATCAGCATGCGTAGCATGCTAATGCTAGGGGGGTTTGGGGGCATGCCCCCCAGAAAATTTTTGAAAAATAGATGCTCTGAGATTGAATCTGAGGGTATTTCAGAGTCAAAATATTATATATTGTAGACTGTATGTAGAGCCAAAATAACTGTGAAATCAAGGGTTATCGCTAACTATAAACATCATTATGGCATGGAGAACATGGGCGCTACTAAAGGAGAGATTTAAAACACTTGCATTGATTCACTGTCAGAACAAAATTCCCAAGGGGGGGCAAGCCAAAGCCAAGGGGGGGCGAATGCTCCCCCCACCCCCCCTGAAAGAAACCCTGTCATTTATTAGTTACATATAATTATGCAGAACATTAGTGACTGTTCTATTAGATAGTATCGATCTATTGTTGCTACAATTACGGGTCACCAGGCTTTGTCACCAGGTCTAAATCAAGGCTCAGCGTATCATCCCACCGTAAGACAGCTTATTTCAACTATTTTGATATAAGCGCCTCTTTTAAAAAATTTCGTCAAAAATTACACCTACTTGTTTTCGTGATCATAAAATCGGCTATGCTGTTCTGAATTACAAATCCATCAAAACGGTCCACTTTTAATGTTAGATTAGTGCCTGATAAAAATTTCAGAACAATAGGACCAACAGTTTTTCCGGTAGGCGTGTCAACAAATTGGTTAAAATTTTTATCGACTATTGCTCATATTTTCCTCAATTTTACTGCAAATTGTACCAAATTTTGTGGAGAAGTAGGGTTTAGGTAACGCTACTTGTGCACCAAATTTGATGGAAATTGGTGCACAAGAACATAGGTTGCGTACGCTTTTATTGTTTGGTGCGAAGAAGAAGAAAATACGAAGAAAATCCGACGAGTTTCAGGGACTCGTATCTCAGGAACTGCTGGGGCTATTTCTTTCAAATTTGATATGTAAGGTACTGTATATGGTGACATTAAAATATGTAGATTTGGTAGAAATATGTAGATTTGGTAGAAATAGATGCCATAGTTTTTGAGTTATGATAGGCTGAAATCGGCTACTTGACCGGTCGCGTAAATTACACACTGGTGTGCCCACGCGTATTTCTTGATTTCGTGTAATTTTGGTTTCTTGGCCGCTGACGCACTACTGTGTGTCTTGATGGAATGTACGTAATTTCAAATTTTTAGTGTAATTTTGAAAATGTAATTTCAAATTTCTAAGTAAGGCAAATGGTGCTACTGAAAGAGTTGAGCCAAGTGTACAAAGTGGTACTGTATCACTAGTCTATTGATGCTACCTTCGTCTGCCACACCTGTTTCTGAATCAATAGATCATGAAGGATCAAAAGAAAAGGCGGGATCGGCTGTCAAGGGAAGTATCAGCACCATACAGAAAAGGCTGAAATTGCAAAGGAAGTATTGGAGTGTAGCATTGTACACACTATTTCAAAAGTTGATCCAGAGCAAACACTTTTGCTAAGTATTGTGCACACCTGGGAAGCCAAATTGTTCAAGAGGTAGCCAAAAGATGAACTACAAAGATCAAAGAACTTCCAAGCAAACAACCTGGTTGTCCTCTGATTCTAGGAGCTGAGCTGCAGATTTAAACATTGTTGCATTCTAATGGCAGTATGGTAAATTACAATGACAGCTGCTGAAAGGATTGTTCAGAATAGTGACACCAAGTTACTAGCAAAAATGGTGTGGTAGCATTGTAAATAGCAAGCGCTGGGCAAATTTATTCTTAGCTCAAATTTGTTAAAAGACCCCTACAAAAGCTAAAGGGTTTGAAGAACATAAAAGTATAATTTCTGTTTGAAATGGAGAATATTCCTGATAGTTTAATCATCAACTGGGACCGTACAGGCATCCATTATGTCCCAGTTGGCACAAGGATAATGGAGAAGGACAGGATAGTAGGAGGCATAGTTAATATGCTTATCAGTAAGTGGCCTACCAGGAGTGTATTTTAATCTGAGCTAGTCTGTACTTTCTACCCAAACCACATTATTGCAATCCACTTTTTCATCAAAGCTTGTTTCTATTTCCCCAGAGGAATTCACCTCATCATAACAAACTGGGTTTGTTACAGGCTGTGTAGGTTCTACGTTTTATCTACGTATAACTTCAGTATTATGTAGCTACGTATGAATTGTAACAGTTTTAGAGTTTTATCAATTAACTACCTCATGGTTTGCACTAAAAGCAAGGAATGGAAGGTCTGCTGAGTGTTGTTGATCACCTATTATCATGCAAGTTACCCTTCCACCCTTTTGTATGGATACGTTATAAACAGCAGAAATTTTCTGTGAGACATATCCCCGGCACTATGTTTCCCCATCACATAATGGAAACAGCATACAAATCATGCACATTAGCTACCAGTGACATTGCAGTTCTTCTTCTGATGTCCTTATAAACATGATGATATCCACAAACAACAGAGTTAAAAGCAAAGGATGACGATAAATCCTCACACGTGGTTGCCATAGCTACGTAGAAAGTGTTACAAAATTTTTAAGTTGGTTGATTTTTGAAAATATTCATTCAAATTTGTATAAATAAAAAATGTATTGCTACTAAAATTATCCACTATACGGTATAAACATTTACATAATAACATTTGAACTCCTCTTATCCGGGCAGTCTGGTACCTACTGTTGTCCGTACTATGAATCTAACACTAAATACTGTACTTTTAAACACATGATTGTATGGTATCAACACATGTACAGTATTGTTGCATATGTGTATATGAATACACTGTATTTTAATAAATTAAGTTATCACATCTCTTCCTTGCAGCAAGATCCCTCCACTGCTTAACCAGTAACAAATGAGCTGGTTCAATATCTCTTTGTGATTCCAACCATTTTAAAGCTGGATACGGTACAGAGAATAGCTGTAAAGCTTTTTCTTGTATTATTGGACGTTTCTTGCAATGGGATATTTTTTGCACATGGTTGCAAGAACCACAAATAACATACCTGTCTAACTCATCAAGCACTGGTTCTTGAACTATGTATACGTAAGGGACGCTGCTTCACAAACTGCTTCGGGTTAGCACACAAAGACACGTACTTCTTTATCTTTTCTCTATCCTTTCATATATCCCTTTTTGTGATTTCGCCACTTTGAATTGTTCTCAAACTAGCCTTTGTGATTTGTTCTTCTCAAGCTCTGCTACGATCTTAAGCTTTGTTTCTAGTGTTACTACACTTCTTTTCCATTTTCCTTCCATTGATGCCTCAACTGACGCTTTAATTTTTTACATAAGGCTTTGTTATCCGGATAAGTGAAGTCAGGATAAGATGGGTTATTGGCCAACTTTAAGGGCCATGCAGTGACAATGCATATACCTTTATATTCCATTGATTGGTTGCTGTCATTATTGTTATTGTTATGCTGTACTCTGTATTTTCTTTCCATAGCTTTCAGAACATCAGTATGAGGCTGCTTGGAGAAACACCATTTGGGAAGAAGGCATGGAAACCTTTCAACAAAGGTTTGTAACTTACACCAAATAACAGTAATACATTGTAATTTATTTGTAGTGCTCCATTACCTGGTATCCATGGATACCATTATTCCCTATACAATTGTGTAACTGCATTGTCTGAAGGAGACAAAGCTCAATTTACTATAGCATTAGATGAAGCCACAAAGCATGCCTCGCATGATCTTAACACTACAGCAGTTGCTTTGGAAACAGTTTCATCACTTCACCCCCTACTAAGCCGACTACAGTGTTTATCAGTTACCAGTATCATGGGAGAAATTATGATAATACTGAAGTATGAGAAATAATAATTTGCGATTAATGAACTCAACATTTAATACATTGCAGTGATGATACAAAAGGGTCTTCTGATTCTTCTGTTGAACAACTACTGTCCAGCCTTGTTCCTAGTTTTGATGTTGATTATCAACACTTAGAGCCTGTCTTAGCATTGCATGCTGTCATGACAACCGTTTTGCTACGTAGAACATTAGCTACTCTAGAAGAAAAATCAAATGAACTCTCAACAGATGATGAATTGGTTTACAGAAATCATGTTACATCATTATTTAAATCAGTCCATCACACATTAACCCAACAAATACAACTGGCTATCAAGGCTAAGAGATTTGAGGTACATATACATACTATGTAGTTATTTATATATGCACTTTTATGTCATTACAGACAGCAGAGTTGGCATTGTTTATGCTGAAACAGATTCCTCTTCCAGAATGTGTTGTCAGCAGTGGAACGGGGATCAAATTTGGATGGCAACTTTGGTTTCAAGAAGCTGAATTGTACTGGTCACGAGGAGAAGCATCTCTTGCTCTTCATCTCATGGAAAAGCTTATCAGTGAACTGGTAGGCACTTAATACTGAAATTATAGTTAATGTTATTATAATAATTTCATAGTCACAACTAGGAAATGCAGAAGCCACGCAATTTCTACCCTCTGCACTGTGTTGCTATGGCAGCTGGTTATCAGATACACGTAGGGAAAATCCCATGACCATATTTAATGACTACCTTGAGAAGGTGTGTTGATACATCAGTATATCTATGGGGCATTAATTTAACAAATTTACAGGCTGTTGATTTGTTGGAGGAAGTAAGAGACCAATCAGCTGATGTTAAGAATACTGCTACAAAGGCAAGTGTTATAACAATGCATAAATGATTTAGTTACTGTATAGAGGGAAACATTGGCGGGGGAAAACGTTGGCGAATTTGGCGAATGACCATAAATTCGCCAAAGTTTCCCCAGTCAACATTTATGCTTGCATAAAATTTGTTAAGCAAATTTTGACTTTAAAAAGCATGAAGCTTAAGTGTACATGTTCAACTGCATGAATTTCACCAGCCACCTCGCTAGCCATATTACGTATGTATAGCAAGAAAATCGTTTGATGCCACGCCCTCTTTTCGTGCAAGGCTCGTTGCGTGAAATAAAAATCAAAAGATATCATAAAAACCTATAATGATAGATATAGCCAAAAATCTTCTTTCATCTGGCAGTGCATGACATCGCTATAATTATATTAAATACAGCTAGCAAAAATCTCGAGGGACACGCCTAAGGCTCTGCCTTGCATTTTAAGCGATCGCATTAATCCTACATGAAAAATTCTGGCTGGAGTTTCTTTCACTGTCATACACTGGGTTAAACCTGCATGCATGCACAGCCTAGCAAAAATCTTGCATGGCTAGCTATACGGAGCTAGTCCCAGCTTTGCACAACTCATTAGCACTGAGCTGTCATATATTTAAAAACGTAGCTAAATTTCTTACATGGTAAAATCTTGCTCGGAGAAATGGATAAATTCGCCAAAATTTATTTCACCAAATATGTTTTTGTAATGAATTCGCCAAAGTTTGCCCCCGCCAATGTTTCCCTCTATACGGTATTTGGTTATTTTATTGTAATTTTAGGCTTACTGGACCCTAGCTTGTTATGCCAGTAACCAATATCAGAACATTACACGTCGTATGACTTCTACTGCATATGAGTCTAAGAAAACATTATTGGAGAATTCTAAGGTATTGAAATGTGTTATGAAACCATGTAAAATAAGCTTTCATTCTTCAGTAATAAAGATAAGCTAAATGTTTAGTGTAATAATTATCATTCTGATAAACACCTTTATTTTAATAGCTTGAACTTCAGAAGTTAAAGCAAATAACTGTTGACAAAGGGCAGATACAGAGGTAACTATATTGGTTACATGAACTGTTGTGATCTTCTGTGACCATAGACACATAAGAACATTAAAGGCACAGAATGAAGAAGATGAGGAGGAATTACAAACATTACAAGCTGACCGCAATACCTTCTTGTGTACAGCTATACAGAATTATCTCAAGTGTTTGGAAGCAGGGGTAAACATATAATTTATCTTAATGTGCTTTGTTTAATATTATTGCTAGAATGATCACGACCTCTATGTGTTTCGGCTAGTATCTCTGTGGTTTGCTAACTGTAGTGATGATACTGTTAATTTGACTATAATGGTATGTTTGATGTTTGGTGTATGCATTTTTTTGTAGTGTTTTGCTATAGGAATCAAGTAGAAAAGTAGCCAGCTACAAATTTCTACCATTAATATACCAGCTAGCTGCTAGAATGACACGAATGAGTAACTCACATGATCACTTTCAACAGGCCCTACAACAAGTAAGCTAATACAAGTAGCTATAATAAAAAATCATGTCTATACCATTCTAGTTGTTATTAAGGCTCTCACTGGACCATCCTTACCATACTCTTAGTGTATTACTGGCATTAGCTAATGCTAGCAAGGATGATGATATATCTAATCCTACTAGTGGTAGTACATCCACACACAAATTATCCAGAAAGCAATCTAACAGCAAAAAGCCATCCACGTCAACAATAGACAAAGTAAATATATGCTATTATACTTACGCCAGTGCCACTATATATGTATGTATGTATTATGATAACGGTGATGACATTAATCTTGAAGTTTTGATGATTTATAATTATAATCAATTTTTATAGGATAAAATGCTGGCAGCTCAACAATTGCTTAATAAAGTTAAGGTGGAAAAGCCAACTTTGGTGGAGTCCATTAGGCTGCTTAGTGAGGCATACATTGAGTTGGCCTATTGCAGTGTTTCGCATCTTAGAAAGCAGCAACATGGTATATATGATTTTTTAAGTAATGCCCAACATATTTACCATTTTGTTACAGTTCCTGTTCAGCTGCCATCATCTTGTAAGCTGGTGAAATTGACTTGTCTTAATGAAGTTGTTGTTCCTACCATTGACATCAAAGTATAGTCTGCAACAACAGAGATCTGCTGTTATTGTCTGTGTTCCAATTTGTAGGTAGATCCTACATGTCAGTACAGTGATGTAGTAAAGTTAGAGAGATTTGATTCAAAGTTTCGACTAGCTGGTGGTATTAATCTTCCAAAGATTCTTTCCTGTCAATGCAGTGATGGGAAAAGGAGAAAACAGCTGCTCAAGGTCATTTCATTTTATCACTAATAATCAGACATTTAATAGCTTTTGTCAATTGTTAAAGTCTTTTGTAAACAGTAATGGTATGTTCCATCAGTTCTAAACTTTCATTAAATTGTGCATGTGCAGTGATATATTTACTTGCCAGCCACTATTGTTTATTCACCACGCATATTAGCTCAAAATAGTAGGAATAGGCTATAAAATATAAAATCAACAAGTCAGATGAGTTAATCAGAGATGTTATATGTTATATCAGATTTCCATTGTGTGGCAAATTGTCTCTATGTAGTAACATGTACAACCACAGAATATATTGCAGAATCTCATTGTCCCTCCCTAGTCTAAGTTTACTTAATGAGTATTAGATGTGTTATATGTTTGCTTACATAGTTCAACACTATTTGTACAGGGTAAGGATGACTTAAGACAAGATGCTGTCATGCAGCAGGTGTTTATGCTAGTCAATCAGCTACTAAGAAGTGACCCAGCAACTAGGAAAAGAAGATTAGCAATCAGAACATACAAGGTGGCTCCTTATGCATGCTGTGCATACTTTTTGATCTCATTTATTCATTGGATATAATTATTGTTAATCAATGTAAATTATTGTACAGTAAATTACTACAGACTTTGTTAGAAGTATGTATCAAGACTCACGATAGTGAGTCGCGAGGCCAAGAAGAAGCACAGCAACGCGACCACTGAGTGAGTTATTTACACGTAGCACCGCCCTGAAACTCGCAAACGCTCTAGCTAAGCCGCCATTAAAGCTATCGCTTAGTTATTACCGACCCACAACGTTCTTACTATATAGAATCAGTAAACCGAGAATGGAGGAAATAGGCGCCACCATTACTAAGTACCAGCCATTGCGAGTTTTATGACGCCCGTTGTGCGACTACGCACGACGAACCATCCTTTCCCGCCCAATTCGCCCGTTTACTAGACAATTAGTACCTTCATTGTTTGAAGAATGAATATCCCGAACTTCGTAGAAATCTATTCAGCCATTCTTCCGATACAGCCTTATAAATGCCTTCCTGTGACCACAAAAATTTTTACACGGCAGTCGTTTTTTTTTCTTTCTTTCTTTCTTTCTTTCGTTCTTTCTTTCTTTCTTTCTTTCTTTCTTCATCGCACACTTTTTTCGTGGGCTTCCGGGAGCTTTCGTGAACCCTGGAAGTTTTTTTCAAACTCCCTTTTTATACATTCACTTGTTTGTCTAATAACTCACTCATTTCTTCATGGATTTCAACCAAATTTGTATCAGCACTTCTCCTATGTATGCTCTACCTGTCATACTATTATCAGTCTGAAGTAAACACTTGAATGTATTTGAGGAGGACTATTACACTGCAGGTTGATAGTTGTCATAACTTGGACCCCCTTCGAATGATTTACATAAACTTTCAGATACACAATCTATATTGATGTATCACTCTGTAGTGAAAGTTTAAAAAAAAATCTCGGGCTTGAGTTTTTCAAAATTAAGCTTCAAAGTTTAATTTGCAATATTGTGTGCTAGGCAAGTACAAGTTATGCCCATGCAGTGCTTCTCTGCTGCTTGCTAGTAATAACATGTGTTTATACTTCCAAAAAGTAGTGATATGCTAAACAAAAACACCCTGGGTATAAAAAAAGTGCGAGGCCAATCAGAAGCAGCATTGCAAATAGGTATGTACGACCAAAAATGTTGATATCAGTTGAGGCCAAGAAATTACTTATCAAAAATCTACTTGAATGACATAATAGTTTATAGCATATTGTCACAACTATGATTGACTTTGTCACTTGGCCACCTTTTTCACACCATCATTATTAATAAAGGTGGCCAAGTGACAAAGTCAATCATAGTTGTGACAATATGCTATAAACTATTATGTCATTCAAGTAGATTTTTGATAAGTAATTTCTTGGCCTCAACTGATATCAACATTTTTGGTCGTACATACCTATTTGCAATGCTGCTTCTGATTGGCCTCGCACTTTTTTTACACCCAGGGTGTTTTTGTTTAGCTTTATATAACATTCATAGTTGGCTGGTATTAAAGAGGACCTGCACAACCAAACACTGTGATAATGTCATTTGTATACAATTAGGTGATCCCATTATCCCAACGTTCAGGATTAGTTGAATGGTGTGAGGGTACTGTTTCAATTGGTGACTATCTTGTTGGTGCAACAACAGCATCAAATGAGGGGGCGCATTGCAGATATAATCCAAATGATTGGTCAAATGGAGAGTGCAAACGAAAAATGATGGAGGTTGCTAAGTAGCTAAATCGTTGTAAAAATATAAACATAATAATATCATTGTATAGGCTCTTGAGACTAAAAGAAAAATAACTAAGCAAAAAGTGTTTCAGGTACATAGATACGTACGTAGATAGATTAATAGATGGATAGCTACATTAGCTATTCTGTAGTAATTAGCTACCCATTTCAATACTGTATACATGAATTTCACTTTGTAAGTATGATATTGCTTAGATTTTAGATATAATGGAGGATGTACGTATGTCTGACTACTCTATATGCCAGATTATTTGAGCACCGAAAAGAAGTTTTCACATATTTTGCATTTTAGTATTTATATTCAAAGTTCTCTGACTGCTACGTATATATCCACAATAAACTTGGGCAGCTGAGCCTTCCTTGGCACAATGTGCTTTATACCAGTTCAGATACCACAGCCTAATTTGTTATAGCTACCAGTTCTACATTTTGAGTCACCGTACCCATAAAAACCACAAAATTAAAATTATTTTCCACCATACAATATTAATGAAGATTACCTTAGATACATAGGTAAATATATAATTCATTGTGTACTCTTAGGAAATCTTGGAACATTTTCATCCTGTATTTCGTCACTTTTTTATGGAAAATTATATGGAGCCATCAAGATGGTTTGAATGTCGATTGTCGTACACAAGGAGTGTTGCTGCTACTTCCATTGGTATGTAAATTACAGTGGTCAAATTAGCACTGTTAGTTACTTTAATTATATATTCACCAATTTTGAATTTTATTCATAGGAGAAGCTTTCATTTACTTTATATAAATAGTCACCTATGGTAAAGGATAAAGAGGTTCCTTATTTGTGAGATTGCAGTGACTCTTTGCTTTATACTTTTAAAATGAGTTGTTTAAAAATACGTGCATAAGAATTTGAGATGTATTGACGGTATCTTGTTTATTGGATTGCATTGAGTGTAATATGTAACCATTACTATATAGTTTATCAATAATAAATATACTGTATAATGCAATTATGCAGTGGCAGAAAATATTGGCGAATTTGGCGAATCAACTGCCATTCGCAAACATTTTACCAACCAATACTTTCTTACCAACTTAGTATCTTTACTCTTAAATCTAAAATTACCAAATATTTCCCCACCAATCCTCGGAGATGAGCTTATTCGCCAATAGTTTTCCCCGCCGCATAATTGCGCTATATAGTAAATGTACGTACGCATAGCCAGTATGCAGTTGCTAGCTACTATAGCTACTCCTCAGACAATTCTTTGCTACAAGTGTAGCAATAAATGTAAAGAAATTACTGTCAAACAATACAGTACATTGATCATACAGCTTGCTTTTGTAATCAGCTATATTACCTATGTGGCTACCTTGTGTTTTTTATTATTAGTGGGTTATTTGGTTGGACTGGGAGATAGACACATTCAGAATATTCTCATCGATCAGAACACTGCAGAGTTTATTCACATTGATTTTGGTAAATGATTAATTGTACAGTTTACCCGTACCATGTAATGCTGTTACTTATTATTGCCAAATCTCGTAGCATGTAGGGTTTAGGCTAATTGTTGGAGGTGTAATGTCATAAGGTCTCCTAATTTAGATGTGTTCCTAACTACTGTATACACAGAATCATTGACGAGTCAACATTTTTGGCTATTTGCCTAAAATACGAGTCAACATTTTTGGCTATTTGCCTAAAATACGCTGTTGGTGTTATTTAAATTTGGCTATGTGAACTCGTCAATCTGAAATTCCTTTCGTAACTAATCTGGTCTTTAAATGTTTTGTTATTTGAAAGCCACACCCACCTTTGTAACTAAAGCGCTCAATTATTATACTGCAAAATGTTTAGCTATTTGGTATTAGTTGAGACTTTAATTATTCAACCCCACATATAGAGGATCCATTCTTTTTTCTACTAAGGCATTTAATGGATTCCACAAGACATTCAATAGGGGTTTTTAGTACATTTTCAGAGTCCTACTAATCGCTACTATAACATTATGATGTTCAATGACAAAAAAGTGGCAAAATGACAAATCTGACACTTGTTAATCAACATTAAAAGTAAAGGCTATAGTAACAGTACAGTTGGACCATAAGTGAAGTTAAGAGGAATATTTGTATTCATATAAACCTGAATGAGCTTCACATAAAGGAGGTAGCTATACTATGTGAATTTCATTTGTCTGTCTGTCTATCTGTCTAACATGCAATTAAAATTGTAGAGGTTTTAATGGTCATTTCATCCCATGAAAATAATAGGCTATACATAGCTGCAGTACTGATTTAGCATTATACGTAATTATAATCTTTACCATGTGCTTACGTAGGAGTAGCATTTGAGCAAGGTCGCACTTTGCCCATTCCTGAAACAGTTCCATTTCGGCTGACTCGTGATCTTGTTGATGGGATGGGTGTAGCAGGAGTGGAAGGTGTGTTTCGTAAGTGTTGTGAGGAAACCTTACAAGTTATGAGGCATTCACAAGAAGAGCTCAAGACTATTGTTGAGGTATGTACAGTGATCATTTTAATGTATTTTTCAATATCTATTTTGCTACGTAACTAGTCATCTGTATTCTGTAATTTCAAATCGTGGTTGCATGTCAAGATCAAAATTATGTGACTTGACTTTAGCTACATGGCTATGTTAGATAGTGACAGGACTTCATGTTATCACGTATATAACTAGTTGCACATTTCCTATCCTGCACATATGGGCTTTTCTCAGTTAGCTAGATTATTGTCATACTCCCTAATAACATAAGCCCTTCATTATTATGGCTGTCCCTTTATACCCTCCTCCTATGCTCATCATAATTATTAATAGGGAAGCTTAGTCCTTCCTTTAGATACATATATAAAACTATTGGGCTTCTTAGAGCTTCATTCAGTAGTAACACATGAGTCTTGAAAGGAAATACTGTATAAACCTGATTATTAGCCGGTGACCACTCATGATCAATTATTAGCCATTTTCAATATTTTTTCTATTTCTGAGAACTCAATACCCTTGGGACTACGTATTTAGCACAACAAAATATCGAGTATTCATTATGCATCAATTTTTGCTACAAAAATAGTTTTTCAATACAAAATATTGAAGGATTATCTACAAGTTCTGTGGTATAATTTTGTTGTGTATACGTGTCTCTCACTGGCAACACTGAACATCAGCTGCTTGTCGCTATCTTACTAATTGTTGCTTCACCTCCCAATAAGGCTTTCTTTTAATAACATTTCAATTTCACTGTATACTTTGCTTTCTTTATGAGGGGAATTAATTATTTTAGGATTATTCCTTGGGTATGATCCTTCACTGTCACTTCACTTTCTTGATCATCATTGTAAACAGATTGTAAAGCAAACTAGAAATTAATTGAAGGGAAATACTTAAATAGGTATGTCGAATGTAATAAGCAAACCTGTTTAACACAGCCCTCAAGTATGGATACCTGGAAAATGCGGTTATGTTCATAAACTATTTTGGCTGACAATAAAGATACGTATACTGATAATTGAGGGCCTACATTACAGTACTCCAGTCATCTACATACAGCAAATTGAACAGGTGTTAAACATGTAGATATACCTACAAATATTCCACAGGTGTTACTGCATGATCCACTCTACATGTGGACCATTAGCCCAATCAAGTCACTGAACCTACAAAGATCAGCTAGGGACAATGGTGAACTGACTGTCCCCATTAATAACAGTCAAGATCTTAGTCTATCAGATAGTAGTTCCAATCAACAGACTACTAGTAGTAGAATACCTAGTAACAAGATGGCCGAGAGAGTGCTATTACGATTGCAAGAAAAGTTAGAGGGAATAGAAGATGGTACCTTACTTAGTGTTACTGGTCAAGTAAACCATCTCATACAAGAAGCTACAAATCCACACAATCTTTCCCAACTCTTCCCTGGCTGGCAGGCTTGGATTTGACCATCTATATCAATGTAATATTGTAATAAAATTAATACATCTTGTATATTATATGCAATTTTATGTACTATTTGTAATATATGTAGTTATAATAATTATACAATAGCAAATAACTGTATATTTTACATACGTACGTACATTTAAGCAGATGGAATTTTAAGGTATATTTCATGAAAAAATTGTTGAAGTTCAAGTTAAGCTACTTTTTTAATTAAAAATTCTTAATAATTATTGAATTACCATTAAAAAATGGGCATTATTATAGCAATGGCTCAGACACCTACTACCAGACCAGAATGATCAGCAATAAAGATTTAATCATTAACATAAACAACATTCTTATCATTAACAAGTACATAGCCACTAACTATCACATGTAGCTAGCTATAAGAATACTTGGCATATAGATAACCTGGTTTTGTTTTCGTGATCTGTTATAGCCAAATAGATGAAGAGGTAATTTTTATTATCACAAATAGATCCTGAAGCAGCTAACTAGGCTTATGTACATCAGCGTCACAAATGACACAGATGTGAAAGCAGCACTGGAAGCTCAAAGCACCAAGACAGCCTATGTTAATCAGCCTTATATGTGACCAGGCATGCAAAAATCAACCATCTGAGCACAAATTACATGCAAACTTCTACAACATTACAAGAAACAGTTAAAGAGTTCTACAACATTACAAGAAACAGTTAAAGAGTTATGACATTTTTAAGTTCAACTGCATGAGAACATGGAGGGTTTTTGCAGAGCCAGTCACATTTATCATTTGTACTACTGGTACTGCTGGTGCTAGTGGTAGTACTGGTACTACTCGTACTGGTGGTGCTACTGGTAATGGTGGTACTACTGGTACTGCTGATACTAGTGGTACTGCTGGCACTGGTGGTACTACTGGTACTGGTGGTACTACTTTTACTGGTACTGGTGGTACTACTGGTACTGCTGGTACTACTGGTACCACTGGTACTGGTGGTACTACACCAGTACCTGTCCAGTAGTACTAGCAGTACCACTAGTACCAGCAGTACCACTAGTACTACCAGTACTTGTATATAATATAGTATTTATGGAATTAATAAGTATTTCTTATATTTCGTGACTTTTGTATCCAGGATTTTTGAGAAGGTCAAGGGACAAAAATGGTAATTCCAGAAAAAGGTGTAAAATCTCCAAATGCCATTTGAGGAAAATGTAGATTACCTTATCACCTTCCAGGTGTTACAGCCTTCATGCTTTTTACGTAGCCCTAATAATGCAGGACAAATTTATAATTACGTTTGCGATCCATGTGATCCAAATAAAAACTTGACAGATGCACTAAATCATCATAGCAATAGCTACATTATTATTTGTGTGGACATAGCCAGCTGGTTGTTTTGGATCTGTTCCTGGTTCAAATGGTGAATTAATGAAGACTCATGATAGTGAGTAGCGAGGCCAAGAATAAGTTCAGCAATGCGACCACTGAGAGTTATTTACACGTAGTAGCACCCTCACACTCGCAAACGCTCTAGCTAAGCCGCCATTAAAGCTATCGCTTAGTTATTACCGACCCACAACGTTCTTACTATATAGAATTAACAAACCGAGAATGGAGGAAATCGGTGCCACCATTGCAAGTTTTATGGCATCTAACAAACCATCCTTTCCTACCTGATTCGCCTGTTAACTAGAGAATTTGTACCTTCATTGTTTGAAGAATCAATAACCCGAAGTTTATCAAAATCGGTCCAGCCAGTTTTCCGATACAGCCTTACAAAGTCTTTCCTTTCACCACAAAAAATTTTATGCGGTAGTAATTTTTTCTTCCACTTTCATTTTCATCGTATACTTTTTTGTGGGCTTGCATGAACCCCGGAAGTTTTTTCAACCTCTGTTTTTGTACATTCAGTTGTTTGTCTAATATCTCACTCATTTCTTAATGGATTTCAGCAAAATTGTATCAGCACTTCTCCCATGTATGCTCTACTTGTCATACTATTTCCACCCTGAAGTAAACACTTGAATGTATTTGAGAAAGGCTATTACATTGTAGGTTGATAGTTGCCATAACTTGGACCCCCTTCATATGATTTGCATAAACTTTCAGATACAACAATCTATATTGATGTATCACTGTGTAGTGAAGTTTTAAAAAATTGTGGGCCAAAATTGAACTTCAAAGTTTAATTTACAATAATGCGTTCTAAGCAAGTACAAGATATGCCCAGTACTTCTCTACTGCTTGCTAGTAATAAGTTAATTATAACATCTGTTTATACTTCCAAAAAGTAGTGATATGCTATACAAAAACACTCTGGGTGTAAAAAAGTACAAGGCCAATCAGAAGCAGCACTGTAAATAGGCAAAAATTTTGGTATCAGTTGAGGCCAATAAGTTACTTATCAGAAACTTTTTAACTCCTTGAATGACACACTATGGTTTATAGCATATTTTCACAAGTATGATCGGCTTTGTCACTTGGCCACCAAATTAAAGCCAACCACACTTGTGAAAATATGCTATAAACTATAGTATGTCATTCAAGGAGTTGAATGACACACTATTTGTGAAAATATGCTATAAACTATAGTATGTCATACCTATTTACAGTGCTGCCTCTGATTGGCCTCATATTTTTTTTACACCCAGGGTGTTTTTGTATAGCATGTATATAACCAGTATGCCTTGTCAGATGTGAGGATGCAGCTTCTAAGCGATATCCCAACTGTCTCAACTAGTACTGTCACAGTTGTAACAACTGTCATATGTACAGTGGTCTCAATTATCACAACCCTTACAGCTGTGGGTATTTTTGTATAGCATGTATATAACCAGTATGCCTTGTCAGATGTGAGGATGCAGCTTCAAGCGATATCCCAACTGTCTCAACTAGTACTGTCACAGCTGTAACAAGTACAACTGTCATATGTACAGTGGTCTCAATTATCACAACCCTTACAGCTGTGGGTATTTTTGTATAGCATGTATATAACCAGTATGCCTTGTCAGATGTGAGGATGCAGCTTCAAGCGATATCCCAACTGTCTCAACTAGTACTGTCACAGCTGTAACAACTGTCATATGTACAGTGGTCTAAATTATCACAACCCTTGCAGCTGTCTGAACTGTCACAAGCATCACAGTCGACTACAGCTGTCAGTGACAGTTTGTGACATTTGAGACTTTAAATAGTTGCTTAAATTTGAGACAGCTATATACGTTAAGTAAGATTATAGTACAATGATGAATCCTATAATCCACATTAATCAATACTAGCCAGTAGGGACCAGCTGATTATGCCAGCATAATAGGTAGCTAAAAGCATCAAGCATAATAGGAAGTGTTTGGCTAAAAATAAATAATTATTATATGATCGATATACTCTAATAGAACACTCAACATTATTATATGTACGTGTAGAACTAATAGAACAGTCACCCTAATAGAACACTCAACATTATTATGTACCACTGTACGTGTAGAACTAATAGAACAGTCACCATGAAAAGATTAAAAATGTAAAACTTTTTAAATTAAAAAGTCGCTACTCGGTGCCATTACCAATGCTGATTGCCCCCCACCCAATTCCGCGCGGTCATCTTGTAGTTCTTCCGGGTGGGGCCCGGCTGTGACAATCAGTGGAGCACCACATGGCCTACACTCGGGCAGCCTTTCTCAGCGACGTGGAGCTTGCACCAGGGTGGAAACCCCTGAGGAATTAAGGGAGGAGACTGTCCGTTCCTAGCCAAGGATTGAACCCCAGCAAACGAATCCACTGGGATTCGAACCCCCAACAGCACTACCTGCCCGGTTTCCCAAGGCAGTTACCTCAGCCAAGCCACTCCAGTGACAAGCTCCGAATGAGTTACATTTTAACCACTATTTAAATCCATTAATACATCAATTCAATCAGAAAAAGTTGAAATTAAAAAAAAAGCGGACCAACCTGGGAACGAACCCGTACCCCATGATGGGCTTCGTGTACCAGCATCCTCCCCAACAGGCTATCAGGTCCGGCCTGATTGAAGGCTTTTTTGGGCAGACTTTAACTTTTTAATTTTTTTGCTTGAATTAATTTTCTTCGGATAATTGAAAGCAGTTGATCTAATACGTATGGGAAGCGGTATTTTCCCCACGTGATGTTACCAATTCTACCTTTTATGAATATGGAACACTAGTCTATATAACGTAACGTTGTGTACTACTGGTAGTCGCTCTCTACGATATTTATTGCTATCAAGCAGACCGTTTGCTGAACAGATATCCAATAGATAATAATAATAGGAAGTGAAAAGAATTGATAATAATAATAGGAAGTGAAAAGAATTATGCTGGAATAACTGATAGGGCAAATTTAAATTATGCTACACTATAAATACAAAACACTCACTTGTAAACTCTCTACGCTGCTGCAAAATCTTTAACATGTGAGTTAGACTAATGGAAATTTAAACTCACAATCATATATTTCTCGTGTCCATGACAACTTCAAATACTGTAGAGGGCCTATTCTTGCACATTTAAGCCAATAAATGTTCTGTTGTGTGGTAAAATTTGGGAATAATAATTAAGGTAAAGTTTAAAAGAAATTCTCAAAGGAATAATAAAAGCATAATAGGCGCAGTCCTAGTACACTGTACTAATATTAATGATGTCCATGTCTAGGATCACGCCCCATACAAAAAGGTCTGGCTCAATTGCAAGACTAGTCCATATATCTATATATATCTGATCTATCACATGCATGACACTATCTATGCCCTCTGGTCTATGCAATACATATGTCTGTCTCAGTTGAGGTCTGAGCTTATTAAATGTTTTAAATTTTACGTAACTACCTATCATTCTTTCCACCTATTCATATGAAAGTTCATCCTGGTATTCTTTAATTTTCAATATGTTGTGATAACTGCCAGTGCATAATAATTACTATACAAAATACCCTGGCTGTAAAAAGTAGGGACCAAGAACTAAAATAAAAAGATGGGCGGCCAAGGCTTGTGTAGTGTTACTGCTGATGGAAATATGATAATCACTTAAATAATGTTTTGCAGCCTGGATTGTGATTATTGAACTTTTATTCCATCAGTAGTAGCTAACACTACACAGGCCTTGGCCTTTCACTTCTTTTTGCCTAGGCCTTTTTTAGTTCTTGCCCACTACTTTTTTTACAGCCGGGATGCTTTTAGTTGAGACTTCACTTCCTTTTTTTAGAAATAACAGGTCAACATATAGCCATTAGTTAGCTAATAGCCATAATTTATTATGTTATACTGCTAAAAAGCTGAAAAGAGCCAAAGTGACGACAACTAAACAAACTTAGTATCTGCAAAACTAAACTTCTAAACATGTCTTGGTGTCTTGGGATGAGTTACGGACTCTTGATTACAGTAGTTATAGATTGTGGTGTAACGTAGTCAAAGAATTGTCCCAACCAGAGGAGGAGTGAGTAAACTCTGGCAGACATGCACATCCAAAATAAGAGATGATAGACATTATGATGCTGATACACTGATACATGGGATGTAAAATGGCTTGTGGCATGTCCTGAGAAGGTGAAGCCTTCTGCAGTCTTCCCCTGATGGTTTGGCCAAAGAGAGTGCCCAGCAGTATATTTGCTGGGCTCCCAAGAGTTGGTATGGCAATGCCTTGCAGCTTTGGGCTCTCTGGGTGTTGCTTCTTTCGACTGATGCTGCTAAAGATGATCTGTTACACTCAGCTGTCATCGATCCTCACAATGAACTACCCTCCAAATTACCTGATGCTCCAACCCTCTTACTGTGCAGCCTTCTCTTGTGCTACAGCTTTACATTTTTTTAAATGAGGCACCTCCCTTGATAGTTCTGCTTTTCGTTCCCAGCACCTTTTGGATGTCATTTGTGGGTGCTCTTGTGATAGAGATAATTTAGAGACCGGCAGTGGCCATGGCCCTACATATGCAAATACACCAGCAGATGGTTTATACGATATAGTTTTTATGTCGATGACAGAAGGGAACAATGGTGTACTTCAAACAAAGTTTTAAAAATTTTTCTGGTCCTCCTGCCTGCATGGTCATTTTTGCCAAGCAGTAAAACATTATTATAATTATAAACTGTACAAATATTCTCATGGATACAATGTAAAAAACTTATACAAATTTTATAATGAATGAGAGATTGTGTATATAATCAATAATAGTTTAAATTGACAAAATTTAAAATAACAGCCTGGTCACCTCAGGGTTTCTTTCAGGATTTTAGTCAAAATGAGGTATAACGGAGCAATGTGGTATGATCCTCCTGGAAGCAAACTAGGGGATCCAGGAATATACTCCGTGATCAGGAGCACATAGTCAAAGTGGGGCCTTATTGTGTAACAAGCTAAGTGATTGTATGTGTTAATGTGCGAAGCACAATCGGCATGCTAATGCTAGGGGGTCTGGGGGCATGCCCCCCTTGAAAAATAGATGCTGTGAGATTGAAACCGAGGGCATTTCAGTGTCATAATAAAATTATTATAATAATAATAATAATTATGATGTAGAGTCAAAATAACTGTAAAATCAAGTCATCTCTAACTATAAACATCATTATGGCATGGAGAACATGGGCACTATTGTTAACATTGAATTTTATTATGTATAGCGTAACTGTTAAAGATTTAAAACGCTTGAATTGATTCACTGTCAGAACAAAATTCCCAAGGGGGGCAAGCCAAAGCCAATAATAGGGGCAAATGCTCCCCCGCCCCTTGAAAGAATCAATCCACATATTCGTGTCATGTGTCACTTTTTCTCCAAATTTTAAATGTGAAATAATTACAAAAACTAAATAGCTACATGATTGGATTAAACTCAAATAACCTTCTAAACTTCTCAGGTACGTATGCAGAAAATTGACAGATCATGGAAATACACATCATTTAAGTGCAAATGGAATCAATTGTACTGTCTTGGCTCACACAGACCTTAGAGCCTGTTTGATGGTTTACAATAAATTTTGTGAGTTCCTGCCATTGAGGTTCTCATTCCCACTTCTGTTCCCACTCCTATTTCCCTAGAATTCTCATCTACCCATTTTTATAAACATGGCCAAGTGGTCATAGTTGTGAAAACAACCTTGAGCATTGAATATCATTAAAGTAAAGGATCTTCAACGAACACCTAAACATCTCCACTTACAAGGCTTCTTGATTGCATGGCCTCCCCATTTTTACAGCCAGGTATTTGTTTAGCATTTTGCATTAGCAAAAACACAAAAAACCAAATTATGTTTGTCCAAGCATACATCACATGATGTAATCAAGTTATATCTGTTGATAGTATCAGTGGCAGGCTTACTATAATTATGTAATGTGTGCAAGCAGCTGTCTTTGTATAAGTCAGCACCTTCTTTTATGAGTTTCTCAACTTGTGCATTAGACTATAAAAGAGGAAGAGAAAGGAAAGAAGGTTAAAAAGAAACACTAAGGTACAACTTTCACTGGAACAACAATAAATTTGATGAAATTGTCTTGTTTCTGGAGCCATACTCCTACTGCTAGTGGGTCTTACAGGAAGTCACTGGTGAACTTGAAATTTTTAAACCAGGCACTTGTCTGGTTTCTTGAAATTGTTTTCGTGCGGACGTCGGTATGTGTGCGTGTGTGTGTGTGTCCGCCCCCCATGCTATTAAAAACCATTCATGTGAAATGAAGTCTGAATAACCAATCAAACAAGTCCTACTGCTTTTCAGTTTCTTTATGACAATTGCTATTGATATTACTGATGGGCCGGCGGGGCCTTAGTAATGAAGCCCGTTATGAGTTACTGCCAAGGAAGAGCAAGGTAATGCCATGTTAGCCGATCATTTCACAGAAAAAGCTGTTTAACCAGCTGTACATTACTAACAAGACAGAGCATTTCAGTTTTAAAAGTGGACATGCCATGCGGGTTGCACAGCTTATAAAAGAAGACTGGCCTATAGTGTTACAATAAGAATTTTGGCATAAAACAACTTTATACTACTATTTTATTACTAAAGGCTTTTACTGGAGTGTAAAGCCAGTTTAATTTGTGTGCGTTCCTTAGTGATGAATCTTTGTTCATGTGACTTACCCGTTACATCATTAACTATTGACAATACATTTGATTAACATTGGTTTAACTTGTATAATGCCTGGTTTTTAGATGGTAATACATCAACCTGTTACAGATTGCATGGTTAGCATTTCATGACATTCACAAAAGTAGCATAGTGTTATCAGAGCATTTCAATTGGTTTTCTCAGGTAAATGCACTACTATCAGGGGTCACCAACTGTTGCCAAATCTTGTACACTCTTCCTGAAATCTTATTTGAAATTATTAAAATTTGAATTCTAAAATCAAAAAGTTGCAATGATGATCAAATTCTTGTATATGTCCGCTTCTTAAAATAGAGAGAACGATATCAGCAACCTCTTTGTGGAGGTAACTAACCATTAAGCTACCCAGATTCTTCAAAAACTTTCATTTAAGCCGCTTAATATATATACACAGGTGCTTATAATTTATAATTCATCAGCACTCCATATAGCTAATAATTATATATGTATCCTAGTCATGTAGCTAGTAGTATAAAGAAGTATAGTGAAGACTTTGCTAATGAAATCTAATGTGAAATCAGTGGGTGAAATACAAAGATTTTGAAATCCGTACACCTTCTTGGGAGTTGGTGACCCCCTGGCTAATATGGAGGCTTGGATGACATATTTTTGTACTTTTATACAACTTACTCAATGTTAGACAATTTATCAAGCAGTTTCATTCTAATTTCCGGTGGAAAATCAACTACAAATATATAAACACAAGACGTGCACATTTGGATAAGCTAGTGTGATAATGTACTAACTTCTGTGTACATAGGTATGAATTTCTGTTATAATATCTTGTAAACCCAATCCTTTGAGTATTTTTAGCTCCATAATTTCTAGTGAACAACCATATAAAGCATGCATTATAGCATACATAATATTTTTACTTCAAAAATATGGATTTAATTTCCTCCTCAGGCTCCTTTATCACATACAGTTATGCTTAACTGAAACTTTTATCAAATTTATGAGAGAGGACCATAAAGGATTGTATGGTGAGGGACTCATCTTTTGACTAGCTACATATAGCGTGGAACAGCTAAAACACTTCATACAGTACAACGGATAATTAGTATTACTTAAAGCACTACTGCCAGTTTGTATGAAATATACAGCTCGAGGTGAGAGTCGAGTGGCAAATATAGTATGAGGCGAAGCTGAGTGCTATATTTGTCATGAGACCCTCACCAAGAGCTGTATATTTCACACAAACAAAGCAGCAGTGCTTTAAGTGTTTTATTGTATTTTACACTACTGATGTGTAAATAAAACACAAATGAATGGTTTTCTTTGATGAAAAGTGTCAATGAGCTACCATTCTATAACTACTCTATCGTTCTATAACTACCCAACCACAGTGCTATAACTACCCAACCACAGTTCTATAACTACCTGCTGACACTTTATGGCATATATAGCACTGTTAAACCCTTTGATCTGCCCACGCAAAATACAATAAATACAATTAATGCACTATCTTACTCCTTACATAGAGGGCTCATAAGGTCGCAACCTCATTCACAACATATTTTCATAATGCACGTTGTTACTGAGGTCACTCACGCCCATCGATTTGACATGGCTAAAATGGTTGTCTAGAATCAGTGGAATGAAACAGCGGAATGGAACACTGGAATGGAATACTGGAATGACCCAATTTGTACTTCATACTTTCCTAAATCACAAATCTGAATACTGCCTCTCTTCCCCCTGGGACTGTAAATATACGTTTTCATTATACTGTAATGTTTCTATACTGTAAGATTGATCCATCACAATTAGGAAAGCTCGTACAGCCAGGCCTCTGAACCCTTCAAATTAGAGCCGTGAGAAATAACCTAATAACCTCATAACCGATCAATTATTTTTAAAAACTCAATTACCAGTTCTTTTTCTATAACCGGGTAACTGGTTTTTAATATTTTCATGCAAAAATTAATGGCACATGCTTCTATTTGTTGTGTTAACACATTAATATTAGAATATAACTGTAGATAAAGCAACATGGTTAATGTTGTTGCAAGTTTTTAACAATGGTTTTATGCACTTGTATGCACCACCATTCCTAAGCACCAGCCATTGTGAGTTTATGGTGCTCATTGTGTGAGTATGCATGACGAACCATCCTTTTCCGCCCGATTCACCCGTTTACTAGAGAATTACTACCTTCACTGTTTGAAGAATCATTAACCCGAAGCTCATTGAAATTGGTATGTTAAACAAAAACACCCTGCATGTATGCTCTACCTGTCATACTATTTTCAGCTTGAAGTAAACACTTGAATGTATTTGAGAAGGGCAATTACTTGGACCCCCTCAAATGATTTCCATAAACTTTCAGATACACAATCTATATTGATGTATCACTGTGTAGTGAAATTTTTAAAAAAATTGCGGGCCAAAATTAAGCTTCAAAGTTTAATTTACAATATTGTATGCTAAGCAAGCACAAGTCGTGTTCATACAGTAGTTCTCTGCTGCTTGCTAGTAATAACATCTGTTTATAATTCCAAAAAGTAGTGATATGCTAAACAAAAAACCCTGGGTGTAAAAAATTACGAGGCCGAGACTAAAAAAGTTACTTATCAAAAATCTTTTTAACTACTTGAATGACATACAATAGTTTATAGCATATTTTCACAATTATGATTGGCTTTGTCACTTGGCCACTTCTGTATATGGTACGAAAAAGGTGGTCAAGTGACAAAGTCAATTATAGTTGTGAAAATATGCCATATGCCATTCAAGTAGTTAAAAAGATTTTTGATAAGTAACTTCTTAGCCTCAATTGATATCAAAGTTTTTGGTTGCACGTACCTATTTACAATGCTGATTCTGATTGGCCTCACATTTTTACACCAAGAGTACTACTAGTACCAGCAGTACCACCAGTACCAGCAGTACCACCAGTACATACCAGCAGTACCAGTAGTATCACCAGTACCAGCAGTGCCAGTAATACCACCAATACCAGCAGTACTAGTAGTACCAGCAGTACCACTAGTACCAGTAGTACCATCAGTACTGGCAGTACCACCAGTACCAGCAGTACCAATAGTACCTAAAGTACCAGTAGTACTACCAGTACTTGTATATAATATAGTATTTATGGAATTAATAAGTATTTCTTATATTTCGTGACTTTATATCCAGAAATAGCCTGAATATGGTACATCTTGTGTACTTTCTCATGCTGGGCCAGTAAATTGATGCTTTATCCAACATTACAAATACCTTTTAGCGATAAATTATGCACATACATACATATTCAGATAAACATTCATTACATATACGTATATGTAGCTAATGCTAATGTGTGAGCTTGTAAATACAAATAAAGAGCTATAATATATTACTGAATGGTTATGATGTAAAATACAAGTATTAAGCAAATTTCGTAGTCCATATTTCTACAATTTTTTGTGCTGTACCAAATACAATGGTGGTAGCATCTTGAGAAACATCAATTTTAGTGATAGGACCTATATATAAAAATATACAAAATGCATATATTACATGAACCTGCGTGAACTCAATATGCAACAAATATCCAATACATGATGGGATGTAGCTGAGATACTATGAATTTAATTAGTGCACTTTGTCCCTTTGTGGCATCAACCCTTAGAAAGTGTTAATTGCCTATTGCATCACAAGGTGTTTTACAAAGAAACTCTCCTCTTGATAACAATATCGATTTCATAGCAGCAACGTACAAACAGTGAATGATACATCAGTCTTCTTTCTATTGCTTGACACTCCTACTTTTAAATCTGAAGCATCCTGTCTTGTTAGTTATGTACAGCTGGTTAAATACCTTTTACTATAAAATAAATGGCCAATACAGCATTACCTTGTTCTTCGTTGGAAGGAATTTATGATGTCATTCAATACTAAAGCCACACCCATCAATACTATTAATAGCAAGTGTCATATTGAAACGAAGTAGGACTTGCTTGATTGGTTATTCAGGATTCAATTTATGTTATAGCCTGGGGGTGGACACACAGACACACTGACTTCACGGATGAAAACAATTTCAAGAAACCAGGCACATACTTAGTTTAGAAATATTAGACACAGCTAGCAAAATCTCACAGGGCCATGCCCCTCTTCTATGCTTGCAGCGTAAGCAATACAATTGCATTACTGCAAGATATATGTACTGTAGCTAAAGCCCTACATGAAAAACCTAAACTATGCACAGCCTAGCAAAACTTACATGGGTAGCTCTGCAATATCGTACAACTCGTTAACTTATGTAGCTCTGCTGATATAATGTTAACTTTTATCAAGGTAAAATTTTGCTCTAAGAAGTGAACAAATTAAATTTGCCAAAGTTAATTTTGTCAAATATGACTTCGTAATGAATTCACCAAAGTTTCCCTCTATACAGTAATTATATATTTATACCTGAAGATTTTCCAAGTGTGGTTAATATTCTTGGTGAAGGGTGTAACTGAATAATCACAGCATCACCAGTTTCAGAACCAGCAACAACCACTACGTCATCCCATACAAAACACCTACATATGTACAAATTTACATATATAAAGCTAATAAACACTGCCATGAATATTTAATTGCTTGGATTGCAATAAACATACACTACATTAATTTTATAGAATTGGTACTCTACAATACTATGAAAAAACATGAAGCTACAAACGTAGCTATGTAGTTACTACTAGTAATCTAGCTAGCCTAAACTATACATATACTTAATTAAGCCATGTACGTAATATGTGACCCGGCATGAGAAAACCGGGACACAAAATACACCTATTCATATTATAGTATGTATCTCCATTACTGTAAAAAGATTTACAAAATCTGTAAACTGCATAAGATTCCCTATGAAAAGCTGCATGAGTGGTGAAAATTAAGTTTGACTCCCATGTGTACACACAGAGGTATTCAATTCTGAAATACAAAAACGTGGTCAAATTTTATGTGCACACAAGCCCTATATTTTCTCATACCGGGTCACATATAATGCAGGATCAGCAAAGTACACCTACGTATGTACATATAACACTTATATGTTAATATACACACGTACTTTATGATGTTGGGTATTGAGTAAGTCAATGTAATAGTTCCTGATAAAATATCTGCTAATTTCAAACAACAATCACTTCCACAACTCAGTAACAAACTGCCATCTACAAAAATAGTGTCAGTAACCAATTTAGTTATGCATGATGTATATGTATGTAAACATGTAACTACTTATACGTGTACAATACTTAAAAACATCTACATATATGTAGGTAGTAATTAAGTACGTACATATGCTGGTAATATCCACAACTACTATATTTATAAGGTACGTACATAGTATGATATTGATTTAAAATGAATATGGATCAAACCTTGCTACACAATTTATGAAACAAAGAACAAGATTTTGGCATAATAAAGTTTAATTTCTATATACTTTACAGGCCAGTGTGCCACATGTAACCATTTATACTGTCATTTTGATTGGCCTTATACCTATTATAAAGCCAGGCTGCTTTTGTTTATCTACATGTCAGTAATGTCACATGCAGCTATACACCCATAATAACAGCACAATTACATATATGTAGCTATAACAGACTTGCACATGAAAATTTATTTAAGTTGCAGTTATGGCCAAAAGCAAAACTAATGCATAAACATATTTTGCAATATATAATTTGTTTTACATAATATGTGTATGTACGTATGTACACACAACAGTAGTATTAATGCCAATATAATTATATATACGTATATATATATTTTAAAAAATTGTGCGTAGGAGGATCAAAGCCGAAAACAGTGCTATATTCCAGTTATAGAACCGGTGTGAACAGTGCTATATCAGGCAGTTATAAAACTGGAAAAGCGTGAACAGTGCTACGTATATCACGTAGTTATAGAATGGGAAGTGCACAATCAATAAAAATGGAAGACTTTATGCCTCTTGTTTTGGCCATTTATACTGATGGACAAGGCAGTAAACAGTAGTAAACACCAACAATAAAACCGTTCTGCTGAAAGATTGGCAAAGTGGGATGTTTCATGGTAGTGTGAACTTGTAGAGGCCATTCTCTATAACAGCTAAAGCATTGCCTTGCTTGTACTACGGTACAGCTCACGACTAAGTTTACACTCGCGTGTACCATTCATGCGTGTGTTTATCAATTTATTCGAAGGAATTAGTCGGAGTTCGCGTGTCACCACACACGAGTCATACCTCGTGCGCTGCTGCTACACGCGAGTCATACTTTGTACGCTGCACTCGAGTCATACATTGAGTGCTACACGCGAGTCGGACATGACGTGTTGCACGCGAGTCAGACCTTGTGCGCTACACGCGAGTCATTGTACGTAGCTACGTATACTACTACAAACTGAATACCAAACACGCGAATGAGTCCAAATGACACGAGACTGAGACAGGACACGCAGCTAAATTCTTGTATGTCTTCTTAGACAAAGTGCACGTGTTCTAACACAAATCGCACGTGATAAGGCGCTTAAGTGAAGGAGCTGGCGCTATTTGTGAAATCAATACAAGACGACACGTCCCAAAATGCACTCTAGTATGTTGAACCTAAACAGGACGTGATTTGATGAAGGAAGCGCGGACAAACTTGTGTAAGTCTATACTGCACGACAGGATTTACTCGCGAGTGTTTACCACTTGTCAGTGATTGCTCGCGAGCACTTAAGAGCATGACACGATTTACTCGTGACTATTCACCACTCGTCAGTAATTACTTGCGAGCACTACTGACGTGCATTAAGTATTTAAACGCGCGTTGTAACACTCGTGCGTTCGAGAACAACCCGTGAGTTATCTTTGAGTTGTGTCGAGGCACGCCGGAGGACACGAGTGTTTTTGTAAACTTAGTCGAGAGCTGTACTGTATATGAAAAAGCACTTGGCATGCTAATATAGCACTTGGCTTCATCTTGTGCTATGTTAGCCATCTCGGCCTCGTTGTCCCGTGCTTTATTTTTGTATAGTACTCGCGGCAATGCTTTAACCTATACATACATACATATATACATACATACATACATACATACATACATACATACATACATACATACATACATACATACATACATACATACATACATACATACATACATACATACATACATACATACATACATACATACATACATACATACATACATACATATACATATTTATGGTGGTAGCAATTCTAGTACTGTGCACCTACAAAATTTTCATCACCGGTTAATTAGCCATAAATAATTGACGATAATTGGTTAATTGGCACAAGTAAAATCCATTGGTAAACGAGGGCAAATTTTATAGATTAGCTACATATCATGCAATGACGTACGTATGAGTAAAATTCACCATCAATAAACATACATACTGGAGACAAAATTCACTCACACATATATGGACAAAATCTGGGGAGTTAATGTGTAGTGTGCATGTAACTTGAATATCTAATATATATGAAAGTATGAAAGTGAAATAATTAGAAGCTGATAATCAGTTTTTAGCATTTTATATAGGTTATTGGAATTTTGGAAATAACTGATCAATTAATTGATTATTCAGTGAAATTGCACAGTACTAATCATTTCCATACAATACATCAACTCTGTTATTTATGGCTAATTACAAGCAACAGTTGCGTATGTAAGAGAAATCTATTTTAAAAAGCTTTTTAAAAGGAAATTTCTGGTCCAATAGTCCAATCTACGGTACAGCTTGATTATAACTCTAAAAAACTCGCGTGCGCAATTACACACGTACTACACGAACAGCAAAAAAATCGTGGAGTGTTTGCGAGTGCACGAGAATTTGATGACATCTCAACTGCTCGCAGAGGGTTAAAAAACTCGTCGCGAGTCTAAATAAACTCGTGCACTCGACACATGGCATCTACTCGAGTATAGTACAAACGCATGTAAACGTGTAGCAATGTACATACGTACCTTGAAACTGGCCAGGAAGGTTACCTGCAAGTCCAAAGGTGCTATGTGCCCTTCCATTATCTCTTGTTAAGAACAAAAATGCATACCACGTGTGCATGTGGTTCTAATAAGTTTATGCGAGATTTTTTGTGGCTAACACGTACTTGTCAACAGGCACGTTTATTTGACAGACATGATGACTGACAGGATCGATTGGAATAATGGTAACAATGTTTTTTTAGCCTTCCCATCTTTAAATCGCTGGCGTACACATACTGAATGCGTATGTGTCCTGTGCCCTAGTACACTCGTGTGGTGCAGCTTACAGGTTACTCGTGGCGATCACGAAGATAATGTACGTGCACTGCACGCGAAATTCTTGTGCAGTTGTGTACAAACACGCGAGTTTTTTTAAAAATACTCGAGGAGAGTTACAAAATATACGCGTGTAGGTAACATGCGCGTTTCAAGTTAGAATTGAGCTGTACCGCACATAGTCAATGCAGAAACCATTATTACATGGTTTACAAAAACTGTCCCTAATAGCACATTTTGTATTTCAATTTGAAATAAACAAGACACTGTAGTTCTCTGGTGCTTGATAGTAGCCATGCTAGATTGCACCAGAAGCAGACCAGTCTTATAGCTAGCATTTATGGACAAAGTTGGCAATTATGTAGTTGAAATTACTGGTTTTTGAGAGGCTTTTATCATGACTGTCGTGTATAAAGAGGTGGATGGGCAGGAGGGGATTGTGGAGGGTGGTGGTGGGAGGGTGGGTGGGCTCAGCAGCCAGAAAACACTGGCATCCGAGCTGTTTAACACTCTTTATAACATAAAATATAATTATGAGTCTTAATTTAATATAGTATAAATGACACATACCGTAATTGCTATTGTGTAACTAGTGTATGTAACTACACGCTTACATCTCAAAATATATTGTATATGTACTGTAGTACATACCTTTATTAAAGGAAACATGATGAACAGCATGTGGAGAGTGATCTATGCATGAGATGTAATTTATGTATATATACGTACAAATATTAATATACATGTAACCACATCATTAATACAGTAGCTAAGGTGAAAAGTAAATAATATTATGTAGAATATGTAATTAAATATTTTTAAGTAAGTAGGGATTGATCTCTTAGGGTTACAAACAGTAAGGAAACAATAAAGGAATACGTATATAAGACCTTAGCATGGGATAATTAAAGGAACACTGAAGATTATGGTACGAGATAATTTTTTATTGGTAAATATTTCACGTGGAAAGTAGGAATTAAACTTTCATACATTATCTCATGTCATTATATCTTATGCCAAAATCTTAGTACTTGTTTCCTTACTTTTTGCAGCACTAACAGATCGATCCATACTCACTATTTTAAATTTTATAATCTTTAGTTTTCATAGCATATGTACTTGTACAAGTACACATACGTATTAGAATTAAAAAAATTTCAAAAACTAAATTTAAAAGTGAGTAGGGATCAATCTAATAATGCTAGGAATAGCAGTACATAGGGATTAAACTTATATAAATTACCTCATGCAAGGAATCTTTACTATTCTTTCATGCCAAAATTTTATTTCTTGTTATATTTCTGTATATGTAGTTGCTCTAGTTCATTATATGCTAAACAAAAACACTCTGGGTGTAAAAAAAAGCGAGGCCAATCAGAAGCAGCATTGTAAATAGGTACAGTATGTGCAACCAAAAACTTTGATATCAGTTGAGGCCAAGAAGTTACTTATAAAAATCGTTTTAACTACGTACGGTACAGCTCAATATAAACTTGACACTTGTGTGTACCAAACTCGCATGCGTTCTATAGAATCCTTCGAGTAACTTCTTGAAACTCGTGAGTGGTTCGCGTGTTTATGGTATCTATACAAGAATGCACGACAATAATATACCCATGTGGCCGATTGTCCACGCCACTGCATGAGCGCCATGGCACAAGAACCAGCTAACAATCACCTTAAAGCACTCTTTCACTTACCAAAATTTTTCCTAATAATAATGACAACTATTTAATGTGGAATTACACAACTCATCTTTTCAGACTGAAAACTATAACACGCAATAGTCCGTGACAGAACCGTATACCCCAGTAAATGAATGTCTTGTGGGCATGGCAGTTATAGAATAAGCGCATTGAGCAATGAAAGGTGTGCCACTTATAATAAATGCTGATGTTATGTTTAGCTTCGTGTTTTACCCATTCAAAGTACGTACGTACTTCATGCACTGGCTGGTAATAGAACTGTCGAGGCACGAGAGGAGCCTTGTATTGACAAGCTACGTACACGCGTGCTGTTTTACACGTAACGTGATTGCTCGCGAGTAAAGTAAACTACACTTGAGTGCACTTCCTGTGCGTACAGTTCATCATGAGGATCGAATGCATGCCATGTATCGTGCGTTCGTGGGAAACTCATGAGTTCCATCACAAATTTCTCAAGCGACTGTACTAGGAACTGTACTTGAATGATATACAATAGTTTATGGTGTATTTTCACAACTTTTTACTTGGCCACCTTTATAATAATGATGGCACGAAAAAGGTGGCCAAGTGACAAAGCCAATCACAGTTGTGAAAATACACCATAAACTATTGTACGTATGTCAAGTAGTTAAAACGATTTTTGATAGATAACTTCTTGGCCTCAACTGATATCAAAGTTTTTGGTCGCACATATTTGCAATACTGCTTCTGATTGGCCTTGCACTTTTTTACACCCAAGGTGTTTTTGTTTATCACTACTTTTTTGGAAGTATAACAGATGTTATTACCAGAGAAGTACTGCATGGGCATACGTAACTTGTACTTGCTTAGCACACAATATTGTAAATGTAACTTTGAAGCTTAATTTTGAATATCTCAGACCCGCAATTTTTTAACTTTCACTACACAGTGATACATCAATATAGATTGTGTACCTGAAAGTTTATATCATTTGAAGGGGGTCCAAGTTATGACAACTATCAACCTGCAGTGTAATCGCCCTTTTCAAATAAATTCAAGTGTTTACATCAGACTGGAAATAGTATGACAGGTGGAGCATACATGGGAGAAGTGCTGATACAAATTTGACTGAAGAAAGGAGTGAATTATTAGACACACAAGTGAATGTACAAAATGAGAGTTTGTTCCAAGGGTCACACAAGCCCCCGCAAGAAAAATGAAAGAAAGAAAAAACGACTACCGTATAATTTTTTTGTGGTGAATGGAAGGACTTATAAGGCTGTATCAGAAGACTGGTTCAACTGATTTCGATCAACTCCAGGATATTGATTCTTCAAACAATGAAGGTACTAATTCTCTAGTAAATGTGCGAATCGGGCAGGAAAGGATGGTTCGTCGTGCATAGTTGTACAATGAGGGCCATAAAACTCGCAATGGGTGGTACTTATAGGAATGGTGGCGTTGATTTCCTCCATTCTTGGTTTATTGATTCTATATAGTAAGAACGTTTGGGTCTGTAATAACTAAGCGATAGCTTTCACGGTGGCTTGGTTAGAGCGTTTGCAAATTTGTAAGCGGTGCTACATGTAAATAACTCACTCAGTGGTCGCAGTGCTGTGCTTCTTCTTGGCCTCGTAACTCACTATCGTGAGTCTTGATATGCTAGTTATATGTACACAGCATTGGTAATACTCCATCCACTTGGCCACAACTTGATATACCTTACAATAATCTTTACCCAGAAAATTGAAAGCTGTACTACTATAACTTAAATTAAGAATTTATTCTTTTAGTTCTAGTATGTATACGCACATGTATCGTTTATACCTTCATATTCACAAAGTTTAACACCATCTTCAATATCCCAGACCATCACATTACCTACAGCATAAAAATGAACTATACAAAGCTACGCTGAGAGACAACTGAAGTTAAATAAACTGTATACATATATTATATACGTACGTAGGTGACTGAATCTGCATAATCCAGGAAATTTCTGTTTTGTATGATTGTGTTCTATTGTATGTAGGTATCTAAGGGTTTGTTTTGCTGCAGTATCAACTCTGTATTACAAATAGTTTTCAAGACTAGGTAGCATTGAAAGCACTGTATGTACATACTATATTTATATGCATTCCTACGTAGTAAACAAAGAAACAAAATTAAGATATTGGGAGCTAAGATATTGTATGTTTTGAAAATCGCCTGATACTACTTGGTTTAGCTGTTAACAAATAAAATTTAATTTGTAACCTCCACTTTTCTAAGTCTTCAATTCACTATCACATAGCAACATTGTATAGGTGTGCAATAATTTATAACTACTTAAGAATGTTCAATTATTGATTGCTTGTGTTGTGTCTATGCAGTTGAAATAATACTGCTTCATTAATGTAAAATACAAGTAGGAATGAGTATAATAAATACGTACATACGTAGTGTTATATTATTAAAGCAGAGAGTTTCATATATAATTAGCTGACAAAATACAGACAACACATACTATACCTTGGGTTGTCCCGACAGCAACAAATTTACAAGCAGCATCAATATCCAAGCAGTTAATCTTTAAAGAAATTAACACTAAATACTTTAGTTTAATTTATACGGCTTATACCAAGTGAGTCGCAATGACAAGCAGCAGCATACACAAGCACAATTTAAAGCCTATGTGACAATTACATAGATCAAGTTATTTACAATTTTATGCAGAATTAGTAACTCGCAGTTCATCAAAATCAGTTAACCCAGTCTTTTTCAAGTTACATACATACATACATACATACATACATACATACATACATACATACATACATACATACATACATACATACATACATACATACATACATACATACATACATACATACATACATACATACATACATACATACATACATACATACATACATACATACATACATACATACATATATAAAATCTTTCCTTAAGACTTTCCTAAGTGGCAGTCCTTTTTATCTTTTAATTTTACACTTTTTGTGGACTTCCATGTATATACTCACAATATTTATATTTCATTTTATCAATCGCACTTTTTTGTCTTAATAACTCACCTTTAACCAAACTTACACCAGCATTTCTGCTATGTACGTACTTATTATCTTTACAGCATGCACTTCAAAGTGTTTGAGAGTAACTACCAGTGTTACTAATAGATATTGGTTAGTTTTCTCATGGTAAAGCTTATTGTAAGGTATGCTATGGATGTGTTTGGATGCCAGGCAGCTAGGATGCCATGCTTTTTTATGTTAATCCCTACTATAAAGTACTACGTACCATAGTTAATGATAAAAATACAGTTGCATCAAATCAAAGCCTAAGCCTAGGTACAGATGATGGTTTTACATATGTACCTTGTATTTAATAACACATACATTTATATACTAAAATTGCATGACATATACCACTATATATCAACTAACCTCACTGTCATGATCAAACTCTACCTATAAAGTATTACGTACATATGTAGTAAGTACACTAGATGTTACCAACACAATTTATATACCATGAATAACAACATTGTACACATAGTAGCTATGTACGTACGTATTATCTCTTCTGTGGTATTAACAAACCCCTTTCATTTAATAAATGAGATTATTTCAACAACATACTATATCTTTGGTGGGGAAAAACTTTGGCAGTGAATTTGGCAAATTACAAGTAATTTGCCAAAGTTTTATCCCTTCAAATTATTCCACCATTAAGTACTGTAGTACTTAATAGTAGGGATTGCTATGAAAATGTATGGTTTCTGGATTTTTCACACTTCTAAAAACCACCTTACAACAGGCTTTAGTCGAAAAAACCAACTTAAACACATTGATACTGCTGTAATAGTGCTGTATCTTCGTTAAACGAAACGAAAAGTCAAATATTTTGATCTGTAGCAATTTCTTAAATCTCAAAATTCACCTGGATTTCGTCTGCCTGCCAGCCAGCCAGTCAGCCACCCAACTAGCCAGCCAGCCTGCCTGCCGTAAGACCCACTAGTGCTACGTGTATGGCTCCAGAAATTTCACAGAATAAAGGTAATCACGTCCAATTTACGAACTGTCGTTTCGATGAAGATTCATCCACTATGCCATGGCGTTTCTTTTCATCCTTCACTATCTTCCTTTGTTCCTTTAAAAGGTGAGAAAATCGTGAAAGTAGGTGTCGATAAACTTGCACCTTCTCAGAAAACATGTGACATAATTAGTTATGTGCCCACCGTTAAGTTATGCGCCCACCGTTAATACTATTAACAGACATCATAATATGTGCCAATATATAACTTAGACAAAAATATTTCAATGTCTTTCGAATGTATTTCACTATAATACAGCTGGTTTGTCATGTTAACCATCTTGGTAACAAGCGCCTGTAAAAACTAATAAAGTAGGTGCCTGTAATGTTTTTAGACACCTGGAAGGCAAGAACAGATAAATTATATGTATGATTAAAAGCATACATAAAAAGCAAACAAACTAGAAATTAAAAAAGGGAGTAGGGATCGATATAAAAAATCAGGAAACAAGGAAAAGATTTTGGCACAGAGAACACCAAAGCCGAATTCTGGCATGAGATAATTGATAAAAGTTTAATCCCCACTTTTGGCTTGATCACAGCTGAAATCATGAGTCAAAAGTAGGGATTAAACTTTTATCAATAATGTCACGCCAGAATTCGGCTTTAGTGTTCTCTGTGCCAAAATCTTTTCCTTGTTTCCTAGTCGAGGGACAATATCTGCTGCTCTGCCTCAGAAGTAGCTATGATATAGAGCAAGCAATGGAATATGGCTGCAATTTGATATAATCAGAAGAAATTTTGCAAGAATGCCAACGACTGTTTCAATCAAAAACGTGTACACCATTTCTCTCACATGCACATAATTAATGAGTGAATTAAGTAATTTACAAGGTTAATATTCGTGATAACGAATAAAATAAAGAAGGTAAATTTTGAGTACAAGAATAGATTTTATCAATGTTTTACCATTGCCAATTTTCCAAATCCATACATTCACCAATGTTTCCCCCACCAAATTTCAAAATCTAACACACCAAAGTTTTGTGCTATATGGTAAATTATATCATTGAACATTAGTTATCGAGACATGTGACTTAATCTCATTATATTAACTAGTTGCTTAGTTATTTTTAAAACTATTTTCATTAAAGCCAAACTGGTATCTGCATGTACCAAAAAGCAGTTATAGGAAACAAGTACGTATATATCAATCAGACTTGCTACGTATGTAGCTCATATATACATATATACCACTTTGACACCTCACATCAAAGGAAACCACAGGGATATATTTCAAATATACCCTGGGAACAGGTATATATCATGATATATCCCGCTGCCATGGTAACCAGTCAGTGATGTAGAAACGAACTACCACTCTTTATATAGGCGCAAGAATGCGATATCGATTGTGGGTTTTAGTTTTCTAAATTTAATATATTAATTTGAAGTTGAAAATAAACTTTGTCACTAGTCTAAAAGTGTTTGTATTGAGTGTACAAGCCGATATAAGCCAAAGGACGCCATTTGAGGTAAGTTTCTAACGTGATAAAAATAGTCTATTCACTGCGTGACTTAATATATATTAATCTACTCTATTTACACACTCACCATTAGTTTATTCTTTTGAAGCGATTAAACAGGATTTTTTGCCCATTATAAGTGCTGCAGCTTTATAAAAAGTTGTGGTAAACCCACAATCGCCATCACTACCATGCAAGAACATCATGACAACGATAAAATCGAGCCCCACAATCACAACGAGTACCCGTTACTATATAAAGAGGCCGAATTATTGACATCAGTTTTGGGCAGATTTTTAGAGTGCCGGAAGTGGAATATATTAGTTATAACATGGGCACTCGGGATTTTCCTGATATATATGCCCGCGCCCTCGGGCCTGCGGCCCTCGGGCTTGGGCATATATATCAGGCAAATCCCTCTTGCCCATGGTATAACTATTACATGTATCACCATATGACCTTGTAGAAAAAATATAAAAATTAAAAATTCATTGTAGCTATCATAAACACAAATAAATCACCTTAAGAAGGGGAACAGAAGTTTTACTACCCTGACAAGATGATGAAATTTCCCATATCTATGGTAGAAATAAATTACATACAATACATACAGTGTAAGTATATACGTACGTACGTACGTACGTATGTATGTATGTATGTATGTATGTATGTATGTATGTATGTATTAGTTATATACCCCAGAATGATGTTAAGACGAAGCGTAATAACAATGATACTATATGAGTGAATGGGATATATATACGTACGTAACTTGTTTATCTCTTGTATAGACCAACTGCATTTGTTATTAAGCAGCTGTATTACCGTATATATTGGGAATCATACACAGAAGAAAAGTTTCACAAATCGCATAGTCCATGAGAAAGCATTCATGATCCGCCATCTCAGATAATTTTGAATATTATTTTAATAAAAAATTGATTATAAGTTAAAATAAAATGGAAGTTAGTGTCATAGTGAATGGTTGTATACTACCATTTTCATGCTCGTAAAAGTATTTTGGTGGGGCATTCATTATAATTGGTCCTGGCATATGTGGGTTTGATGTGTAGTACATGTCAGTCATGTTTATCAGCAATGTTCCAAAGACAGATGAGTGATACAGGCAAATTGGTACAGGCTTGCATAGCCACATCAGTTCGTCTTGTACTGTAAACCAGACCACATGGCACTTATTGATTGAATTAATACGCCTAGAGAAAGGGTCTAGAGTCTAGACTGGTTCACGAGACTAGCTACAGGTGTTTCAACCACATGAGCTAGTTTAATCGTGCAGTTGCTTATTCCATCTGGACTTATAAACGCTACACGGAGTAGAGACAAAAGCCTCGGCTCAGTATAACAGTATTATTGTTTGTTATACACTGTGGCTAACATTCACATTTAGGTATGGATAACTCGAGAAGATGATCACTTTTAAGTTGCAGAAATCCAGGAGAAAATACTCACGAATCCTTCCAGATTCACAAAATTCACAAATTTCTCTGATTTCTAATATATAGTATTTGTCTATGATCAAAAAGGTAATAAACATGTGTTGCAAGTTATGAAGTACACAAAATACAGGACTTTTGGGCAGGGAGATGACATACGTATATATAACTATCATAGTTATCAATCAGGTGATAACTAGCCTGGCAGCTTCTTTGATATGTCCACGCACTGGGAGATAAATGTATAATTTACAAATATATTGTCGTGACTTATAAACCTTAGAAATTTGAAAACAAGTATGGATTAATCAAGTATGGATTAATCTTTGTTACAAAAGCAAGGGAACAAGGTAGTGTGAAATGAATAGTGCATCAATGAATGTCATTTTAATGTTCGAAACCTTCGGAGCTTCGATGAATGTTTCTTTTACAGTATTGTACAGAGCCTAGAAATATAGAAATGTAAAGTCACCTTTTTGGCTGCTTATGTAAGGGACAAGGACTGCACAAATTACCAACATACTCCATTATGTAGTAAAGTATAAACATTCGAATGTTGCACTTAACATTCGAAGGTTGGAACCTTCGAAGGTTCATTCGAATCCAGTACATTTGTTTATGCACTAGAAATAAAAGATCTAGCAAACATTCTGTATCATGTGGTAATTATATGTGACATAGCAAACAGAAGCAATAATAATATCAATAACTTTTTCAAAAAAGGAAAGTAATGAAGGAAGTGTGACCACGGTACAGTGGAAATGACAGAACCATTGGAAAAATAGTATTGGAATAACCATTTTATGAACAGAACACATAGCTATTACTGTTGTAAGAAAAATCTGGTGGGTTTTACATACAGCAGGCAGAAATTGAAAATATGGGTCAATTTAAAATCCTTCTCATACTACAGTGTTTACAAATGCATTTCAGTCAGTTTTTGTGATATGCAGGTTTATTTTAAGGTATTACATTCAGTTTATTAATTCCTAATACAGTACTTACTTCTTACACAGAACTTACAGTAGCTGTGTAAGGTACATATGTATGTGTTAATTTTTATCACTAAATATGTCTACGTACGTAGATCACTTATGTACATATGTACATAGCTATGTACGTATATGTAATGTTATATTACTACATATGTAGTTACTTTTTTGAAGGCCTACGTATATGTATATACATATATGTTAAGAAATATATACATATACACATATGCATATTAATATATTATAACACAGCCGTGAGAGTGCACAAATCTGTGTTATATATCAGTCGAATCCTGAGCAAATCTGTGTTATAACATTTATGTTACACTTTGCTTAGGCCTACCTGGCAAAAAGTCAAAGGTGCCACTAGTAGGATGGCGACCATTGCGAGTTGTTTCATTAGAGATGCTCTCCGACATGGTATGAGCCAACATTCCATTAATACTTAGTTTCTTAAACTGTTGTCTTGAAGATAATTGCCTAAAATCTTTTAAACTTCAGGCCTAAAAACGAAACCCACAAGCAAATGCATGTCACGTAACGGGTTTATTATCCACTTCATAATCCCATTAAAGGCAGACAGGCCGTATAAGGCAACTGTGGTATATAACTTTGCAACTGTGGCATATACTGATATACTATGGCAAACTGTGGCATATCAGTTATATACCACAGCTCGAGGCTTTGACGTCGTCCATGCAAAGTAGTACATACGTATATATATGTGCGTAGGTGTTTAAAAACTTAAAAATAGTGTACTCATGTGTACTCACTTTTACTGTGCAATCCAGAGATCCAGTAGCTAAAATATTTCTTTTCCAACAAACACATGTTACTGAATTATCATGTGCATAATTTGTATTAACTACTGTTCCAAAGTCCACAGAGTAAGTATACCTGAAGCATAGTAAAATATACACGGATATGTAGGATACCAGTCATATGTACCACACAGTTGCAATTGGAAGTTACGTAACACATTACCATTTGGGTACCATTCTTTTATACAGTAAAAAGCAGATGGACAAATAAAGTTATAATGGTAACAAGTTGATGTACGTATTACCATCTAACAACCATACGTAAGTTAAACCAATGTTAATGAATTGCTATTCAGTGTATTGTAATAGCAATTAATGACTCCACGGATAAGTCACGTGAGCAAAGACTCATCACTAAGGAACACATAGCAACGCATACAAATTTAATTCTTTTGTTTAAACCGGCTTTATATTACAGTTAAAACTTTATAAAGTTGTTTTAAGCTGAAATTCTTACTGTAACACTATTGGCTCCCATGGCATGCCCACTTTTAAAAACTGCAGCGCTTTGTCTCGTTTGTACTATACAGCTGGTAAAATAGTTTTTAATGATAAATGAATGGCTACTACAGTGTTATCTTAGTCTTCTTTGACGATAACTCATGATGCGCTTCGTTACTAAGGCCACGCCCATTGACTGTATCGATAGCAAGTACCATACTGAAAACCAGTAGAACTTGTTTAACCGGTTATTCAGCCTTCATTTCATGTAAACAGTTTTTAATAGCCTGGGGGAGCGGACACACACACACACACTGACATAAGCACAAAAACGATTTCAAGAAACCAAGGCCAGTGTGTGCCTGGTTTAAAAAACTTTGGCAGTAAAAAGTTTAGCAAACTGCAACCAAGTTTTCTCATCAACACTCAGAATGAAGATATTTGAAATCACTCTACTAAACATTATTAAATTCTTTTACGTACTCTGTAAGTACAAAACTTGGCATACGTTCAAGTGACAGGTATGCAACTATCACATCATAACCAGTATGATGATATGTAGCTATAGAACCAAGGCATTGTCTTTTGTTATGCCATGATTTACTCACATGTGATAAATACTCACCATTTTAAGTGTAATAAAAACTGGCAGAGCAAAGTAACCATGCGTGGTGGTTTACGCATATTATTTATTATTATGCCTGCTAAAAAAGGTATTAAACCTTGCAGGTGTGCTAGAGAATGTATTCGATTTGTAGATGCTTGTATGAACTACATACGTATGTACGTAACTACCCAGCTGCAATTGTACTTGGGCTGGTTGGTACGTAAGTGATAGCTAACTATATGCTTCCTTAATTCTAATGTGATCCTTACCCTAAAAAATTTAATTCTAGTACAGTCATACGTATACACGGTTCTTCTATGATATGCCACTAATTGCATTTAGTCACATTGTACATACAAAATCAAAATTGATCAATTTTGTGATGCCTAATTTGTAAATACGTATCATATATCCATGTGCGTATGTGTGTCAATGTCTTAGCCATGGCATCTGACTGCTTATAGAATGAATACAAACTATTAAATAGTTTATCTAACACTTGTGATTGCTTCCTTGCAGTGGTTATACATACTTGATATAATTATAATGGTATTAATGGACACTCACACATTATTGTCCCATGATCCAACAACAGCTAATGAGCCATCAACATTAATATCAAGAGCAGACAGTGGCTGTAGAATACATAAAATGATATACGCAATAACAATAATCACTAAATAGAAGGGATCAACACATAAAAGATGGCTCCACAATTTTACATACACCATAACCCCTTAACTTACTGAAATGCATCGACAACACAGTAATAACACTGCACATTTGTAAAATACCTTGAAAATACTAACAATTTCTTTTGTAACAACTTTTAAAAATTTAGCAAATTGACTTGTATTTTGTTTGCTAGCCAGTCACCTGTTACAGAGCTTGAAATAGCAGTCGGCCATCGGCCATTTTCTGACCAATTTCAGGATTTGGCCGACCAAATCTGATATGCTAGGACAAATTTACTGTACATTTCCAATGAGGAATCCAATGATATGTTCCTACTTTCAATAAATGGCCGACCAATTTCTAATCCGTATTTCAAGCACTGCTGTTATACCCTCTAATTCTTTCACACAACAAATCATATTAGGTTTACTAAAACCACTGTTCCAATGAAAATTTATCCACTGTGCCAGCAGGGTGTTTTATTCAATCTTTTGTTTTCTTCCATACCTCCCTTATACAATATGAGGAACTCATGAAAGAAGGTGTCAATAGATTCTTGCGGATCTGCTTCTTACATTTCACAAAAATAGCAAAATACATAGCTACTTGCACACGTAACATATTTAGTAATGTACCTGCCATTATTAACAGACACCATGATTTTGCATGTACTGTGCTGCGATCATATACACTTGGACAAATAATTTCAGATGCTTTTTGAATGTATTTTGCTATAACTGCTTTGCCACGTAAGCGCTATTGCATACATGATTAAGGAATATTTAATGCTTGCCAAAAAAGTAGAGGTCAAACTTTTCTCATGCTAGACTCTTTGGTATTTACTCATATTAAAATCATATTCATTGTTTCCTTACTTTTTGTAGAACTGAGAGATTAGTCCCTACTCACTAAATTTTTAAATTTCTAATTACAGAGTATGTATAATCAAATAATAAAATACTTAACCCAAAGATATAGGCCATAACTACATGTCCTAATTTTTATGCAATACAATTTGTACATTAAACTCAAGAAATGCTTATTGAAAATTTGCCTAAATTTCTTCTTCTCAAAACAACAATTAAATTATGTATTTATTATTTATGTAGATATTCCAGCCATATGCACAAATACGTACATAAATTACCCTTACAAGATTTGAAATAGTAGCACTTCTTTTCTGGATTTTTTCAGCAATTGAAAATATCTTTAAACTTCTGTCTACAAATACATTAAAATACACCTGATATATAACATATAATCCAACCATTTAGTTTGCTTATATAAATACTATGATGATGTCACATTTCAAAGGTGTCAACACAGGGTGTTTAAACATACAATGTACGTATTAAGAAAATATACACCTTATCTCCTTGCCTCTGTTTAAAATTTATTATATATTTAGTACGTATGTAGCTGCTGAATGAAGCTAAGAATGTATCATTGATATATCTATGTATGCATGTACGTACGTATGTATGTATGTATGTATGTATGTATGTATGTATGTATGTATGTATGTATGTATGTATGTATGTATGTATGTATGTATGTATGTATGTATGTATGTATGTATGTGCATATATGTACATTTCTAGGACTCTGTGGTATTACCAAAATTAATTTTGGCATTTTTGTGAAGTATCACCAAGACCAAAAATGTAGATATTCACACAGTATAGCTGTAATAAAAATGTTCAAATCATCAAAACTAGTCCTTGGTGTTATTGATTATATCTTGAGTCATTTTGTATTTTAGTATGTATTACTAAATGTACGTACTTAAATATTCATTAAACATGTAGAATTGTGTTCACAATATCACAGCATTGAAAATTTATAATGATATTCGAAAATATTAATGGTCTATTACCCAATAATCGGTATATTGCAGAACCCTATACATATATTTATACCATATTTTATTACATATGTACATTTGTACATACGTATGTAGATGATAAATACGTAAGACTACCTTGTGATATAGAAAATATGGTGTTACCATCAGGAGACAACTTCACTGCAGTGACTTCTCTATATAAAATACATATACGTAGCTTCCAGATTACAAAAATAGTCAATAGTTTACTCTTTGTGTAACTTGTAGCAGTGTAGTTGTACTGCATTAATGAGATTATACCATGGAGAACAACAATTCATATTTGTGGTAGCTGTCTGTAGTTTTGGTTGATCAATTTGACATTGTTCTCTGACACCAACACTCAGCTGCTCCTCAGAAACAACCACAGCAGCTTTCTAATACGTATATATAAATTTTAAATAACAGTTACAGTACATTTAGAGCTACAATCATAGAGTATAGTATGTAACACTTAATATACAGGCAATAGATGTAGCAGCATCTTACCAGTTGTGCTGTACATATATATGTAGTAACAAGATGAATCACTTCATGCGTGTAGTTACAAGAATTAAAAAATAAATCTTTGAATTTTAAAGGGAGTAGGAAGTAAGTAACAAGCTATCAATCACCAGTCAACATTTGCTATTGCTTGTGTTTGGTCAACACAATTGCAGCTGAGTAGCTAACTAGTTAGCTACTAACTACATACACAACCAATGAAATACATTCTCAAACATCACCTACAAGAGTTAAACCCTACTTTGGCTGCACACTGCATTGCTTACTGCAGAAGTAGGGATCAAATCTTGCAGATTTGTTAGAGAATATGTTTGGCTGGTTATGTGGTACGTAAGTAATAGTACATGCATAGCTAACTATCCAGCTGTAACAGTGTTTGAGCAAACACATGGATTAGATACTGGCTGGTTAATAATCGCTAGCTACATACTTGCTTTCTTACTTTCTGTTATGATACCTACTCCTTTGTTAAACTCAAAATTATAGTATAGACAAGAGTACATAATAGAGAAGAGAGTATATAACTGCCGTATAGTACAGTGAATATGAGCCCGTAGAGTATTTATGTATTTTCCAGTATATTTACGCATACTAACTAGGTGTTGATAATACACCTCCCACCAGCCTGCCATAAGACCCAGCTGTGCTATGCATACAGCTCTAGTTTTTCTCACCAGACACTGCTATGTAATTTATGTGTGTGCGATAAAATTTTATCTGAATAGTTTCACAGACTACTCTGAAAATAAAATGTTTTGTTTTAAAACTTTCATGGTATATGGTACGTAATGTACAGTTGTAGATGCAAAGAATAAAAATGCATACCTGAATTATCTTTGAAGGATGTGGTTCTGTAAACAGTTGATCAGGAATTTGACCAAACTCTCTTATCTGTTGTTCTAGTGCAGCATATTGATCAGGATCAGTAACTCTAACAATAGAAATCTGTGTAAGTTTGGTATACAACATATATGTAACTATACTGTACTTAAGTATGTATAAATACATATGTAGCTACCATTTCGATTTGTAAACAACATTATGCACTGTAATGACAGCACAAACAGAGCTTACTTGTCCAAATCTACCTCTCCTTCATATGCCAAGTAATGAAAAACTAAAGAAAGCATATCCAACTATAATATTGTAATATACATATGTACACATACACTGTACACAAAGCTGTTAAAAAGTGGTAATCATTGTAAACTAAGTAATTACGTAGGCTAGCCATTCTCAGCAGCCAACATATATATAGCTTAGGGTATTATATAAAGCTGAAAAGCAACTGCTTATCTACATCACACTGATAACTCAGCCATACATATCTGCAGTGATTGGTTGCTCGAAGCAAAAGCTATGCCTTCTGAAGTTTATTTATAATAAGGTGTTACCAGGCAAGGTACGTACGTAGGCATACGTAGTACAGTACTAGGTATAGGAGACTAAGCATAGTTTTAGGAGACTAGGTAGGGATACAGAAGACTACAGATTAAGAAATTACAGGAGTCAAAGTAGGCTTAGGAGACTAGGGAGTACATTGTGGAGCAGTTGGTTATGATTTACAGTACAAAGCTACCATGCATACATTTAGCTATGCCAATGATAGAGAAGGTATATTTTATTACCATTATCAGCTAGAAAAGCTTCTTTTCCTCTTTGTTTGTAGCCAAATATGAGATCGATCCAATAATTAAGATGTTCAGAAACATAATCACATTCTAAAGCTTCACGACATTTCATAGTAAATTCTTCTGGACCTACAGGGTATGGGGCATAGAAGACTACTAGTTAAAGATACTCACTTGAAGCCCATAGCGGTAAAATGACATCATCTATCTTTACACCATCACTACGAACACCAAAATCAACGCCCTACAAGAACAGAATATGCATGGACAGTCAGTCACACACACACACACACACTATTACAAACACAGATAAACATATGTACTTACAGCTGCAATATGTATATACATAGGTATGTACTATTCATACATGCAGATACACTGTACATATATACATACACACATACACGTTTACATATACATGTACTTGACCTTTCTGTTTAATAAAAAATCTCCAGGAGGCTGATAAAATTCTGGTATAAGCTATGTATAAGGAAATGATACTTGAACAAAAACTAAATATACAAATATACCTGTACTAACATTGGCATAAACACAATGTTTTGGAAATGTCTAAATATTGGACATTGCTGTGTACAACAAGATCAAGAGTCACAACAGTGAGTTGTGAGGCCAAAAAGAAGTGCAGCAACATGACCACTGAGTGACTGAGTGAGTTACTTACACATAGCACCACCCTCAAACTTGTTTATCAAGCCACCATGAAAGCTATCGCTTAGTCATTACAGACCCAGAACATACTTACTATATAGAATCAATAAACCAAGAATGTAGGAAATTGGTACCACCTTTCCTAAGTACCAGCCATTGTAAGTCTGACAAACCATCATTTTCAGCCTGATTTGCCCATTACTTGAGAATTGGTACCTTCATTGTTTGTAGATTCAAGTTCATCGAAATCGGTTCAGCCAGTCTTTTCATATAGCCTTATAAATTTCTTCCATCACAAAAACATTTTACACGATAGTCGTTTTCTTCTTTTCTTTCATTTTCATGGCACACCTTTCGTGGGGTTTGCGGAAGCCTGCGTGAACCCCAGAAATTTTCTTTTCAAACTCTTTTTTGTACATTCACTTGTTTACGTATCTAACAACTCGCTCATTTCTTCATGGATTTCAGCCAAATTTGTATCAGCACTTCTCCCATGTATGCTCTACCTAGTGTCATACTATTTTCAGCTTGAAGTAAACACTTGAATGTTACAGTATTTGAGAAAGGCTATTACACCGCAGGTTGATAATTTCCATAATTTGAGCCCCATTCAAATGATTTGCATAAACTTTCAGATACACAATCTATATGGATGTATCACTCTGTAGTGAAAGTTTGTAGGGGCTGAGTTTATACATCCGTTTATACTCCAATCAAAAACACCCTGGGTTTACAAAGTGCAAGGGCAATCAGAAGCAGCATTGTAAATAGGCATGTACGACCAAAAACTTTGATATCGGCTGAGGCCAAGAAATTACTTACCAAAAATCTTTTTAACTACTTGAATGACATACAATAGTTTACAGCATATTTTCACAACTATGATTGGCTTTGTTACTTGGTCACCTTTATTAATAATGATGGTGTGAAAAAGGTGGCCAGTGCAGTTGCACAACACGGCCAGGATGAACAACAAATGTTGCCATAACTTTTGAATAAAGCGTTTGCGGCAAAATCCGTACGTTTCATTTGTTAAATTTGCCAAGAGAAGCCTAATGGCACCTTGCTTTCAACCTATAAACGAGGTACGCAGCAGTTAAAGTGGTAACAGATAGATCCGTACAAGACAACTACCGTAACCTTCGGCGCCCCGAGGGTTAATAACAATGGTATCAAAAAGGTGACCAAGTGACAAAGCCAATCATAGTTGTGAAAATACGCTATAAACTATTATGTTATTCAAGTAGTTTAAAAGATTTTTTGATAAGTAACCTCTTGGCCTCAGCTGATATCCAAGTTTTTGGTCGCACATACCTATTTACAATGCTGCTTCTGATTGGCCTCGCACCTTTTTTTACAAGGTATGAGTTCATACTGAACATGATTTTGATACTGCAATATGTAATGTCTGTACTGTATACGCGGTTTATTTGACAGTGATTTTAATTAGGTGGTTTGGCCAAATTTAAGTCAAAAGTAATACAAGCAAAGCTTCGAACAAAGCTTCGAAGGTTCCGACCTGTGAATGTTAAATGTATATGTATAGCTAACATTGAAAATGTTTCATACTTCACTACACAATGTACGTAGGAAATTTGTGCTGTACTTGTTTTTGTACATTTAAAATCTAATGTCTAATTGTTAAATATATATATACGTATATTGCTGTACTATATATGTACAACATACTAACTTCTTTAAGATCAACATTATCAACAAGGACATTATTCCATGTTTTTGCTATGCTGTGAAACAAACGATTAGGATGATCAAATCTTCCTCCTTGCAAGGAAAGTAAATATTCTGGAGCTATATGTATAAAATAATAAATCGATAAATACATAATACTGCATGTGTGTACAGTATACAGGGTTTTCTATACAAATATACGTATGTACAGTACGTACATATCACTTCATACCTTGTCTGACTAAATAGAATAGAACATATCCTGGTGCTGAGTAGTGAGATCCATACAAAAATGGCTTATCAGACATGCTTTTATATCTTTCCTGTGATCATCATAAAGCTTTGGTACAGGGTGTGTATATGTAAATGGTTACATACATACATACAAATTGTCAAATTCAATACATACTTTGACTGATGTGCACATCAATACTACTTACTTAGTATATATATAATAATGCAAAATTTTACTCTGAGTGGCATACGTACATAAGAGTTTAATTTACCACTACGATGTGTACAGTGTATTTACTGGCTACTTGGTGTGATTATGGCAACTACGTATTGCGTACACATTACACATAACAAGAGTTACAACACCTTAAAGTATGATAATCTTTTCTCGTTGAGTGCTCCAATTGGTTTAGACAAATCTCTAAAGGCTTTAGGATTGGTTAAATCTGAATAGTAAAACAGTGTACACGTAGCAGCTTATTCTATAAACAATGCCATATTTACCAAGAACATCGCTGGTATAGTCACTGATCACCCAAGGAAAAACTGGATACTGTGTAAGATCGCTAAACGTACGACTAGCTTTGCTATAAGTGATCAATGCCAATAGTAACTACGCATATGTATGTATACAGCTAACATGCTAAGTAATCACACATTTCAATTTTATTGGAAATTTCGAGCTAAAATTATACCACTTCACCTTCCTTTATTCTTAGTGAGTAATAAGTACATGTTACAGCACCGCCGCAAGTGATGTACGGAAAATACAGCACGAGGGGTGGGGGCGAGTGGTAAATACAGCACAAGGCGTAGCTTAGTCCTGTATTTACCACGAGACCCCACCCCAAGTGCTGTATTTTTCCATACATCACGAGTTGATGATACTTTAACTCATTTATTGTTTTTGTGCGGGAGGATTATCAGTGTTATATATTTTGTAGTGATAGACTCTCAGTGCGATGATTTTAGCCAAGTTAGTATTATTGGTGATGCTTTTAAAGTATGCCTAACGCGATGCTTTGTGATAATCTGCCATTCAAGCACGTCGGAGTGGTTGTTCAACATGTCAGGGGTGAAGCTTTTTAGCTTATTGCAAGGCTACTGGCTAATGCAATGTCAAGCATACTATGCATTGTTTTTAGCTTATTGTAAGGCTTACTGTAGTCTCGCGAGCCAGATCTTTTTTGGCACAGGTCGTTATCGCTTTCAGTATAAGACTAGGCTTACCATCTGACACAATGCAGCCCTATATATACATGATGCTTCAGTCATGGCTTTTATTGAAACATGCAAGTTAGTTGAATCTTTGTGTTTAGGTGTGGCAATAACCTTTGAAGATCCATTTAAGGAGTGTTAAGAATCAAGGGGGGTTGTTTACAGCAGCTGTTGCAGACGATTATTGAAATAACTGTACTGTATTTGCTAACCACAGTGCTGTATTTCCTATACAGCACACTTGATATCAAAAACAGCATATTAGACATTTTATGGTAAATACAGTACTACTTTCTCTTTGATCCGCCCACGCAAAAATAATAACTTAAAAATACTGAATCTTTTGAGGAAGATTCCACTGTGCATATAATTATGTTTATAGCTAACAAAACCATGAAGACAAATATACGTGTACATACGCATGAATCCATATACACACATACGTACTTGTTAAGATATAATAGGTAATCATAATTTGAGATATCACCATTTTGCCATTTATTAGTCATCACATTCAGCGGGATGTCTTCAAGTTTAACACCTAAGAGAGTAAGAGTGTGTACTGTACTGTACGAACGCACCATACACACACACTATGGTACGTAAATATACAATATCTTTATTTATGACCCACCTGGTTGAATAAGAATCAATTCAATTAGAGAATCTCTGGCTTGTTCTGAGTGAAATGCTAAAAATACGTGATGGCCTGATTTGGCAAAGATTTCAACACCCTAACAATAAACACCACACAAAATATAAATCTCAAAATATATATGTACACGTAAGTAGTATGCACGGATTTGTTTATGACACATACATAGTTGAATGTACAGCAAAAATACATGTAAATTTTACATACTGCATTTCCTCACATAGAAACCCGGGCATTTGTTTTCTTCCCAGTATGAAACCAGTACACAAAATCATGACCAGGCATTCCCGACAGTGTGGTCACTCCTGGTATTTAGTATTTAACTGTACATTTATTGATTGTAATAATGAACATTGTCTTGACTTATGTAGATATGCATGTGTAGTCAAGCTAACATAATCAGGCTGTAATGCTATGATGGACTTTGAAATCACTTGATGCTACTTTCTTCAACTTCTCAGTAACTAATATATTATGCTTAAAATCGACTTTAGTTTATAGGCATCCGGTACTAAAGCATTTAATTCACTGGTTACTAACTTACTATGCCTACGTACTGATTTTAAATAAAGGACCATGGTTGTATAAAATTATTTCTACATGTGCTCAAACACTCCTTACTTATAATCAAGAACAGCTACGTAGCAATTATTCAGAGGTGAGTAAATAATCATGATGCACATGCACCATAACAATAATCACAATAAACAAAGCACATACCACATGCTTTAATAAATATCTTCGTTTGCATAATTGCTTCATATTTGATAACTTAATCTTTATTACAGGTTCCTGTAAAACATACAGAGGAATACATCACACAGTGGACATAAAGAAGTAAAAATTTACAAAGTAATAATTAAAAATTTAATTAGTGAGTAGGGATCAACCTTGGCGCCCCAAAAAGTAAGGAAACAAGGAATAAGATTTTGGCATGAGAGAACACTAAAGATTCTAGCAAAAGATATACGTAAAAGTTTAATCCCTATACTTTTGCAAGTCTACTGGAATGAGGTAGGGATTAAACTTTTATAAGTTATCTCATGCCAGATTCTTTAGTGTTCTCTCATGCCAAAACGTTATTTCTTGTTTCCTTACAATCTCCACTTTGAGTCAAAATTACGCATTATAGCATAAATGTCTATTAACGTCATGTCACCTTGATAAATGTCAAAACAATGTGCTAACATGTGTCCAAGTTTTCAGTCTATATTTCATGCTCTATATTACCATACTCAATGCATATACAGCATTAAGCTATAGAAAAAAGTGACTGCTGTATAGTGGAAAACTTGTACAAGGTGTGGCAGACCATAGTATGTGTAACTGCTATCCTTTCAGCTTATTCCAAAAAGTTCAGTTTAGCTGTGCCAAAGTTTAAATTTGTGCTATATACAGTATAGTCAGTCAACATTCATTTCTATCAAGAGTTAATAATAGAGTAGGTTATATTATACAGTCTGTAACTCACAGGTTCAACATTGTTATATGGCTGAAAATATAATCTGGATGATGTTAACATAATTCTACCAGGATTAGATACTAAAGGTGCAATTCTCTCTCCTAAAAAACATGCGCATGAAATAAAGCTAACAAGATATTTCACATACGTACATACATACTTACCCGTAGTTTCAACAAGAATCTTTTCATGTAAATCCTCCAACCTACAGTGTACGTAGATAGCTAATGTTTGTTATAAAAGAAGTTAGTAATTGGTCATTCATGTGGAATGATATACAGGCTAATTTATGGGAAAGGGGTGCCTAGAAATACTGTCATTATTATGAGATCACCCTTGTAAACAGGCCTGTAACCAGGGGGTTCAAGGGGTTTGGACAAACCCCTGTTTGACCATTACAGTAGCTACTGTAAATACGTAGATTTAACATATTCA